>JAEQBH010003003.1:0-473437 GCA_016808115.1 Tetrastigma voinierianum | reverse complement strand
TAGAATGTTTTCATTTTAATATATGTGTTGACATAAGTAAGATCATTACTCTTGTAACTATGATATATAGTTGGGATGTTTTATGAGTATTGGTTATGGGCCAAAGTGGCCTTTTTACTCATGTGATGGATTATGTGGATATATGTTGTGAGTATAATGCGGGGGCCCGAGGGTCATTACCTGCTCGGTATAGTTGTATATGAAATACAGTGTGGTCATTGTGTATGTGGGGCAGGTTATATCACGGTGTTGTATTTGGGTAGAGCTCTCTGTCTGAAAGAGGCTACGCCCGATTTTCATGAGTGGCGTCGGGTAACTCGACATCCACTAGTATTCCGCGGGTTGACGGGTAGTCAACGGACCCCCGGGATCAGGGTGTCACAAATAAAAAGGAAGAAATCAGTAAAAATAAAAGTAATGTTAAAAGATAATAAATTATTTTTATTTACATCTTTAAATTTAATAAATTTATTTTAACTCATCAATATGAATATTAAATAATTCAAAAATAAACAAATTTGTAACTAATTTTAATTATATATGATTTTCTTTAAAAATTTTTTTTATTAAACATGAAATATAAGAAAATCATTTTCCATCCCTTCATATTTTTTCTTTCCTTCGTTACCTTTTCTATATGTAAATTAGTTCAAGAACTTGCCTCGGTTTCCTAGAAATTACCAAAGGCAAAACCTGATCAACTAAGGTGACGTTTGTTTTTTTGGCTGAATGCTCTTAATGCTGAATAATATTTAATAGCATTAAGTATTAAGTCATTTGTTTTTTTAATATTTTATCTCTATTAAGGATTAAGTTGTTAGTTTCCTTTGATCCTAATAATTATTTTTATAATTTATTTTATTCAAAAGTTAATAATAATAATAATTTATTATTATTATCATTTTATTATATAACACGATGAAAAAAAGTAAAGAATAAATTTAAATAATACAAATGAATCGTATAAATACTTGGATTTTGAAAATTTATATAAAATCAATCATAATCCATTGTCTTTAATGTGATTTGAGAGAAGAGGTGAGGATGAGCAAAAAAACCTACTCTACACTAAAGTTATTTTGGTTTCCACAGTGGAGGGATTATATATATATATATATATATATATATATATATATATATTATTTTTATTTTAAACTTGTTTTATTTATCTTAAACTACAAGAAAACATGTAACTTTCAAAATAATTTTACTTAACACAATTGTGAATAATATTATAAAATGCAAAATTTTAAAAATTATAGCCTACTCTTGCATACCCAACGAAATAGAAAAGATGGAAATAAGTGAGTGAGCTATTTTGCATGGAAAGATGAAAATCATGGTGGGAGTGAGCTTTTTTTGAATAGAAAAAGCCAAATTTTTTGGTTTTTTTGTTTCAGCTATTTTTTCAAAAATTTCAGTGATAAATGAGTGAAAAATAAAAAAACAAATAGGCCCCGGAGAATGCGAAAGCAAATTACTTCGACATTGATCCATACTCAGCAGACCTAAGTAAAGTGTTAAAAATGTGAATTGTTTGAATAATTAGGGGTTAAAAGGGCATTTTTACCACACCCCAACTATGACCAAGCTTCAATTTCACCCCTCAACTATTTTTTGTGTTATTTTCACCTTTATATTATATTTTATATATATATATATATATATATATATAATATAATATAACAACTGTATCTCAGTAAGTTATTTTGTGAGCCAATAAACCTAACTCAATTGATTAAGCTTAATCTCATAGGCTTGAGGGTTCAAGGTTCTAGTTCTAATGAGGACAAATTTATGAGGACCAGAATCTAATACTATAATGTAATGTAATATGAATAGATGTAAGAAAAAGTTATTTGTAAAGGTATTTAAAAAATTATCTCAATTCCTTTTATAGAAGATATTGTATTTGAAATTTAATTTTTTTAAAAATTTTATTACAAATATTCAGTGATAACATATTGATGTTAAAATTATCATAAGAATATATTAATAATTTATTTTTAATAAAATTATATTAATAAATCAAATGTTAAGAACTTTATTGTTCTTATTTCAATAATTTCTAAATAGTTTACATTTTTAATATTGTACAAAAAAATATTTAAAAAATAAAATGATAAAGATATATATAAAAGAAATAAAATTAAAATGATAGTAATTCTTCAAAAAAAAGATTGATAAGATCAATATGAAAAACGAATAATATAAAATAAAATGACAATATAATTTAAAATAATTTAAAACTCAAATTCCAAAATATTGATTTATCATAAATTAAAATAAATTATTATTTTTAAAATAATAGTCAAAAATAAGATTTTTATTTTTTTATTTTCAAGCAATATTTTCCGACCCCTTTGTTAAAGCGAGAGGCGAAAATTTATGAGAATGGATCCGGGTTTGGTCGTAGTGAAAAAATTTGCTACCTTAAACCATGAAACTATAGTGTATTAAAAAGCGGAATGATATGTAGCACCCCTTTCCGACTCGGCGGAATTAGTGCGAATCGGATCCCGAGGATGCTCGTTTAATTCTTTTTTATTACTTTTTATTTATTTCTTTTAAAAAAAGTGTGACCGAATCCCGACCCAGGACTGAATAGGCGGATCGAGCCGGAGCCCAGTTTACTCCGATCGTTTTCATTTATCTTATCAAAACATTTTATTTTTGTCATTTCATTTTAGAGTTTTCAATTATGCGGAAGCTGTTTCAAATGGTAGGCCCGTAAACATTTATATTTATACAATATGTTTACAAAATGGCATATCATGTATTTACAAAATGATATACAAAACAATAGTTCAAAGATTAACTCTTTTGTTCACAAAATCGCACACGTTCAAAAAGAATGGTATGCATATAACGGGGTATATACTTATACGTTGCAACTTTCTCTATGACTCTGCGCTTCTTGATCTTGCCTTCTTTCATGTTTACTCGAAACTTGCGCATAGATAAAAACTACACACTAAGTATTTTTATACTTAGTGGTTCTATATAGTTTTATTTCAATTTTCAGTTTAATGCGACATGCATTTATCATAAAACCATGCCTTTTGTATCAGACTATACTCATGCTTATTCATTTTCACATGCTCTCACTTTGAAAATCATTGATCATATCAAAATATGCATTTTCACATGCAACAAATCATTTAACTCAAATCATGAGATTCAAACGTATACTCTTAAGGACGTTATTTAGTTTACAAATCTCATTTTCACTCATCAAAGTTTTGTTATTTCACTTTGTCTATACAATTCACATTCATGACGGATTCCGTTCGGTGAATCCTGTCCTTTTTGTCATTCGGTAATGTGCTTACACATTTAACAATTTCGGTCTCCCATCATGACGGATGTCGATTGGTGCATCCCGCCATGTGGTCATTTAAAAATGCCATACGCCATCATGACGGATGTTGATTGGTGCATCCCGCAAAGTGGGACATTTTAACAATGCCATACACCATCATGACAGATGCTACTTGGTGCATCCCGTCATGTGGGACATTGCACAATTTCGGTTTGCCTTCATGACGGATGCCGCTTGGTGCATCTGCTAGTGTGGAATGCATTCGGTATCTTCGATTCAATTGAAGATGTCAAAAAATTGACCAATTCGTTTACAATTCGATTAATCACTCACATGCACTTAATTGTCAAACATTTCAAATATTACATTTTCAAACCCATATACACTTTCGTAATATCATTTCAATGATATACTCATTTCATATACTCATTTTAGGTTTATTTAGTAATTACCAAACACTCGAAATATGAATATAATTTTAGTGAACAAAGAACTAACAATACTTGAATCGGAATAGAGGTCTGAAGAACTAACCGAAGCTGTCGGCTCTCGTTTCTCTTTCTTCGATCTTAGTCCTAAGTTAGGTGATCTTCACTAGCCCTTAGTCAAACATAAATACACCACTTTTAGTGGCTAAACAATTATCACACTTAACGAATCTCGCTTCAGCGAGGCGGCGAGGTACGGTGCATTTATACTTAGTTTCATTCTTATTTGAACCCTCATTAGCCATTTATTAGGGTTCCTATACTATTAGTGTTCGAAAACTAGACTTTAGGAACAACAATCCAAAAATTGCTCTCTGTGAATAGTATTTACGCCGCGGTGTAGCACTGCTACGATGCGGCGTAGACCTTCGCCGTGAAGTAGCTTTGCTACGCCTCGACGTACTCGATGGGTGCCATTTTGGCACTTTGGCCTCGTTGCGGCGAGGGTATCCCATGCCTTGGCGAAGGTCTACGCTGCGGCGTGGGGTCCCTACGCTGCGGCGTAGGAGCCCATTTTTGCCTAGATTTTCCAATTTTCCTCCTTTTTGCGATTTCCTCCAAAAAGCCTCAAAATCCCAGTATTATGAGAATAACTCCTACTAACATCCTAAACCAACCATGAGCAAAACCCATGGATGGGTTAGGGTTTTTCTAACCCAAACATCAAATACAACTTTCTAGGGTTTGGTTCTTGCATTAAACCCCTTTGAAACTCTTTGCCCTAGCTTCCTTCTTCCTCCTTAATCACTCGGAAACCAGAAATGGGGATGATCTCCCACAAAAACCTTGATTTCTCCTCAACCCTAGCTTTCTCCTCTCACTTTCTTCTCAAAACCGTTTTTTTCTCAAATGAGCATTCTAAGATCAAATGTGGTCTAATATCACTTATCCATTATAAGGCCATGTTTGGCTTCCAAAAATTCATTTTTGGATTTAAGTTGCCTCAATTTACCTTATAGCACATATATCACTTATGTTGCATAAACACAACGTTTCTCAATTGACATTATAGGTCCTCATTTTACAAAAAATTCAAATTGCCTTTTTCACTTGGGTTTATTTCCAGGTTCAATTAATTTCTTATTTTAGCATATAATATTTAATCATATGCTCACATATTCTTTTCACATTTCACATTTTATCAGTTTTCCCGAAAAAACCCAAGTTTGGCTCAATTCATACCCGGAATATCTAATAAAATTATTATAAAAATTCTAGGGTATTTTTGAGGCTTTACAATATAAGTCATATCCCACATGCGTGACACATGAACAACCCGAAGACTTGAGCCCAATCTGGGTGGGATCTAGCCCTATAATTGTTAGGCACATATCGGACATATGGCTTAAAGAGGTAGAATACCCTTCACCTCGGGCATGTCGGGCATTGACCTAGCATGCTCAACCTACATAGACCAAGTCACCTTGAAAGCAACATAATCAATTGTACCTGAGCATGGACGAGCGGATACATGGGTGATCGTGGAGCCTTTTGACCTGATCCCCTAGTACACACTATTCCACCACGATGAATGTCACGTATGTTATTACGAACCAATTGTAACAAGTCATGTGACATCCCTAAGTAGTATACATTGATATGCTTGTAATGAGGATGACAAGAGATTTTTTGAGAGAACAATTAAAGAGAAAAATATAAATTCATTGGGAAGTGTTCAAGCCTTTCCATTGGCTCCGTCTGTGGGAAACTTCACTATTCCATGTGCGGATGGAACGATCCAAGTCGATAATGGATTTCATGAAGTGTTTTGGAGCAGCAATCCTCTAGCTTGAAACAATAAGCACAGACACCATCTTGCAGGTAGTGAAGCAAGCCATTTGCCTAAACACTCAATTCTTCGGCTCACTTTCACTTCATCCACCGGCGACTGTAGACAAACTGTTTCAAAGGGGAAACGTATGCCATGCTTGAGGTTAACACAATCACTACAACCAAGCAAACGGTAGCCTCCACATCATAATTAAGGCACGATAACAGTAGTAGGGGGAAAAGAGGCCGTGAGGGCCAGGATAGACAAGGCAAACATGAATCGCAAGAGTCGAGACGCACGAGTTAATAAAGTGAATATGAGAGGACAAGAGAATGTGTCAGCTAGAATCCGAGGCGGGACATCAGCATAGACAATACCTAATTCACGTTAACACATTCTCAACTCCTCCCTATCATCTAGTCACTGAAGGGGTTCGAATAGCCGAGTCCATAGAGTGGTGACCCAAATCGAAGAGATAAATCTAGGTACTATGAATACCACAAAGAGTTTAGGCATCTGACTAATGAATGTTAGCGATTACAAAAGTTATTAGATTTCATGGCTCGAAGGGGATACCTCTGAAAATACATTGAGGAGTCAAGTCTTACTAACTTCAGATCGGTTGCTAGGTTACCTCGATAAGCCAAATGGTTAATTCTTGACCCGTAATCAATACAATCTTCGCCAGCCTTATGGCTCCTAAGGTCTGAGGTCAACCTTCTTCAAGTACTTTGGTGGCCAGAGTTCATTATAGCTTCTCCCTATGCAACGTTTGGCCCATCAATGGGAC
This sequence comes from Tetrastigma voinierianum, assembly GCA_016808115.1. Taxonomy (NCBI): domain Eukaryota; kingdom Viridiplantae; phylum Streptophyta; class Magnoliopsida; order Vitales; family Vitaceae; genus Tetrastigma; species Tetrastigma voinierianum. The sequence continues at coordinate 467,066 of JAEQBH010003003.1, read as the reverse complement.
TGTCACCTTCTCCAAGTCTCCTTTGCGACAGCTATCTATGCCTCATGATGATGCACTTGTCTTAACGCTGGGGTCGAGAGTGTCTCTTGATGAGCGTATCTTATTGATCATGGAGTGGTGCCAACCTCCCTTTTACCTCCTCGCTTTATTCGATTGGAAATTTTCAAACCGACAACCTTGAGAAATCCAAGAGAGTTTGGTTGGCTTTAATGGAACACAAATCGCCTCGCTAGGGGAGATAGTGTTTCCAATAATGGTAGGTCCGATCACTACCTTAGTCCTGTTCACAGTTATTGATGAACCTTCATCCTTTAACGCCATTTTGAGGCGTACTTGGATTTAGGCCATGAAGGCCCTTGCCCTAATCCTACCACCAAATATTAGGTTTTTTTTTTTACTCTACTAGGCCAGATTGATATCAGAGGAGATTAGAAAGCAGCTGGAGCTTGTTATATGATCGAACAACAACAAACTAATTAGCCATCCAAATAGCAATGACAACTCAAGGTCCGCTTGATTGAGCACGATGATTTGAGAGTGGCGGATCCTCTAAAACTTCACCCCCTGTTTGTGTCAGGTCGACCCGAGTAGGTTAGTCTAGAAACCTCCCTTTTTTGAGAAGAAGTTAACACCTTCTTATCACTCTTGTAGAAGTATTATGATATATTTGCTTGGTCGCATAGTGATGTGTCTGACATCTCCCTTACTATGGCACATCGCCAACTCAATTTGCAGAAAGGACACAAACCAATACTACAGAAATTAAGGCGTTTCCATCCCCTACGCCTCGAACTAATTAAGGAAGAAATGGACAAGCTTCTTGCGGTAGACTTTATTAGAGAGATTCAGTATCTTGAATGGCTAGCCAACATTGTGGTTGTCCCTAAGAAAATCTGAAAATGGCGCGTTTGTGACTATTCGACCTCGATAATGGTTGCCCAAAGATACATTCCCCTTTCCGCAATTATTGGTGTGGATGCCGCGCCGGGCACGAACTATTGTCTTTCTGAAGCGCCTACTGGGTTATAATCATATTCCTATGTTTCAACCATTTCGGCAAGCAGGCCTTCCGCATAACAGATAGGGATATTGTTGTTACAATGTCATCGATAGGGATGTATTGTTACAATGTCATGCCCTTCGACCTTAAGAATCTTGAAACTGACACACGTACGTGATGTCCACGCAGAATTCAATCCATGTTGGGAAAGTTAATGGAAGCTTACATGGATGACATGCTTGTCAAATCACAATCTCGCGGTCATCTAGCTCACATGCGAGAGGCCTTTCAACTCATGAGACTACACCACCTGCGGTTGAACCTAGATAAATGTGCTTTCGGGGTTGAATCCGAGAAATTCCTTGGTTTCTTGGTAAGAAAAGGGGGAATAGAAATGGAGCTTGAGCAATCCAAAGTCGTTCTCCAAATGCAACCTCCTAAAACTAGGAACAAAATCCAACTTTGATAGGAAGAATTTACGACGTGAACATGTTCATGTACCGAGATACTGGATGGAGTCTTCGATCATTCTTCAAGCTGCTTGAAAGAGCACTTCATCAAGGGAGTAGGGTCTAGAGTCTAGAGTGTGACAGAGCTTTCCAAGCTATCAAAGATTACCTCGCCTCTCCCCTAATTTTATCCCAACCCATTGAAGAAAAGGATCTATATCTTTACTTGGCAACCTCGGTAGCTGCAGTGAGTGCAGCTTTGGTAAGGGCAGGCGGAGACAACGGGAAAAGACATGTTTACTTTGTGAGAAAAATGTTAATAAAATTATCCAAAAAAAAAAATGTTAATAGGCATCGAACCTAGATACATAAACTTCGACCGAATCGCATTGACCCTCATAATGGCAACCGAGAAGTTACGCCCCTATTTCTAAGCTCACATAATAGTTGTCCTAAATGGCTATTTGATCAGAGCCATACTCCATAAATCCAATGAGGAGGAAGACTCTTGAAGTGGGTCGTCAAGCTGAGTGAATTCGACATTGTGTGTATCGCTAGGGTTAAGTAAGGGTTAAGTGCTCCACGTACCATTCTTGAAATATGGACATGCCCTCAGATGGTGTCAACGAATCATTGTGGATCTTAGAAACCAATGGCTCCTCAAAAGCGTGTCGAGAGGAGGGGTAGGCATGGTCCTATAGTCTCCTAGGGCTTGCTTTCGTTTACCTAAGCGAGTTAAGTTTTCATTTCTATCTGACAGATGGCCAGGAGTACAAGCGTGGTGCTCGATCTTCGAGTGGCCAAGGAGCTCTCCGTCACAAACCTAGAGCTTTAGTGTGACTCACAGTTGGTGGCATCCCAAATCCGTGGGGAGTATGAGACAAAAAAACGAATGGCTCAATATCTAACTCACACATTCCTTGGTCGCTTGGTTCGCAAAATTCGTAGTGGCTCAAGTTTCAAGATCAAAAAACCGAATGGTTGACGCCCTCACAAATCTAGCATCCAACGCCTTGTACCCCTACCATGTGAAATTGAGCGTTATGGCCTATCCTTCAATTTTCCAAAAGAAAGCCGGTCCATACAGCCCAATACCAGGCAATGACTCCAAAGATGCTTCCAATCGCTAATTATTTGAAAATAGAAGTTACGCGAGAAATGATAAATTAGTGATTAGAATAAATCTTGAGTAGTTACGTATACCTTAATATATGACATTTTATATCGCTGTTTATTATCAAGCCCATACCAAAGATGTGTTCCACCTACTGAGACCAAGCGTATCCTAGAGCTAGTACATGGGAGGATCTGCGATACCCACGTTGGCGAACAATTGTTATGTCACAGGATTATGGCCCGCGGATACACTGGCTAACGATGAAACAAGAATCCGAGTAATTTTTCAGAATATGTGATACTTGTCAAAAGTTCAACAATATTATTCATGCCCCGACCTCTGCACTCCATTAAGTATCCAGCGATCATGGCCTTTCTATATGTGGGGAATTGATATTATGGGACTGCTACATCAAGCCATAGGTAAAAGGAAGTTCCTCTTTGTCATTGATTACTTCACAAAATGGGTAGAAGCTAAGCCCTAAGCGCAAATTAAGGCGAACCACTTGAAGCAGTTTGTGCAATAGAATATTATTTGTCAGTTTGGAGTTCCGCGTAACGGCCCAATAGACAACGGGCCACAATTCATCGATGAGTTGTTCCAACAATTATGTTTCACGATTTAGGAATTCGAGAATATCTACTCCGCCGATACACGATAGGTGTGAATCTTATTAGCATTATAAGTGTGGTTTTCATGTGTTTTAGGTGACTTAAATGCTAGTTTCACACCATTATCTCTTTAGAATGCGCTAGTCCCTCATTTGTTTATGTTTTGCAAGATTTGAAGGAAAATTGAGCAAAGAAATAGAAGAAGTCTAAACGAGAGCAAAATCTGGCGATGCAAAAACACTTGTTTGCATAACGAAGGGATATGCGCACCCGCAGCCGGTAGTTCGACTGAGAAGGAAGGAGTTTTTAACGCAGCGAAGGGGATAATGAGAATAAGATGAAGCCTCGGGTTCACCACAACGAAGCTACCCTTCACTGTGGAGAAGAAAGCATAGATCATATGAAGACACGTGGCTTTGCCACGGCAAAGAAGCCTTCGCTACGAAGAATTACGGGCTGGAACATAAATGTTCCTATTTTTATCCCATCATTGACCCATTTTCCAAGGGTATAAATACCATATTTGTAATAATCATTGGAGGTTTGAACATTCATAGAGGGAGGCTCTCTTTTAGGGTTCTTTTCCTCTCTTGAAAGTTTTGTTCCATTTTAAGTTTAGTTTTCTAGTTTTGAGTAGATTCTAGTTTTGTTTCTTGAGAATTTCTACTTGCAATTGAAGGTACTATAAATTCAACATTGTAGATTAGGGTTTTAGCTTGTTGTTGTTGGAGTGCAAGTCATTAAAGCTTATAGCTGTTACTGACATCTCTATTCCTTATTTCTTCTTTAATTTCTGCAACTTCATGTTTATTATGGATATGAATTTATGGATCTTGATAGCTGAAATGCTAGGCTAAGTTTTTACAAGGTTGGTTATCAGATGTGATGTTTATTTTTGTCTAATCTTTGTTTAGTTGATTAAGATATGGTTGATTTGTTGTGTTTGGTGTTAGATCTTTGGAATATTAAGGATTTGGTTAATTAATTTGTGCTTTGAGTTTGGTCTTCGCCTTTTACTAGGGTATCTAATGGGCTGAAAGTGAGCATGTAGGGTGGTAAGAGTCTGAACTTCGTGCGCGCAATTATACGTCGAGAGTTCCGCGCAGTCAACGAGTCTTTACTTCAAGTGTCGTTCCCTCGAAGAGAAGTGTGTTGAATACTAACTTGATGATCTAAACAATATTTGGATCTGATCCTATAGTGAATTATGGCTAAACTAACTGATTTAGAGAAAACCTAATCTTAAAATTTCAATTTAAGGTAGTGATTCGTGTCACAGTAGGTGTTCCGGAATCAACCAAATTTATAACCTAAATTCCTCCTACTATCTTGTGGCAGAAAACCTCATGAGTATACTTGAATATAGAGATTAGAACTTAGGGATGGGTTTTCTTCGCACAAATGATTTACAATGAAGGCTAAAATGGTGAATTTGGTTTGGATTTTTGGGTTTGATAAAAACAGTGGTGTATGGTGGTTTACAAGCTAAAAATAAAATGGAAATAAGAAAAGAGCTCCCCATGCAAACATCGAGGGCTACTAGGGTTTGAGGTCTAAGGAAAATGAGGGTTCTCGGAATTCTTTTTCCTCGTTGGGGAGGATGACCTATAGTCATATCTAAACCGGATCTTCATGTAACTACAAGCTAACCCTTATTAAATTTCTCTGAACATGGCATTCTACTTGGCTAGTTAATGTTCTCGGTCGGTTCAAGCGATCTCCTTGACTCACATTACAATAGGTAATAAATGATAACTAATGAACATCCGCGGGATCTAAAGTGTGTAAGCATCAAGTGAGCATAAAAGATTACCGAAATGCGACCATTCAGCGTGAGATGAGGATCTCAAACCTAGAGTTGAAGGAGAACAGGGCGACGGTGACTACTGCGTGGCTTGAGAGGACTCCTCATCACCTTTCGAGGATCCAGCACCAGGTAGCCTTCGTCTTCAAGGAGAAAGGGGTTCTAAAACACTCATCCCTCAGTTGCTCATCCTCGGAGGTGTTATTGTCAGTGGAAATGAGAGGCAGGAAAAATACCTTGTATATCTGTGCAAAAAGAATCAGATCTACCACTTGCAGTCTTTGTGGAAGCTTGACACACTAAAACAATACAAATTACCAAAATGAACAAAGTAGTTAACTATTATAGGGACAAAATGGGAAGAAACAAAGAATTGATAAATAGGGCCTGCGTCAGCGGAGACCCAATTAGAATAGTGGTGAATTGTGAATAGTCTTGTGGGATGAAACAGTGCCACTTCAGGAACTAAATTTGTGGTGCTCTAATTTCCCTGTATTTCTTCTCTTGCTACTCGCTTCCCGGTATGATACGCAATGTTGAGTTTGACTCAATTCTTTGGATGTTTCCAACAATTCATTTAAATAACACAAGAAACACAAAATTAGCCTGAATGCGTCCAGTAGAATAGCGGGGACAGCAATGTGCAAATTGGGTTAATTATCTTGATTAGTACACAAAAAGTGCTCAAAACCTTAAATGCGAGGGTTCAAAAATACAACACTTTTTGAGCAATCACTACTGACCTACATTGCTGGTCCCTTAGAAATGAAAGAAAGAAAGAAAGAGAGCATTCAAAGCGATAACAAATGATGTTTAAAAATTGTATATTTCAAAAGGTTGTGAATGGTATTGCTAACCTCAATGAATCACTAAAACCCTTGTGATAACTATCTGAAGAATGAATGCACTGAGTCAGGTATCAAAAGAGTCTCCTTCTTGGTGAATGTGAGCTTCACAAAACCCTAAGTGTTTGTTGGATCGAGTTCTCAACAATAAGCGTCGATGCACTCTCTGACCAAGCTCTGCTTCCACACTTAGGATACTAACTTGACCCTAAATAGATCAGGACCCGAATAGCATTCCTGACTCTTTTTGTGTTGTAGGGGTGCAATGAGGAATCGACCTCACCAAAGTCCATGTAACGAGGATCTATCGATGACTCCCAACCAATTAAGGCTTAGGGCACCAAGTCATAAGGATCTTCGACCACTAACTCTTCGAGGTTTCACCCGGACTTGAATGATTTTGAAGCTCGGCCCTAGACTTCTTCTGGCTCACCCGTCTGTGAGCACTAAGTCGGTGGCTCCCTGACGCCGGTTTGGCAGACGCGGGACAAGGCTTTACGCCATATACCCTCAGTTTGTCTTTCGAGTTTCAAGGCAAAGCGTTGCAATTTTCTCTTTTCACTTTTTCTTTTCTTTTCCATTTTTGTTTTGAACTTTGTCTTTTTGTTTTTCACTTCTTTTTATTTTGGAAGACTTGTGGCCTCTTTTTGATGGGGGTGTAACCTATTTAAAGATTGGTCAACGAAACTAGGGTAGGTTTTGCAAAGTTTAGGGAGTTAGGCGAGTTCTTCAACCTATTATTTGGCTTGATGTGCATGTGTGGTTAATAAAGGTGGGGAAAAAAGGTCAGTAACAAGAATTCAACTAATGTCCACTCAACTAGGCATGGAATTAATCATGCCATTCGGGTGGACAATGTTTCAATTTTTCAAAGCTATGACTAAGGCAAAAACACAAAAAAATGGGTGTAAGTTTTGAATTGAAGGCGTAGGTTATGCTGATATAACAACTTCACAAGGAAAACCGGCAAGCCATTGAACATAACAAAATGGGCTTGCTCAAAATATGTAACAAAAACATAAATAGATGCCACTTCACCTTCTCTAACTCCCCCCAGCCAAATGTCATTGTCACTTAATGGGGCTCGGATGAAAAATTGAAGCAAGTGCCTCCTTGATGAAATGTACTTTTCGTTTTGGATGGAGACTTCACAAGCTTTCCATCGACACCTTATTCCTCAAATTTGGGTGACACACCCCACCCTACCGGCGGGCGTCTTCACTCGAAATCCCAGGTAGTTACTCGCATTAGAAATCCTGTGAAGCTAAGCCGTATTGCTTGCTAAAACCTCCATAAAAATTTTTCTTTGTTATAACTTAGGATTTGGTAAAATCTTAGCGACGAGAAAAACCATTTAGCATGATGGCTGCACATAGTCTAATTCCAAATCCTGTATACATCAAATTTACTCTAAATCCATATATCAAAACATGGCAACCAGCATACCAACACATTCTCACAACTAACTATGTACATACATATGTCCCATTACACAATTTCAAAGTATGTTCTTACAAAATATAATTAATACACAGCACTTGTACAATGTCAGGACCAATCCTATTATGCTCCAGCGTCTTGCGTACCTGTACCTGGAAAATAGTTTTTAAAATGGAAAATAATGAGCTAAACGAGCTCAGTGAGTGTATGCTTTTATAAAAGGTTTTGCTTTTACGGAGGAAAACATCTTAAAGTATAAAACTCTTTCAAATATTTTCGAGGAAGCTTTCTTTGCTTTGCTTGCTTTAAAAGGTTTCAAAACTTTTCTTTGCTTGCTTGCTTTTGTGCACTTAACATTTTGCTTTCTTTAAAAGCTTGTAAAACTCTTATTTCTTGCTTGCTTAGAAGTTTATAAAACTTCCATAATTTTCTTGCTTGGTTGCTTTATCATGCTTGAAAAGTTTCTTAAAACCTTTCACAAATAGCACAGCACAAAGTTTCTCAAAAACTTTTCATAAAAGAAAAACGACTGGGGCTCAACCGCATGCTTTGAAAACAAAATCCCACGGGAGCTTGGCTCAACCGATCGTTTTGAAATCTAAACGGGAGCTTGGCTCAACCGTTTGCTTTAAAACTCTCCGGAAGCCTGGGCGACCGGGAACCAATGGTTGATTTTTCAAAACAGCATATCATGCTTATAAAGCATCAGCGATGGAGGCCTATTTTTGCTTCTTTGGCCGCCCTAGTGAACACGGGGAACTTTGTGCTCCAACGTGCGGTGGGGACACGTGTCCAGCGTCACCTTTTCCGGTGAATATGGTGGAATTGACCTCGTGTACGCCATCACCATACCAGTTAGAGCTCATAACCTTATATACTTTTGTAGTGCCACGGTCTCCTTTAAATGCATGATGTATGTCTAAGTTTGCCAGGCCAGGCAAACTACAATGCATGTATGAGATCTAACACCACCGTGCGCATTCACCGGAATACCTGACCGGTTTGCTTGCTTAAAACTAGGGAAGGCCTGTTTTCTCAAACTTTCTTTGCTTGCTCTTTGTAAAATGGTTTTACACTTTGAAACCATTTACTTGCTTGCTTGCTTGAAAAATGGTTTAATTATTCAAAACCATTTACTTACTTGCTTGCTTGCTTGCTTGAAAAATGGTTTGTTAAACTCAGAGCTGTTTGCTTTTATGGCAGCTTTGATATGGTTTTGTTTAAAACACCAATGTTTCAGAAATGGTTTACTCAAACCATTTTGCCTTTAACTCATGCATTTGAAATGGTTCAAATGTGAGAAATACTGTGTAAACAATTTATAATAGTAATAATAATACACTAGTATTTGGAAAATAGGTTTAGAACACTCACCTCTTTGCTTGCTTAACTTGAGCTTCCGTTCCACACTTATCCCCACCTTTGCTTTTAACCTACACACTCAACCCGATACAACGACAAATTAATCGCATAACAACGTACTTCTAGACTAGTCACACTCTTTATACTTTTTAAAGCTAAGGTTGCTGGGTTCTATTTCCAACTAGAATCCACCCAATTCAGACACCGAAACTCAAGTTACGTCGAAACAACGAGGACTTCTCTCTATGTCCAAAGCTGATGCAGGAATTTTTCTTTTTGTATTTTACTTTGAGTGGTACAGGTACGGGTTTCAGAATTTGACATGCCTATTTCTTTAGGTTTAGTTCTCACTTGAAGTCTATTTTAATTGGCCGCGGAATCACCCAATCCGATAAAAATGGCCAGTTATGGCGAAAATACAAAAACTTGTTGAAATTGGGAAAAGCGAACGGGGTGTACCAGTTGCTCCCAATGTGTACCAGTACACCTGCTGGTTGGGTGTACCGGTACACTACTGTTCGTATGCAAGTGCAACGCTATCTTCCCCCCACCAAGAATTTTGTTGTTTTCCCACTTTTGATGCCAATTCACTTATACAACTTCTATAATTCATAATACCTAAAAACCAACTTGGAATTCATCTAAAAACAATTTCCTGACACTTAGGGTGGTGCTTTGGAACTCGAAACACAAAACCTTAGGTGGAAATCAAGAGAACTCGACCTAGGTCCTGATTCTTTTTCAAAGCCACATATTTTGATGATTCCATGCTCACTTTTACACCAGGTGGGGTTTAACTCTCACAACTTGACAAATCAAAGGTTTGTGTGACCTTTACACAAAACTGAGCCAAAAGGCATCTATTCTCCTTGCAAAGCCACAAAAATCGATACATGATTACAAGACAACAACATACCTGATTTTTGGGCTTCTCCTCTTCCTTCTTCCTCCTCTCTTCCCTCTTCTTGCTCTCTCTTTCTCCTCTGAGGTTTGCTAGGGCAAACTTTTTGAGACAAATAATTTTGCTTTTGTTTTCCCATTATTATATCAACTTATCATAAATTACCTTCAGCCCTCATCTCTTAAATTTACATGTGAAATTGTAACACTTTATTTGTCTTATATTATCTCTACACTTAATGATTTTCATATTTATATCCTATTTGCTAAATGACCATTGTACCCTTATGATCATACCAAAATTCCGGGTTCCATAATTTCTCATTTCATATTTTAGTCTCCAAAATATTACAATATGACACTTGGCGCTCTTATACACCCCTATAGTATCATGTACTGTACACTATCTCGGGACGGGGTGTTACAAAATCCTCCCTCCTTAGGAACATTTCGTCCTTGAAATGAATAAACTAAACTCCAAAAGAAAGGAAAGGAACATACCAATTAAAGAAAAGCCAATTGAAGTCTTGATGGCGCATCGGGCCTCTGGCTCCCAGTAGGCTGCCTCCTCTCTGTGATTCTTCCATAAGACTTTAACTGCTTGGAATCACTTTTAGCTACCGACTTTGTTCCTTACTTGATCTACTATGCATACGGGTATCTCCTCATAAGTCAAATTCTCTTTTTTAAGCACCCGCATTTGCTCTCTCGGTATGTGGAAAATTCAGGGATATATTTCCTCAAACATCGACCCATGGAATGTATCATGAATCCTTGATAACTGCGGGGTAACTTCAGCTTGTAAGCTGCGGCCCCACTTTGCTCACGATCTCCTGTCCAATATATCTCGGACTAACGCACCGTTTTCCAAATCTCAACACACCTTTCAAGGTGAAATCTTCAAAAAGACTTAGTCACCTATCTGACTACCAAGTCTCTGACCCGGTTGTTCGCATAACTTTTACGTCTATCTATTGCTATCTTCAAGTTATCACGAACAACTTTCACTTTCTGCGAAGTGATGCGTACTGGTCCGGGGCCTACTGTCTTCTCTCACCAACCTCATCGACCTGCTTGGGTTCTACATTTCTGCCAAATCCGATTGCCTCGAATGGAGCCATTTCTATGCGGCTTGATAGCTATTGTTGTGACAAGCTCACATTAGTGCTAATTAGGTATCAGCTTCCTTTGAATTTCATGCAGCTCTCAGCATATCCTCTAACGTCACGAGATGGTTCTCTCGACTGGCCATCCGTGGATGAAATCTTTGTGCTTAAGTGTAGGCGAATTACTGGCAGCCGTTTGCAAACTAGGCGAAACCTAGATGTGAACACGGGGTCTCGATCGACACTATCAGCTGGAACCCATGAGTCGCTATTTCATCTACCTTACACAACTTGGACAACTTTTCTAAAGATCTCACGCATGCTTTTTTGAAGTGAAGCGGACGCCATTCGGGCGATCAACTATCACCCATGTGCATCATGTTGTCTACGGCGAGTCGAGTGGAAGATTTTGTCCTGAATCCTGTGATCTTTTCCCATTTCCCACCTTTGGAATGAGGTCGCTGTATCTTCCCCGCAGGCCTCTGATGCTCTGCCTTTACCTGCTGACAGGTTAGGCACCTAGAAACAAAACTTGCAATCTCTTTCTTCATCCCATTCCACCAGTAATGTTCTTTGAAGTCACGTACATCTGAAATGCTTGCTTTTGGATCGCATAACACCTCGTAGATGAATGTTCTTCCACCAGTCATCTCTCTTGGATCACCATACTTTGGCACACACATTCTCTGTTTTCTTTCCCTTTTTTATCCCTTCCTTAAGCTTAATCATCTGTGGATCTGTGTGATTGCCACCTTTAGATACGGTCCACCAGTGTCTAACATGGCGTGTATGAGGCTAGGAATCCCTCAACCTCAATATCACCCTAAAGCTCCAGTCTACCAATAATGGGCGATAACGTCTCATATAAGACAAAGAACTCTCGAGTAAGCTACTGAGCATCAGGCTACGACATTAACTTTCACGGATGAATACTCAATAGTACAGTCGTAGTCCTTAATCAACTCAAGCCATCTTCTTTGCCTCAGGTTTAACTCTTTTTGGGTGAAAATATATTGAAGACTTTTATGATATGTAAAGATCCTACAAGGAACACCATATAAATAATGTCTCCATATTTTTTAGTGCAAAACCGCATTTCTTTGTAGCTCTAAGTCGTGTGTAGAATCAAATCTCCTCATGTTTCTTTAATTTGTCTAGGGCATATGCAATCCTACATCGTGCATCAAAACACAACCAGGCCTTGCCTTGACATCACTATAAATCACAAAGCCATACTTTTCCATTGGGCAAGCTGGCGGTGAGATCAATATGCTCTTCAGCTCCTCGAAACTTTGTTGACGGGCATCTGATCATGCCCAGCATCTTTTCTTGTATCGACTTAGTGATTAGAGTGCTATCTTGAGAACCCTCAACAAACTTCCTATAGTACTGCTAAACCAAGAGCTCTGACACCACGACATTCTTTGGTGGTTTCCAATTTACCCGCTTTGCTTCTATTTTACGGGGATCCACACTCACACTAATAATTTGAAATCACATGACCTAGGAATGCCACTTTGTGTCAAGCCGTGACACTTGCTTAGCAACTTGGCATATAGCGTTGCTCCCTTAAGGTCTGATACAATCCTCGGGTGTTTTAGTGTTCCTCTGGAACCCACGAATACAACCCAGAATATCATCAATAAAAACTATGACAAACTGTCAATCACGGATGCGGTCTCGGTTCATCAAATCCATAAACGCTACGAACATTATTGGGACCAAATGGCGTACAAAACTCATAATGCCCGTGCGTGTCTAGATCTTGTCTTGGGTACATCACTCTCCTGCACCCTCAACTGATGATACCCCGACCTCAAGTCTATCTTGGAGTATACTCGAGATCCTTGGAGTTGATCAAATAACTCATCGATTCTAGGGAGTGGATACTGATTGCGGATGGTAACTCTATTCAGCTGCCTGTAATACACAACCACAAACTCCCATCTTTCTTTTTCACGAAGAGGCTGTGGAGCTCCCCATTGGGGATATACCGGCTTTAATGAATCCCTTACTCAACAACTCTTCTGGCGGGCCTTAAGCTCCTCAGCTCTGCAGGCAAATACATGGAGAATGGAAATGGGCTCAGTCCCTGGGATCAAATCAATGTTGAACTCCACTTCTCTTTCTGAAGTGTCCAGGAGTATCATCCAGGGAACATCTGAGACTCAACAAGCTGGAATCTCGTCAGTAGTCCCTCCTTCAGGTCTCCACCACCGCTAGATAACCACGACATCCTTTGGCATTTTCACGTTGCTGTCATGGCGGAGATCATCTGAGAAGATAACTCTCTACGTAATCCTCGAACTTTACCTCGCACCCTGGCACATTCGACTTTACTTCCTTTTATAACAATCCCAATGTGGTTATGGCGAGGCGGCCAATCATACGAGAACCACATCAAAAGTCCCTCATAATATCTAAAGCTACAAGATCCATTGGGAACTCTTTGTCCCTCAATCGGAACTATACTATCTCCCATTACTAAATGCAGTAATGAATCTCCATTTGGAAGGGAAACTCATGCGACCCTCCCAATAGGTGAATTCTATCTGGGAAGCGATCAAGAATGGCTTGGATGCAAATGAATCGTGGCTCACTGGGTCTACTAAGGTGCCTTAGCCATCATGATCAAGGATAGAAATAATACCCGTGACCACATGGGACACATATCTGCATCTTCTTGAGATCACGGCATATACTGCTTTGAGTGCGAGGCTACATGCGTATCCTGGGCAGCGCCTCTACCTCTACCCGACCACCTCTGCGCTGCGGTATGGCCTCTACTTGGAAACCTCTCCTCGTCGACTTTTGTGTGCTCGTCTACGATCTTGCAGGTGGCTAAGGCCGGCTGCGATGTTTCACTTTGATGGCGAGGGAACTCCACCCCAATAAAATGGCCTTCACGGCCCTGGTGAGCTTTAGTCTTGAAGATCTCCTGCCTCCCAGTGTTGCCGATACTGGGTGCCACGCTGTAGTGGGGGCTTCAACGATCCTGACTAGAGATAGCTCTACCAGGCACGCACCTCGGCCTCTATAACCTCTACTCTACTTGCTTTTCTTGCCTGGCACAGCCGCGTCACGAGCTTTGTTGGGAAGTGCACGGTGCCTCCTGCCTCTTTGCTTTCACGTACTCGATACATGGTGCGGTGCTTTGCACCCGACTCTCAGGCTACTAAGTCCCAATCTGATACGAGGAACCACCCGATAAATGCACTTTGATCGTCTTGTAGTCTACGGTAAAAACCTCTTTTCAGGACTTCGCATGCTGAATGTATGGAACCAATCCCCAACTAGTTAAAGAACTTCTTTATATATTTCGGATCTTTGACATGTTCTTGTTCTAACTTGAAGAACTCTTTCAATTTTGAATCTTTGTGACTCTGAGGAAAGAATATGTCAGTGAATTCTTGTTGGAATTGGTCCCATGATATGCCATGGTGCCGCTTCCTCTCTGACATCCCACAATCTTATGTCTTCCATTAGAAAGCTGAAAAGCCAGGCTCTTTGCTCATTCGTGACCCATAACTCCATACACTTTGGTACTCAGTCTAACCATAACCGGTACATGGATCACTACGCCATCATATGTCTTGGCGCCCGGTTTACAGCCTCTCTGTCTCGACCTCCCGGTTCTTAACCTCTGCGGTGGCGGGGTGGAGGTTGCGGCTTCTTGGCCAATTAGTATGGCTACCTATCTATCTGTCTGTGCCACTTGCTCTCACAGTAACGATCGCACTTGGCACCTTACGGTGGCGCGAGATGGTCGGCCCCGACGCTACGCAGGTTGATTCATAGATGCGGTGGTGGAACCTACTACGTGGTCATCCCTCTCAGGTACTGTAGGATGCTCAGGAGCCTCTGGGATAACTCTCCTAGGACGACCTCTACGTCCTCTTCCTGACATAGTGCTATATTTACCAAAAATATCAACAGTTTAATACTTTGAATCACTTCATATGTATGTACATTAAACTTAACATGCATGGTTGCCAGTACTTATGCTTTGATACCACCTTGCGTGGTATCATCTTTACTCATGTCCTAGATTATTATATACAACCTGCTCTGATACCACCATGACACACCCCACCCCCTACAATGGCGGGCGTCTGCCTCTGAAAATCTGACCGTTACCTCTTAACGACTGAAATCCTTATTGAGCGAAGAAGAGAAGAAGTGGTATTGCTTGCTAAAACCCTCATATAAATTTTTCTTTTTATTTATAACTTAGGATTTGACATAGATCTTAGCGGCGAAAAACCGGCGACATGGTACACATAGTCGAATTCAAATCCTGTATAAATCAGGGTACTCTAAATCCATATATCAACATGGCGACAACATCTGACACATTCTCACAACTAACTATGTACATACATGTCCCATTACACAATTTCAAAGTATGTTTCTTACAAAATATAATTAATACCACGACACTTGTCTGATGTCGGGACCAATCCTATTATCTCCCAGTCTTTGTAATTTTGTACACGGAAAATAGTTTTAAATGGAAAATAATGAGCTAAACGAGCTGGTGAGTGTATACTTTTATAAAGGTTTGCTTTTCGAGAAAGCATCTTAAAAATAAAACTCTTTTACAAATATTTTCGAAGCTTTTATTTGCTTTGCTTGCTTTAAAAGTTTTCAAACTTTTCTTTGCTTGCTTGCTTTTGTACTTGTTTGCTTTATTTTGCTTTTCTTTAAAAGCTTGCAAAACTTTTATTGCTTACTTGCTTAGAAGTTTATAAGCTTCCCTCATTTTCTTGCTTAGTTTGCTTTATCATGGCAGAAGAGTTTCTTAAAACCTTTCTGAAACCTTTGCTAAAAGTTTCATGAGCTCTTAAAAACGAACTGAGGGCTCAGTGCATGCTTTGAAAACAAATCCCATGGGAGCTTGGCTCAGCAGTCGTTTGAAATCTAAGCGGAGCTTAGCTCAACCGTTTGCTTTAAAGCTCTCGAGCTTTGGGCGACCCGGGGAACCAATAGTTGATTTTTCAAAGCGACATATCATGCTTATAAAACATCAACGATGAGCTTATTTTTAGCTGGCATTGCCACTTTGGTGAACCACGAAGACTGTGCTTTCAATAGTACTGGTGGAAGGACTGTGTCCGCGTCACCCTTTCCGATGAATATGGTGGAATTGACCTCGTGTCGCCATCATGCCATATAGATTAGAGCTCCTTAACCTTATAACTCATGCCGTTGGTTATCTTTGAAGTGTGATGTATGTCCTAAGTTTTGCCGACCGGAGCAAAACTACAATACATGTATGAGATCCTAACACCAGGTGCACGTGCGGAATACCTCGACCGGTTTGCTTGCTTAAAACTAGGGAAGGCCTTGTTCTCAAACTTTCTTTGCTTGCTTGCTTCTTTGTAAATGGTTTTACACTTTGAAACCATTTGCCTTTGCTAGCGAAAAATGGTTTGGTATTCAAAACCATTTACTTACTTCCTTGCTTGAAAAATGGTTTTAATTACTCAAAACCATTTGCCCCACTTCTGCTTGCTTGCTTAATTATGGTTTTACAATTTAAAACCAATGCTTGCTTTTCAAATGGTTAACTCAAAACCATTTTGCTTGCTTTTAACTCATTGCTTTCTTCTTGAAAATGGTTTGCATTAAAAACCATGAAATACCGAATGTAAACAATTTATAATAGTAATAATAATACACTAGTATTTGGAAAATGAGTTTAGAACCTCACCTCTTTGCTTGCCTTAACTTGTGCGGATTCCACACTTATCCCGCCTTTGCTTTTTTAACCTACACACTCAACCGAATACGACGACAAATTAATCGCATAACTTAACATAATTCCTAGACTTAGTCACACTCTTTATACTCTTTTAAAGCTAAGGTTCTAAGGGTTCTATTCCAACTGGAATCACCGATTAGACACCAGAAACTGAGATTACGATTAGGCTCTTGGGGCCTCTATGTCCAAGGCGTGCGAGGAATTTTTAGGCCACTTAGGGTCAGAATTTAACGATGCCTATTTCTTCAGGTTTGGTTCTCCTTGAAGTCTATTTTAATTGTCCACTTGAATCACCCAAATCGGATAAGAAATGACCAAGTTATGGTCAAAATACGAAAACTGTTGAAATTGGGAAAACAAAACAGGGTGTACCGGTACAACCCTAATGTCTGATTACACTTTTTTTTTGCTCTGGTGAGGTGTACCATTTCACTGTTCATGTACGGTACACCTTCATGTCCCCGCCCAAATTTTTGTTGTTTCCCACTTTTGATACAAATTCACCCCATACAACTTCTATAATTCATAATACCTAAAAAACCCCGACTTGGAATTCATCTAAAAACAATTCATAACACTTAGAATTGGTGCTTTGGACCTCAAAAAACACAAAACCTTGGTGGAAATCAGAACTCACCCTAGGTCCACCAATTCTTTTTCAAACCACATAATTTTGATGATTCCATGCTCACTTTACACCAATTGGGGTTTTACTCTAACAACCCCAACAAATCAAAGGTTTGTGTGACCTTTACACAAAACCTAGACCAAAGGAGCATCTATTCTCCTTACCAAAGCCCTAAAAATCAAATACACTTGATTCTAAGACAACAACATACCTGATTTTTGGGCTTCTCCTCTTCCTTCTTCCTCCTCTCTTCCTCTTCTTGCTCTCTCTTTCTCCTCTACGGGTTTGCTAGGGCAAACTTTTGAGACAAATTTGCTTTTGTTTTCCATTATTATAATATCAACTTGTCATAAATTGCAACTAGCCCTCATCTCTTAAATTTTGTAATTGTAACTTACTTTATTTGTACTATGGCCCATCTACACACTTAATGATTTTCATATTTATATCCCCATTTGCTAAATGACCATTGTACCCTTGTTCTCATACACAAATCCCGGGTTCCATAATTTCTCATTTCATATTTTAGTCTCCAAAATATTACAATATGACACTTGGCGCTCTTATACACCCCTATAGTATCATGTACTGTACACTATCTCGGGATGAGGTGTTACATTGGGCTTCAAATAAACAAGTTAGGAGAAGAAAAGAGAGGAAAAAAGTGACCAATTGGAGCATTTTTAAAATTACACCTTCATAATAATTTCAAAAGTGTTCTTTCTGGCTATATTTGGATTCTACACTCTAGCTTTCCAACGGTATCAAAAGCACTTCAAACGGGTTCGAGATAGAAAGTTATGAAGCGAGAAACAAAATGGGGTGCGTGGGTTGCGAAAATTTACAACCAGCATTTGCGAAAATTTACCTTAGTGTGAATTTTTATTTTATTTTTATTTGATATATATATATATATATATATATATATATATATATATATATATATATATATATATATATATCATAAAAAACAAAATAGCGAGCAGTGCACAATAAAGCCAACTTTGTAACTTGAGTGCATGTTGTGAAATTTTGCGGGCAGTGCAACCACAAGTATGTATTTTGCCTTGCTCCAAAAATTAAAGCGAAAACTTTGTAAAATGCACAAGAAAAATAAAAAAATGCAGAAAAAAAATGAAAATTAGCCTAAAAACAAAGATTAATTAAAATTAGAGAAAATCTAAGAAAAGAAAAATAAAAGAAATCAAAATAAAATAAAATAAAATAAGATAAAACAAGAAAAATGAAAGAAGCAAAAAATGGGGGAGATTGTTGCTCCCCAGACCAATTCCTCGAGCATTTGGAGGTGTTTGGGCTGGTGGAGCTTAGAAATGCTGAGGTTCAGGTGCTCCAAATCCGAACCAGCACCTGAACCATCCGTTGTGCCATGCAATGTGAGCAGCTGCTAGTGTTTTTGACGTAGTGGCAAAGGCTTGAATAGAGGCCACTATCTTCTTTAGGGTTTGAACAAGCAATGATGAACTGGCCTTAGCTTTGGCAGCAGGAGTTTTGGGTATGGATTATGCTGCAGGTGAAGGCAGGATGTGCACTGGCAGTGGGCTGTTTTTGGGTTGGGCAGTGGCACTAGGATCCAAATTTATAAGGATTGGTTGAAGGATATGCTTTTGGGTCCCTTCCACTATTCCCTCTCCACTGCCCTCCTCAGTCGGCAATGGGAATATTGCTTCATCTTGCTGTTTACATTGCTCCTCCACTGTGGTGTCAATCAGGCACTCTTCTTCTGGATTTTCTTCCTCTTGATGAACATGTTGCTGACTGGCAAGCCTTGAAATTGAGCACTGAAGGTTGTCAAATTGCTGATCAATTTCACCTTGCAGGTTGTCAAATTTTTGACCCACTTCACTTTGAAGCCCATCTAATTTTTGGTCCAGGGAGTTCTCCACAGTATGAATTCTTTGACTTAATTGGGCATTGAATGTCTTCTTCTCTTCCACAAAGTCACCCACTAGCTTGGTGAGGTTCGGAATGTGTATTTCCATTAAGAGTTGATTGTGGTGTGATTGAAATTTGAATGAAGAGAGAGCTCTTTTTGGATGTGGAGTGCATACTATGGGTCTTGGTTCCCATAAGGAACTATTGTTGGTTCCTAACTGGGTTGAAAGCATTTCCATATGGTGCATTTGTTGGAGGGAGGCACCATGTAAGAGAGTGCATACCATGGAGGATTTCTATAGTCCCTCATGGACCTTTTCTGTAAGTGAGATTTCTCTGGCTGGGTACTAACGATTGCTCTCCCTCTAGGTACTGCTCCATTGGACTACAGTTCATGACCAATGCACTCTGCGGCAAAACGAGGCAACCTGAGAGACAAAACAAACAATCTGCAACAAATTTTTTTACCGGTGAAATGACTAAAAAAAAAAAAACTGGCGATAAAATATAAAAGAAATTCACGATTGCTTGTGATGAGGATCCTGGTGTTCCTGTCGTCAAATGCTTACTTAGGCACCATTCCGGCAACAAACGCCATTCAGATTAAGTACCCGCAGGTAGATGTGCGAATCAACAAAATTTACCATTTATAAATTCTCTCTTGCCGTATAGCTCCTTCTGGTATAGCGGTTATAGGTCAGAACTTCGGGGATGTGTTTTTATACAAATGATTCTGATGAAACGAAAATGGTGAATTTGGTTTGGATTTTTGGGTTTGATAAAAACAGTGGTGTATGGTGGTTTACAAACTGAAAATAAAATGGAGAAAAATAAGAAAAAGAACTCTTTGAAGCATCGGGCGACTAAGGTTGAGGTCCTAGGGCAAATGAGAGGTTCTCGGGTCCTTTTCCTCGCGTTTGGGAGGATGACCTATAGTAATCTCCCAGTGAGTACACAGTGAAAAATGAGGGGACTCCTCATCTGCGCCAGGGATCTGACCCCCGTGGCAACCGTCTTTAGGAAGAAAGGAAGTTGCAAACATAAAATACCAGTTTGTCGTCTCAGTTGTTTACAACTGCAGTAAGTTGGAAGATGAAAGAGCGGCGGAAGACTTTGTGTTTGTATCTCGTGCCAAAAGTCAAGTCTCCCTTACAATGTTTGCTTGAAATTTTTATCACCTTCCCTAAACAGCCTGAAATTACCAAAATGAACAAAAAGTAGTTAACTATTATAGGAACTGAATGGAAGAAACAAAAATTATAAAACGAGGGCATAGCGTCAACAGACAGTGAATAATTGGTGAATTGTAGACCGATCTTCACGGGATGAACATTGCTATGAGGAACCAAATTCCCTTGAGGTGCTCAAATTTCCTTGTGTTTTATTTCTCTTCTTGGTCTTTGATCACACGCAATGCTGAGTTATTTCAATTCTTTATACTTGGATGATCAACAATTTAAATTTATAAATAGCTTGCAAAAACTACAAAATTAGCCACAAAAATGCGTCGGTAGAATAGCGGGGACCTTAATGTGCAAATTGGGTTAGTGCAGATTAGTACATAAAAAGTGCTCCAAAACCTTAAATAAGCAGGGTTCAAAATAGCACTTTTGAGTACACTATCGAATATGATGAGAAAACTAGGGTTTTGCCTTCGCTTACCACACCTAATGGATTTTAACCTAGATAATGCATTTATTTAATATTTCATATGATTTATATTAAGCGGGTTGATCTTGCTGCAAACTATTCTCTCTCGAAGATATAGGCGCCTATCCTCGCTAGTGAGATTGTATTGCATCTCTCTTGACTGACTCTTGGAATGTGGGATATCTCTATTCCCCGATTGACAGCGTGCTTTACCGTCCGCTACGGTCATCGTCTGATATCGAGACCCTAACATTAGTGCCATAATTGGCTGAATAATAGCATGTGATTAAATTAGGGTAAGCAGCTATAGGGTATATTGATGTGGTTGGGGTTGTGAAACCCTAGAGAAAAGTTAGTTCATATTGATTTTCATTCCCAAGCGAAGATTTTCAACATCAGCGAGTTAGGAAAGAAATCTGAGGCCGTCTTCGTGATCTCGGAATCCGTCTTGCCAATCTCTCTCCATTCATCTCTCAGCATCGCCCAGTCTCCTTCAATCCCCCTTTTTGCCTTGAAATCACTTCCTTTTATACCCCGAATTTGGGTACAATGGCCAATCGAGAACTTTAGTGCTTCCGTTTTGATAGAATACTCATTACGTGGCGTACTCGAGGCAATCAAAATTCGGCCTTCAGGTTCGTTGCAGTGTATGCACTCCCGCGGCTGGCGTGGCCTTCTACGCCCATGACGTGGTATGCTAACAACAGCGTCTGGGGCGTTCTACTATTGCACTTCTTTGTGCTTCTTGGCTTCGGTTCTTTTGTGCTATTGTTTAGCTTCCTTTTTTATCCCAATATCAACATGTCTTATAAAACGACATAGTATAGAGATTAACGATATTAGTGAATATTGAATGTGAATCCTTGCAAGTTGAGCTATAAAACACATAGAAAGTTGTATTGTAATGCATGCATGATTAAAGCGATCAACACCCCAAACTTAGCTTCTTTAGCGTCCTCAGTAAGAAAGAGGCTCTTTAGAGGCATGCATGAATAAGATGACTAACCGCGACAATATAGGTGTATACACATGATACCCAGAGTAGAAGGTCGGCAAGGCAGTTCAAAGATCCAGGACTACCTCGAGTTGTTCAACTTTCAAGAGAATACTAGGTGGTCTCGGTTGACCAAGCAAGTCAACTCCCTTTTTAGTGCTCAATAATCTTTCCCGAGGTCTAAATACAGGTTGGAGAGTGATCGCCCGATGTAGTTTGACAGTACCCCGACTTGAATTTAACTTGCCTGGCAGGCTGAAAGCAACTCGAGAAGGATGATGCACTAATTTATTCACTTCAGCTATTCCTAAGAGTTAAATCTAAGACAACTTGAGTACGCCTTCCTCCCAGGCAGGCTTGTTTGGCCGGTCAGCTTTGAGTCGGGTTGCTCTAATGTCACTCAATCCTCTTATCGAAATGATTTATCAAAAAACTGCGCGAATTACCATGGATTGGCATAAAATCCTTTTCAAATATGCGGAGCATTTTAGGGATAAACCCATTTCATTTCATTCATGCAAAAGTACAATTACTATAAGGCATATCAAAGCCTTTTCAATGATTTACAAAATAGATATTCAGAGTTGAAGTGTTTTTAAAATGTCGTGTTGAAAAGAGATATGGGGTGAATGCATATGTCGAAACATACTCACAATTCTTTCTTTTAGTTGACGCTCTCGATCTTGCTCTGTTCAGTGAACACTGGCATAGATAAAACTACCACCTTCGCTTATTTTCATGCTTAGTGGTTCTATACAATTCCATTCTCGGTTTCAGTTTAAATCAAATCATGCAGTTTTACTAAACAAACTTTCAGATCTTTTTGGATGATCAATGTCAATGCAATACATATACATATTTCATATTCAATCATTTATGGTTCATTGATCATCCCAAATATGCACTTTCATATGTGCCAAATGTTTATAACCAAATCTTGCATTTCACAATGTAACATTTCAATATGCAATGCCTTTTCAATATCAATATATAAACAAAATCACCAAATCTAATTGGGTTTGTACTTAACATTGTACATGGGCAAATATCAGGACAGAGAGATAGTGATCTGATCCCAAAATTGAACGGGCGGACATACAAAGCGGTTTTATAATACAGTACGGTCTTGCTGGGTTGCTGACTAGTTATTTAAAAAAATCAATTAGTGAACACTACCAATACGGTCCTGTTGGACTGCTGATCGGAGTGACACATCAATACAATCGTTCGCAGTACTACTATTTTGACCCTTATTGGTTTATCAATCTATCCTTCATACAAACTAAACGGTTAACATTCAATTAAGGGCGTTCAAATCTTTTATAGCAACACTCTGATTCAATATGTACATTTATATAAATGGTAATTTCAAATACTCATGAAATTTTCATTTGCAAACATATTTCACAATCAATTTCTTCAAATCAGATTAAAACTAATTCAATATGCTTTTCTTATACATTTAGAACAAATAGTTCAAATCTTGAAACGAGAATAGGAGAAAATAGAACAAACCAAAATTGTCGCTTTGATTCCGATCTTCGGAATCTCAACTTCAATGCGTTTCCTCCTCGTCGACCTATTCGGAAATACAATGACAATCACATATTAGTAGGTTATTCTAGGGTTTAGGTCGGGGTTTATGTCTGCTGATACCCATTCACTTGAAAAATTTTCTGGGGACACATGAGCCATAATTTGCTCATGCTTAATTCGAGAAAATTTTATCTCTATGAGTATATTTTTAGTAGGAATTGGAATCATCTCATTTGGATAAACCAAACTCAAGTTACGACATTTTAATGCCAAACTGGTCAGTATGACTAGCTCACTCGGTTACCTACTATTCCCAATTTCAGGGGTCGTAACTTCATAATTTGGTAATGGTTCCTTCTACTCATTTTACGCTATGGTTCTAAGGTTTCTTCTCCAACTATAATCATCCATTTTGGATCACCAAAACTCAAGTTATTTCATTTTACATCCAGACTACTCCAATTTGCAAAGCAGAATCAGATTGTTCTTACATATAACTCCACTTTGAAAAATTTCCGGGCACTTTGGGGTTACAATTTCCATACACTTCCTTCCAGTAAATTATTCCCCTAGAATTATATTTTACCCAGAATTTTGAATCACTCAATTTGGATGAATGAAGCTCAACTTATGGCTAAAGCAGCTATACTTGATACCTAAAGCAGAGCATAACCATGAGCTGCAGAGCTCACCTTTAAGCTTCGTGTTGTTAGCTAGAGATACATTTTTCTCCTGGTCCCTTCTATACATTTGTAGAACTATCTCGTATGGTTCTTTACCAATTAGAATCACTTCATTTGGATGATTATAACTTAATATATAGCCAAAACAAGAACATGGGTCTTGACAGCATTTCCTTTGAAAACCCAACATTTTCCCTTCTTCAAACATTACACAAAACCAATCCAACCAACATGCTCTCTTCAAAACTCAACTCAAAACAACCCAAAACTCATTTTAACCAAAAGAAAACTTTCTTTATCCACATTTGGGGTTTTTCCCCAACATCAAAATCCTGATGAAGCTAAGTTTGTTTTCTTACTTTGCCCCTCTTCAAATCTCACTTCCAAGTTGTTTAATCACAAGGAGCAAGTGGAAGAAATCCACCTAGAACGGTCTTTTCAAAGCCTAACCTCTTATCCTCCTTTTTCTCCTCTCATTCTCTAAAAAACAGGTTGCTCGAGAATGAGCTCCCCCAAGAGACCATTTGGTCTTTATCCTCATTTAAGTGTAAGGCCATGTTTGGCCTTCCACACCTATTCTCATTTTCTCATTTTTTTAGTCTTAAGTCACTTATTTTTCATAAGGCTTTGTTTGGCCACAAAAAAAATGCATTCTTTTGACTTAAGTTTCTCCCTATTTGCTTTATAGCCCATATTTCATTTGATTGCCTTGACTCTCATATTTTACTTAGACATATAAACTTATTTACAATTGACCCTTAGGTCCTCATTTTACAAATTTCAAATTTTCCCTTTAAACTTGGGTGAATTTCCGGGTCCAATCAATTCTCATTTAGCATATAATATTTGCATTTGGATCTTAGCCATATAATCATTTATTCAATATTCATTTAACAATTCCTGGAAAATACCCTGAGTTGGCTCAATTATACTGGAATATATATAATAATTTTTATTATAAAAATCTAGGAGGCCATTTTGGGCGTTACAACTCTTCCCACTTAACAAAATTTCGGTCCTCGAAATTTACCTTGAATAATAGTTGCGGATATTGCTGCCTTGGTTTCTTCCCACTTTCCCTGAGTGGGTTCTTCGATTTTGTGGTTTCTCCACAACACTTTGACTAACAGAATCTTCTTATTCCACAGTTCTTTCACTTTCCGAGCCAAGATCTCTATTGGCTCTTCTTCATATGTCAAATTCGACCTAAGCTCAATTGTCTCCGGAGAGACTACATGTGACGGGTCTGAACGGTACCTCTGTAGCATGGACACATGAAATACATTATGGATCTTCTCCAAGTCCGGAGGTAATGCCAAATGGTATGCCACTGGACCCACTTTTTCGATTACTTCATAAGGGTCAATAAATCTAGGGCTCAACTTACCCTTTTCCCTAAATCTCATCACCTTCTTCTAAGGTGATACTTTCAAAAACATTTTTTCACGGATCTTATATCGAATATCTTTTCTTTTCATATCGGCATATGATTTATGTCTATCTGTGGCCACCTTCAATCTTTCTTTAATCATTTCACTTTTTCTTCAGTCTCTTGTATCAAGTTGGGGCCAATCACTTTCTTTTCGCTCAATTCCGTCCAACACAATGGTATTCTGCATTTTCTTCCATATAAAGCCTCGTAAGGCGCCATTCCAATACTTGATTGGAAACTGTTGTTGTACACAAATTCAACTAAAGGAATGTGTCGTCCCAGCTACCCTCATAGTTGATCACATATCTTCAGGAATCCCGGATCCTTTCTCTCGATTGTCTATCCGTGCAACGGGTGGAACAACACCTTGAAATTCAAGTCCAATTGCCAAGGCCTCTTGCAATTTTCCCCAAAATCTCGAAGTAAACCTTGGATCTCAATTTGAAATAATAGATATTGGAATCCCATGCAACCAAACTATTTCCTTGATATACGTTTCACGCTAGCTTGTCAAGTGAATGATAGGTTCTTCTTAGTGAAGTGGCGGCTTGGTCAATCGGTCCACTACGACCCAAACTAAGTCATGCTTTCTCCCTGTCAATGGTAACCTAACTACAAAATCCATGGTAATTCGGTCCCATTTCCACTCCGGTATTCTGATAGGCTACAATAATCTTGAAGGAACTTGATGCTCTGCCTTTACTCTTTGGCAAACCAAACACTTGGTTACAAACTAAGGTACTCTCTTTTCATTTCGGACCACCAAAATGACATTTTCAAATCTTGATACATCTTTGTGCTTCTGGGATGGATAACGAAAAATTCGCTATGTGCCTTTAGTATGGCTTTCCTGAATCATTATCATTAGGTACACAATCGGGTACATAAACCCTATCTTTATAATACAAAACCCTATCTTCATTTAATGCAAACTCGATTGCTTTACCATTTCCAATCTGACTTACTATAGCAACAATTTTCTCATCTTTCTTTTGTGCCTCTAGCACTCGATTGAAAAAACTTGGTCTCAGCGTAATTCTATCACCATTGTACCCGCCGTCGTCGACGACAAATGAGCATTGATACTCGAGAGTGTTTGCGTGTCTTTCTACTCAAAGTCGACCACATATTAGCCTTTCCGGTGATAATCAATCCCACGCGGAGTCATAATCTTTTATCAATTCCATCCATCTCCGGATTGTCTCAAGTTAAGCTCTCGTTCTGAGGACGAAATACTTAAGATTTCTTATGATTGGTGTCAAATGAAACACTTTTTCTCCATACAAGTAGTGTCTCCAAATTTTCAACCCTTAAACAATTGCGGCTAATTCTAATAATGTGGGGTAGTTCTTTCATGCGGCTTCAAGCGTCTTGAAGCATAGGCTACCACTACCCTTGCATTAGAGGACACAATCAAGTCCATTTAGTGAAGTGTCACTTAAAGATCACATATTCACTTCTGCCAGGTCGGGTTGAAGTAGAGCAGAACACCGGTTAAGAAATACTTTCAAACTTATCAAAACTTCTTTGACATTCTATTCCACCCCCATTCAAATTTCACATTTTTGGGTAGTCTCATCATCGGGGTCGCGGTCATCCGACCCCTTAACGAGCCTTTTGTAGTAACACGCGATCGAGGAAACTATGCACTGGTGACATTTTCTCGGTGGTTTCCGTTCAATGATCACTCCCCATCTTCTTTGGATACTCTCGAATTCCTTCTTCGGATATAAGGTGTCTAAGAAAGGACACTTCATTCAACCAAAACTCCCACACTTGCCGATTTAACATACAAGCGCTCTTTTCTCGAAGTCTACGACGCACACGAAGGGGTGTGTGTTGTGATTTTCGATCATTTGAATGCAACAATGTCATCTATGAACACTCGACAAACTGATCCACATGCGGTCGGAAAATACGATTCATTAGGCCCATGAAAGCCCATTTGGAGCATTTGTCAGCAAATGGCATTACAAGGAACTCACTTGGCTATCCCATAGCGAGTTCGAGCGTGGTTTATGCACATCCGCATCTTTAATTCTCCGATGATACCGGATAAGCTGGTCGATCTTGAAAAGATACTTGCACCTTCGTTGAATTAGGCAAATCATCAGTGCAGGTAGAATACTTATTCTTTATGGTCAACTTGTTCAGTTGTCTATAATTGATACATAACCTAAGTCTACCATCTTTCTTCTTAACAAAAAGCATAGGAGCTCCCTATGGTGATACACCGGTCGAATAAACCCTTTTTCTAGTAGTTCTTGCAACTACAATTTCAATTCCTTTAGCTCCTTTGGGTATTCAAATCTGATTGTAATGGATGCCCGTGTGGCACCTAGTACAATGTCGATAGCAAACTCAATCTCCCTCTGTGGAGGCAATCCTGGAAACTCTTCCGGAAACGCATCTGGGAAGTCACTAACGGTAGGGATATCGGATACACTAGGCCTTGCCTTTTCCGTTTCAATCACATAAGCCAAATAGGCTTCACATCCTTTCTGCACCATTGTTCTAGCAGTGGCTGCGAATATCACATTAGAGAGGTGGTTTGACCTCTCGCCGATGAAAGTTACTTCATCCCTCATTGATTGTCCTTAGGTCCTCTTTTCATTCTACAATCAACTGTGTGGGTGTTGGGATAACGATCCGTCCACTAAAATCACATCAAACTCCTTAAAGGAAAACTCAATCAAATCTCCAAAAAACTCATACTCTCGTATTTTGATGGGACAATCTCTATACACTCTCCCTTGGTCACCCTTGACCCTAAGGGGACTTATACCACTCATGTTTGTCCTATTAAGACCAACAAGATCCTCGTTAGAGTCATGTCATCCTTTATATGCAAATGCAATGTATGTCAAATGCCATTTTCAAAATCCTTTTACAAAATCGTTTAAGGCCTTTTGCAGAAACTCCTAATCCTAGGCTCTGATACCACTTTAAGTGTAGCACCCCTTTCCCGGCCCGACCCGTTTGGCGGGTCCGAACCGAGTTCGGGTTGCTCTAATGTCACTCAATCACCTTATCAAAATCATTTATCAAAAACACGCCATAGCGTTACATTTTAGTTGGCATAAAATCGCTGGAAATATGCGAGGCGTTTTAAGGGTAAGCCCATTTCATTTCATTCATGCAAATGTACAATTACTATAAAGGCATATCAAGCCTTTTCAAATGATTTACAAAATAGATATTCAGAGTTGAAATTGTTTTTACAAAATATCAATGTTCAAAAAAGAGATATGGGTGAATGAATATGTCGGAACATACTCTGTAATTCTTTCTTTAAGACTCGACGCTCCTCGATCTTGCTTTCCGCTCCTGTTCAATCGGTACCTGCGCATAGATAAAACTACATGCTAAGCATTTTCATGCTTAGTGGTTCTATACAATTCCATTATCGGTTTCAGTTTAAATCAAATCATGCAGTTTTACTAAACAAACTTTCAAATCTTTTTAGATGATCAATGTCAATACAATACATATACATATTTCATATTCAATCATTTATGGTTCATTGATCATCCCAAATATACACTTTCATATGTTATAAATCATTTATAACCAAATCATGCATTTCACAATGCTCTTTTCATTCAATATGCAATCATACTTTGTACAATATAATACGACAATCTCAAATCCAATTAGGTTTGCACTTCACAAATTTGCAACCTATGTTTTGATATATAGGATATTGGAATCACGGCAGTCCCAGGCGGAGTTGCGAGCCGGTATAAAAATGGTTTTATAACACGATGCGGATCCATTTGGGCTGGCGGTAGTTATTAAAAAATCGGTGGTAAACACTGCCGTCGGTCTGTTGAGCTGGCTGATCGGTGACACGTCAATCTGTCGTTCGATGCGCTATTTTGACCCCTATTGGTATACCAATCTAACCTTCATACGAACTAAATGTTTAACATTTAATTAAGGGCATTCAAATCTTTTATAGAAACATACAGTACAATATGTACATTTGTATAAACGGTTAATTTCCAATACTCATGCAATTTTCATTTGCAAACATTTCACAATCAATTTCTTCAAACCAATTAAAAACAATTTAATATGTTTTCTTATGCATTTAGAACAAATGGTTCAAATCTTGAAAGCGAGAATAGGAGAAGATAGAACAAACCAAAATCATCCGCTTTGATTTTGATCTTGAATCTCAGACTTCAATGCGGGCTTTCCTCCTTGTCAGCCCCTATTCAAATACAATGACAATCACATATTAGTAGGTTATTCTAGGAGTTTTTGGTCAGAGTTTATGTCTACCCGATACCTCCACTTGAAAAATTTATAGGGACACATGAGCCATAATTTGCTCATGCTTCCTTCAAGAACATTTCATCTCTATGAGTCTATTTTTAGTAGGAATTCGAATCATCTCATTTAGATCAACCAAACTCAAGTTATGGCATTTTAATGCCAAACTAGTCAGTATGCCCAACTCACTCGGTTACCTACTGTTATTCCCAATTTCAGGGGTCTTAACTCCATAATTTGGTAATATTTCCTTCTACTCATTTTAATATATGGTTCTAAGGTTTCCTTTACAACTAGAATAATCCAATTTGGATCACCAAAACTCAAGTTATTGTATTTTACATCCAGACTACTCCAATTTGCAAAGCGGTCAATTTGTTCTTACACGCTCCACTGAAAAGAATTTCTGGGCACTTTGGGGTTACAATTTCCATACACTTCCTTCAGTAACTTATTCCCTAGAAGTCTATTTTACCCAGAATTTTTGAATCATAATTTGGATGAGTGAAACTCAACTTATGGCCAAAAACACTATAACCACAATGCTCAAAGCAGGCATAACCCGTGAGCTACCGAGCTCACCTTAAGCCATGTTGGGAGCCTTATAACTACAATTTTATCCTGGTCCCTTCTATACATTTGTATACCTATCTCTTATGGTTCTTGCAGTGGAATCACTTCGGATGATTATAACTTAATTTATAGCCAAAACAAGAACAGGGGTTTTGACAAAATTTTCTCAACATTTCCTTTGAAAACCCAACATTTCCCTTTTACAAACATTACACAAACCAATCCAACCAAAAATACTCTTCAAAACTCAACCCAACACAACCCCAAAACTCATTTAAAACCAAAAGAAAACTCTTTTTATCCACATTTGGGGTTTTACCCTTGTCGAAAATAGCAAAAAGATGAAGCTAGGGTTTTGTTTTTCTTACCTTTACTCTTGAATCTCATCTAAGTTGTTTGTCCACAAAGGAGCAAGAGTGGAAGAAACCCCACCACAGAACTTGATCTTTCCCAAGAGGCTGGCCTCTGCTTCTCCTCCTTTTCTCCTCTCCTTCTCTCAAAAGCGAGTTATGAAGGAATACAGGCTCCCAAAGATACATTTTGGTCTTTATCCTCATTTAAGTGAAAGGCCATGTTTGGCCTTCCACACCTATTCTCATTTTCTCATTTTTTTTAGTCTTAAGTCACTTATTTTTCATAAGGCCTTGTTTAGCCACAAAAAAAAAAAAATGCATTCTTTTGACTTAAGTTTCTCCCTATTTGCTTTATAGCCCATATTTCATTTTATTTGCACTTCAACTCTCATATTTACACTTAGACATATAAACTTATTTACAATTGGCCCTTAGGTCCTCATTTTACAAATTTCAAATTTGCCACTACGCTTGGGTAAATTTTCGGTTAATCAATTAAATTTAGCATATAATATTTGCATTTGGATCTTAGCTATATAATCATTTATTCAATATTCATGTAACAATTCTCGGAAAATACCCAATTTGGCTCAATTTATACCCGGAATATATATATATAATAATTTTTATTATAAAAAATCTAGGGTATTTTTAGGCGTTACAGTACTAGTACCAAGAGGTTTTAGGTGAGAGTTCTTATAACGAGGATCCATTGATTTACTCCCACCCGAGTTGGTTGGGGCACCGGGCATTTGGTTCCACTGAGCTTACTTTGAACACTCGGCAGCCTGAGGTCTTAGAATGTGGAAATCATCCATCCTGTCCCCATGTAGCCGGGCGGTGGGGGTCAATGGCTCCCAGGCCGGTTGGCTCGAGGTAGGCTTTGAAAATCCCCTCGGACTATGCCTGAGATTCCGATTGGATGATCCACTGATTCCAAACCATACATGTCTTTTTTTTTTTTCATATCATTTTTGGGGCTCAAAGGTGATCCTCTTTTTCTAAGGTGTCCCATCACTTAGGTGTTTAACTTCCCAAGGTTCATATAACTCTTGTATGATGAGTCTGGAGTCAAAGCATACCCCAAAGATCACGTGTGTGCGTGCACGATAGCATGCTTTGGGAATTGATTTATGGGGATCTAAAAGGGGCGGCCAGACATGGATATTCACAACTTTATACAATGCAGTCCTGATTGTCAAACAACCTTGGAGTTCCCTATTTCATTAGAGCACAGGTTTTCTGTGATTATTATGACTCCCCTTTTTGTAATTATGGTCAACTAAGGCTGAGAACAATTAAAACCAATTTTGGAAATCACCATATCAAATATGTTGGTACATAGGGATAGGGCTCAGTCTTTAAACATGCTAACTCAAACTAAAACCCAAAATAACTAAAATAGATGAAACCTTATAACATGCAAAGATAAAAAAAAAAATACAATAACAATAAACAAAATAACACTGAGCCAACCCGTTTACCCACACATATACCCCCAAACTTAAAACTGACATTGTCCTTAATGAAAAAAAAGAAAATAAAGGTAAATAAATACGTCTCAGAGAATTACTGCGGTGGCGGATACGGTGGTGGTGTGTGAAGAGGGAGGAGCTGAGCCCGACTACTGCGATGGGTCCTTCAGGTGTGAATGAGTGGCCATCTCAGCTGATGGCATCCATCGACTTCGAGAGCAACTTAGGTGCTCTTGAGACTCATCCCAATATCGTCAAACCGTCGTGAATTGACGCGTAATTTGGTCGAGGGGCCAAAGTTGAGCTGGAGAGGAGGACCTTAGGGTGCCGTCCACCAGTCGCCGCATTAGGTGTGGTTGTTGCAGCATCCTTGTCGGTCTCCTCATCTGAATCGCCTGGGTTCCCGAACTTTTCCTTGGGCAGCGGTATTGTCACGCCCCTATTCCCGACCTGACCTATTTAGCGGTCGAGAAGCAGGAGTTCGAGGTGCGAGGAACATATCTGGGACCCTTTACGCAACCCCAATTAGACATTGGGTATATCGAGTCTTATGAAGTATATCAACATCGCATATACAAAAGTCCAAAAAATAAAACTACCACGGTAGTAGATTGTTTCTGATGTCACATATACGATGTCGAGTCCCATTTACATATTCAAAAACTAAATATTACATTATTGTCCCGGGCGTAGACCTCTGATGATGAACTCCCACTTTCGTGTCTTTGGCCCAATGGAATGCGGAAGATCACCGTCTCCTTCTTCTATACCTACACGGATTAAAAACCCGTGCTAAGCTTTACGCTTAGTGGGAAAATATATGGTATGCATAACACATTTATAATCAGCATATAACAATAAGGAATATCAGAATTTCCATGCATTCATATAATGGACTTATACACGTACTTATACTTATAACAGGTTTATGCTTATTCGGATCTCCCGTAGGAGTTACAGAACTTATTCTTATTCAGAGATACCCGCAGGTATTACAGATCAGAACGATACACATTCATTTATTCTTATTCATCATTCAGGTTATTTTCATATAACTAAAGGAATACCTAGACCAGTAATAATAAATGAGTAAAGGCGCGTATGATAAGTGTCTGAAGATACTATACGATCTTGAAGTGCCGTAACACCAAGCGAGTGCCGACGCGGCAGAGGAATGCAGTCGCACTAATCGGAAATCTTAGGGTACTAATCGGAGAGTCTGAGGAAGTACTAATCGGAGAGTCTTAGGAAATTACTAAGCGAGTGCAGTGTAATATGCGAACACATCGAGAGGTGCCGTCGCACTAATTCGAAGTAGGAAGTACTAAGCGTGCCCTTACGTAATACAGGTGCCATGTCATTCAATAACTTGTCTTAGGCATTTCTATAATTATATGAGTTCAGTAACTTACTATCTTATTGATTAGTGCTTAAAAAGTGCTCTTTTGAGGCATATTCATCGTAGGTTTTAGGCACTTTTTAGGCACTAATCATTCCAAATAACCTAGTGGCATATTGATGTCCCTATTGTGTTACTAGCATTTTTGTAGGTGTTTTGGTAGTTTGCGGGCCAAACACTTTTCCATCTTCGGACCAGGGTGAGGGCAGGCGCAGTCTGATGAATCCGACGAGTTCAAAAGCCATATTGTAACTTAGAAACAGGAGTAGAGGGCCCGAAGAAGAATAGGAAGCGAGAAGAGGAAGGGAAGAAGAAGAAGCGAGGAAAAATTGGTGCCATCGAAAATTGGCAAAAATTGCATTGGTACTGTTTGGCATTAGTCTTAATTTTGGCCGAGATTGCCAATTTTGGCATTGGTGGAGGAAAATTGGCATTGGTGCCAATTTTGGCATTAGTGCCAATTTTGGCACTGGTGCCAATTTTGGCATTGGTGCCCGATTACGGCACTAGTCTGTTGGCCGTGCAAGAAAATTGGCGTGAACTGATTTTATTGTGATACTTGATGGCTTTATTGCGACTTCATGCGAGATCCCTATCTACTTTTGATTTCTTTTCTCTTTTTTTTTCCATTTTTTTACCCTCTTTGTCTAATGCTTTTGAGGGCATAATGGTATTTTACCACCTAAGAAAAAACTATATAAGCTCCCATGTTTGGAGAATTGTAACTTTTGGGAACTTTTGAGCTTTTGGCAGAAGGGAAATCTGAAACCTTTATAGAGTTCCTCCGCTTTTCTTTTTCTTAACCATTTCTTTAATTTTCTTTCATTTTCTCGGCAACTTAAAATACCTTGGTGATGACAAACCAGGCATGTAGCTAAAGCTCCATTTCCTTGAAGAGGAGGGATTATTAGTGGAGGTTTGGAGGTAAGTTTTCATGCCCTCTCATTTATCACACTGCGCATTTATGAGCATTTAAGCTCCCTGCATCTCACCCTAGGTTGAAACCTCCTAGATCCAGCCTTGCCAATGTGTATTTGGCAAGCTTTGTGGTTACAGTGGATGCTTAATCTTAGATCCAATGTCATCCACTTAGTTGTCTCCTATTAGTTGTCGTAGGTTGCCTCTTTGAGGCCATATACTGTTAGGGACTTGAATGCTCACTTGAATGCCATATCTCATGAGAGTAATTTGGGGGTTTAGGTTTAGTGTCAAATCAAGGTCGGTTTGGGAAAGCGACTATAGGTCATTATCTGACAGTAAACCAGGGCATGAATACATAAAAATCCAATCCCGGTGACCCCGAAGACTGGTGCTCTAATTTCCTTTAATTTATATGCATTTACAACCATCAACCCACTGTTTTTAGACAAACCAAAATCCAAGAAATACCATTTTCCGACACAACTGCACTTCTCATTTCAGAAGAAAAGCGGAATCTAGTGTTAGACCCTGACGGCCTCTTTGCGGTAGCCTCGCTACGACAGTAGGACACCTAGGATAAAATTTTTGTTGATTCCTATAGCCCTACTGTGGCACGAATCAAATGGCTCCGTTGCCGGGGATGGTGCCTTAGTGCAAGTGATGAATTGTTAAACTTGTGATCCTCATCACAGTGTTGACGAATCTAAAAGCAAACTTTACTTTTATTTCCCCCTTTAACGAGTTCAACACTAGGTTGATTATTCTTATCATCCATACTAAAACTTCTTGTTTAATTTTGCAGCTGCGATAACATTTCTTGGTAGCCTTGTGTTTGTCTTGTGCTGTCTTGTGCTGTTTCGTAGGACTTTGTGAAATCTTGGGATAGGAACTACTTATAGGCGAATTAGAGAACTAGTGTCCACGGGCTTGAGGGTTTTGAAGTTAGTATACACAGCAATCAGATGGAGCCTCCACCTGAGGAGCAGCACAGTCAGCAAGGGGTGCAAAGAAACCCTAATGCCTATCGATCTATGAGGGATCACATACACCCACCCAGGGTGAGTGCACCCTCATGCATAATTCCCCCTGCTGAGGAAGTGCCTATGAGACCCTACCTAGTGCCCCTGCTCCCAACCTTTCATGGTATGGAAAATGAGAATCCCTACAACCATATTAGGGAGTTTGAGGAAGTATGCACCACCTTCAAAGAGGGTGCCATCGACATGGAGCTACTAAAGCTAAAAGCTAACCACTTGACCCACGAAAGACAAAGCGAAATATGGCTTAATTCATTGAGGCAGAACCGATAGGAATTGAAGGAAGCATTGCGGCGAGAATTCTTGAAGAAATTCTTCAGTGCTCACAAGACCAACAATTTGAAGAGACAAATCTACACCTTTGCAACTCAAGGCCAGTAAGAAAAGAAATTTACCAATCTTGGGAGAGATACATGAAACCACGGTGCATGCCCACATCATGGATTTGATACGTGGATCTTTGGTGATCATTTTTATGATGGAATGTCCCTATATGAAGCAGCGGTAGAGACCATGTGTGGAGGGGACTTCCTAAGCAAAAATCAGGATGAGGCCATGGATTTCCTCAACTATGTAGCTGAGACATCCAAGGCTTGGGACGAGCCAAATCCCAGGGAGGCAGACAGAATGAGACCCTCAGCTACCCAAAGGGGAGGCATCTATTCACTTGCAGAGGATGTGGAAATGAAGGCTAAGTTATCCATCTTGGCTAGGAGGGTGGAAGAACTGGAAGGAAAAAGGCTACATGAGGTCCAGGCAGTGACTAAAGTCCCTCCACAGACCAAACCATGCTTCAATTGCCAATCCACTGGTCACCCAGGAGAGCAAGCGCCTGTGATTATACTCGGTGGGGATTTGATGTGAACATGTAAATGTTGTGGTTTGAAATAGGCCACGGGTTGTGCAAATAGCCTTTATATAATTACAAATGGAGGAACCACCCAAACCTCTCACAGGCCTCGGCCATCAAACATGTATTCTGAGGAGCTGCTTGATGGCAACCACCCACCTCTTCTCTGTTGAGCAAGCCATTTGAATTTGGCTTGAGCGGTGGGAAATTTTATGGAGGGCAAAGGCATCAATGCTCAGTTGAACAAAAAAATTGAAAATGTAAGCTCCTTGAACAAAGAATAGATGGGGCTGAAAGTAACCTTAGCGAGAAGAATTGGCGGCTTGCGGGCATCCATAACGAATGGCTCCCGGCGAGGCGGGGAGGTTCCCTTCACCGTATTGCCAAATCAAGGGGAGTCCATGAAGCCAGAGCTATTCGGTGAACCTCCCAATGGATGAAGTCAAAGCTGTCATTACATAGAAGTGGAAAAGAGGTTGATCAGCAATGCCCAAGCTGTTGAAAAACCCCGGAAAAGGGGGAAGAAATTGAAGCCAGAACACATTTTCTTGAAGGAAGACTCAATGAAA
Source organism: Tetrastigma voinierianum (assembly GCA_016808115.1). Taxonomy (NCBI): domain Eukaryota; kingdom Viridiplantae; phylum Streptophyta; class Magnoliopsida; order Vitales; family Vitaceae; genus Tetrastigma; species Tetrastigma voinierianum. Next base: position 430,397 of record JAEQBH010003003.1, on the reverse strand, counting down.
CACGTATGCCACCTCCATTTCCCAATGAAGCACTAAGAAGCAGAAGAAGGCATCCCGGCCAGGGCGGGCATCCTAGAAGTCCTAAAGAGGGTGAAGGTCAAACGGACCTTTTGGACATCATCAAACAAGTCCACACGCCTATGCAAAGTTTTGAAAGATCTGCAATACCGGTAAAAGGGGTGGGCATTGCAAACATTCTGGCGAACAAGTTAGCTCCATCATCAATGCAAGACAATGGTGAGAAATACAAAAAGTAGGGACCCCAACTATCGGTTAACATTGGAGGAACGCATTGACAAAACCTTTGTTAGACTTGGGTGCAGTGTCAACCTCACGCCATACTCGGTGTATAGAGTAAAGCTAGGTTTGGGAAGGCTGAAACCAACCAACATCACCTTATACTAAGCCGTCGTTTAGTGAGAAAATACCAAAGGGATAGTAGAGGATGTGTTGGTAAAAGTAAAGATAAAGTTCTATCCAGGTGGATTTCGTGGTTCTCGACCTGAGAGCCCAGGTGGCGGGGGCACAAATCAAGTGCCCATTATATTGGGGAAGGCCATTTTGGCCACATCAAATGCCATTATCAATTGCCGGAATGGGGTCAAATGCAGCTCATTTGGCAACATGACAGGCTTAATATTTTCCACCTGGCGGCAAGCAAAAACCAGGCGAGGATGAGGAGACAAATCACAGTGAAGTTTGCTGAGTGGTACACACGGGTAGGAAGGCATGATACTAACGAGTAAGCGGGAAGAATTGATGGAGAAACGATGAAGCGGTTAATGAAGAATCCACTATTCCTCTGCAACGGTCAGCCTTTGCCACCGAGACGGTGCCCAAACAGGGGCGAGCATGAGAGAGGCACACATAACACCTGCTTGCATGCGTGGAGGAGCTTCTCCTCCTGGACCTCGAGATCAATGGCTACCTGGCTGGGGTGGTTTCTGAGAACACGGAGACCCTCCCAAATTTTGTTGAAATTTTTACTTTATATTATTTTAAATTTGGGCTTTTAGTGGTGACACTACTTTTACTATTTCCTTTTCAAATATTTTTCGCATTTACAAGCTTATCTTATCACAGTTTTTGGTTTGAAATGTTGCGGAGTTGCGGTGCGGGGAGAATCTCATTTCCTCACGCATTGCGATCTGATCAGGATCTGCATTAGGTATACCATTTCCCTCCACAGTTCGAGCGGATTCGTTCGTCTTCTGTTGGAGGGTGACACCACGATTTCTTTTGAAAAAGGCGATAATTTTGTGAAATATCTGACATAGAAATATACACATCTGACTACATTTTTACGCACTTTTTGTAACCATTTTTGCCCCAAATATTTTGTGGTTTGTCTCTTCAAAAGTTGAGAAAAATTGGGCATTACATCGTATCGTGTTTTGTTAGCCTAGTTCCATACTTATCTAATTGTTGGTCAGTTGAAGTCCCCTGGTCTTCGCCCTTTCTCTTCCACCGAGAGCTAGCCACACACAGTGCACATCAGTTTTCATTAATAGGCTAAAGAGCTGCTTGACCCCCTTTTTATAACCATAGCCTTAGTTTAGGTGACCACCTGTAATAGGTTGCGGTTCCCCATAAAAAGACCAATATGCCTCAAAAGGAAAAGAAAAGAAAAAGAAAAGAAAAAAGAAAAGAGTTTGTTAAAAGCCGCGGCCTTTCGACCACAGAAGCAGAACGCGGTCAGGGTTATATGGTAACCTTTAAAGCACGGTGCCACTGAACCAGCGGTCGAGAACCACCGAGCCCCAGTGCTCGCTACATGGGTGGATGGGTGGAGTTTAAGCGAGTTGTAGATGCTAAATTAAAATCATTGAGTCAGGGTGAAGCTGGCCAGAGTTTGTGGTCGAGATCCTTTTGGCTTGATGCCACAAACCTTAGTTGGTTGGGGTGACGGATCCTCATTATATGGACTTTGGTGTGGGGTTGAATTCGACGATTGCATCCTACATTACTTTAGAAAGATTATGAAATAAGAGTGGAATCGATTCTATTTTGGTTGGTCACCGCCCACAGGCGTGCGTGGGCGGGTTGGGGGGGGTGTATAGCGGTGGATTAGTTTATTGATCTGGCCCAGTCCTATACACTTAGCGCGCCGGTGGAAGCTTCGGGTTGATTCCTTGGGGTGAACACTGCCCGGTAATTGTCGTATGGCATCTGGAGTCTCTGGCCCGATTTTAATCTGGGGCTCCGACCTTTGACGAAGGCTGAAACGTACCGCTACCCACACTTTTGTTCATACGCACTTTCTTTCTTGATTTGTGTGTTTTCATTGCTTGCAAAGGGACTAGCAATGTGTAGGTTCTTAGTGTGATTAGTGCTTAAAGTGCTCTTTTTGAGGCATATTCATCGTGGGTTTTGCAGCACTTTTTAGGTACTAATCATTCCAAATAACCCGGTGGCATAATGATGTCCACATTGTACTACGACATTTTGTAGGTGTTTTGGTAGTTTTGCGAGGCCAAACACTTCTCCGTCTTCGGATGGATGGGACGAGCTGAACACGATGAATCAAACCGGTTCAAAGCCATATTGCAACAGAAACGGGAGGCGAAGAAGGCGGAAGAGCGGGGCAGAGGAATGGAATAAGAAGACGGGAAAATTGGTGCCTGTGCGAATTGGCAAATTTTGGCTTGCGAGGTGCCAGGTACAGCACGTGGTGGAGAAGAGTGGCATTGGTGCCAATTTTGTGAATACTTGATTTTGGCAATGGTGCCGATTTGGCGATCTGGGGAAAAATTGGCATTGGTACTTGGTACGGCACGATACCAACTTCATGCGAGATCCTCTCTCTCATACTTTTTGATTTTCTTTTCTTTTTTTTTTCCATTTTTACCCTCTTTGTCTAATGCTTTTTGAGGGCATAATGGTATTTTACCTAAAAAACTCTATAAGCTCCCATGTTTTGGAGAATTAGTAACTTTTAGGGGAACTTTTGAACTTTGGCTTAGTGGAAATCTGAAACAGCGTAAGTTCTCAGCTTTTCTTTTCTTAACTTCATTTCTTTAATTTTCTTTCATTTTCTCGGCAACCAAACATACCTTGGTGATGACAAACCAAGGTATGCTTGGCTAAAGCTCCATTTCCTTGAAGAGGAGGGTCACTGGTGGAGGTTTGGAGGTAAGTTTTCATGCCCTCTCATTGATTCGTGCCACAGTAGGGTGATCCGGAATCAACAAAATTTGTATCCTATATTCCTCCCCTCTTCTTAGTAGTCAAGCTCTTTGCAGTATAGTGGTGCTAGAGATTCGAACTGGGGATGAGTTTTCTTCATTTTAAAATGATGATTTGAGTGAAGCGAAAAATGGTGAATTTGGTTTGGATTTTAAGTTGGGGGTAAAACGGTGGTTTGGTGGTTTTGTAAAGGCGAAAGAAATAAAATGAATGTAAATGGGAACTCCTTGAAGCGTGGGCCCGCGAGTTTAAGATCCTAGGCTAACTAAGGGTCCCCGGGTTGAATTTCCTCGCGTTGGGGAGGATGACATTATAGTTATCTCCCAGCCCAGGATCTTCATTGGCATTAAAACCCTAAACCACAATAATTTTCCTTTGATGAAAGCATTTATTTAACATTTATGGTTCCCCTACGGTGAAAATCTATCATGTGACTCATCCTACAATGATTATTAAAGGGTAACTAATGAGTCTCAATGGATCTAAAATAAGAATCACTTGAACCACTAAAGATTACCAAGTATTGATGAAGTGGATGCACTTCGATGAAAACCTAACCCCTTAACCTACCTCGATTGTGGCTCGTAAATGGCAACTAATGGATATTAGTGTATCTAAAGAGAAATAAGAATACACTAAACCTTAAGAAACACCAAGTATTGGCCAAAGAAATTATCAAAAAAGCTTTAAAACCTAAGTTAGAAAATTGGGAACCAAATATAAAAACTTTGTTGCGTGAAAAACGGAGACCACCAGCAACTGCGAGATCTTCCCCGGTAGCCTTTTACTTCGAAGGAAGTGGTTTTAGCCATCCTCCAAGTTGTCATCCTTGGAGGGTGTTTGTAATCAAGAAAGGAAGAAGAGAAAATGAGAAAAGCAGAAAAAGCGGAGAAGCAGACCCCTAATTTATTTCTGACAAAAATCGTCTCCCTTAACGATTGTATCAAAATGGCTTATGTGCCACAAACCAAGTGAAATACCATACAGATCCAAACATAAGTGATTACAACAAGGGTAGAAAGGAGAAAACCAAAAACTATAACAAAAGAACAAAAGCGTGAGATGCGGAAACGAGGGGCTGCATGAGAACGGTCTTGTGGAGGCGAGGAGCAGTTGCGGAATGATGTTTTCTACTTGGTGGTGTGTTTTTCAACACATTTTGCTCTTCTTTCCTTGATCTTTGATCACGCAATGTTGAGTTTGACTTGAATTCTTCGTGCTTGGATCGACTCAGCAATTTTGGCATAATTAGCTGCAAAAGCGCAAAATTTGCCTAAATCACGATCATTAAAATAGTAAGGACCTTAATGTTACAAATCGGGTAAATTAGAATGATTAGTATACAAAAAGCACTCAAACCTATAATAAATAGAATCAAAATAGCACTTTTTGGGCACTAATCCCACCCCAACCTACACATATCTAGTCCCTTAACTTAATGAAAAGAAAGAGCATACAACGATAACAAAATAATGTTCACAAAAATTGGCTAAAGGTTGTGAATGATTAATGCCTAACCACAGGAAAATCGTCAAGCGGGTGTCCAATAACTATCATGAGAGAATGAATGCCATACAAGGTGGAGTGTCAAAACTTCCTTCGATGACTCAACGAAAACTTCCACCAAAATCTAAGTGTTATTTGATTCTTCGCAACAATAAAGCTGTCAGCGCACTCTCCCCCAACTATTGCAACCCGACCTAGCATGCTAACCAACCTAAATAGATCAGGACCCACCTCTTATTCCACAATTCTTTTTTGCGTTATAGGGTGCAATGATCGACCTCACAAAGTCCATGCGAGGGATCTACCGATGACTCCAACCAATTAAGGCTTAGGGCACCAAGTCATAAGGATCTTTTCGACACAAACTCTACGGGTTTCACCACAGACTTGAATGATTTGAGACTCAGCACCTACGACTTGCTAAACTCCACTATCCACCCATGTAACGAACACTAAATTCGGGTGACTCCCAGCCGGTGAAGGTTTGGGAGCCAGGGCTTTAAAACTTTGCCATATACCCCTCGGACCGTGCTCGGGTTTCAAGGCAAAGGGTTGCAATTTTTATTCTTTTTCTTTTCTTTTTCTTTTTCTTTTTCTTTTTCATTTCTTTTTCTTTTTCTTCTTTAACTTTCCATAGGGTCTTGCTTTATTAAAGCGTTCAATGAAACTAGGGTAGGTTATGCAAAGTAAGGAGGTTTGCACAGTTTCGACCCATCATTGAAATCTAATGTGCTCGTGTGGTTAACTAAGGTGGAAGAAAAGGTCGATAAAAAATTCAACTAATCATTCACTGACTAAACATGGAACCAATCTAACATCAATAGAATTGGACAAAGCTTCAATTTTTCAAACCACGGGTTAGGCAAAACCACAAAAATTTTGTTGCAAAAAGCGAGGCCCGAATTTTTGTAAAAGTAAGCTACCAAAAAGTATACGACTTTGTAGAAAGGGGACCCCGAAAACCATGAACATCACAAAATGGGCTTGCACAAAATAATAACAAAAGCATCATCTAATCATTTCCTTTCTTCTAACTCTCCCCTGACCCAGAGCATCTCGGTGTTCGAAATGGGGTTCGGATTGGAAAATTAAAGAAGGAAGTGTTACCTCCTTGATGAGATGTGATCATTGCTGGATAGGAGACCTCTGATTTTTCCATCGACTTTTACTTATTTCCTCCGTTTGGGATTCAAATAAACAAGTTAGGAGAAGAAAGAAAAAGTGACCAGTTGGACCCATTTTTAAAATTACACCTTCATAAAAGTGTCAAAAATGTTCTTTCTGGTCATATTTGGATCACACTCTCTAAGCTTTCCACGGTGCGAAGCATACAAAGCGGGTTTGGATGAAAAAGTTATGAGCGAAGCAAATTGGAGGTCAGCGTAGGACATGCGAAAATTTTCGCTAAGCTGGAAATTTTAAGCTAGTATGAAATTAAGCATTTAAGCTATGTTTGCGAAAAGAATTTAGCTATGTCTAATATGAAAATTTTTGATTTTTTTAAAAATTTTCAAATAAAATAATTAATAGTAAAAATAAAAATAAAAATAAATTTTTTTTTATATATATTAAAAAAAAACGTTTTTTTAAATATATATATATATATATATATATATATATATATATATATATATATATATATATATATATATATATATATATATATATATATATATATATATATAAACAATTTTTAAATATATAATAAAAAAAATTAAAAAAATAAATAAATAAAAATATTTTTTGAAATAAAAATAATATATATAAAGAAAAACAAACCTTTTTTTTTATTTTTATTTTTTATAAAATATAAAATAAAAAAAAATTAAAAGGAAACATTGCCGATTTGTCTGGAACATTTCGCTAAAACATGGAATTTAGCTAGGCACTGTTCCTAACGAAATTTTCTATTTTCGCTGTCTAACAAAATTTCGTAAGCTAGAAATTTCATTAACTGTGAAAATTTCAGCTATAGAAATTTTAGCATTCGCTAGAATTAACGAAATTTTAAGCTATAGTTAAACTTCCCGTCTCTGTTTGCTTGTGATTTTCAATCAGGCTTCAAAATTTGCACAAAATATGCAAGAATTAACCTGAGAAAAATTAGGAAAAATTGCGAAAAGCAAAATTAATTTAAAACATAAATTAACTAAAAATTATATAAAACCTAAGAAGAAAAATTAGCAGAAATCAAAATAAAATACGATAAAATAAAACAAGCAAAGAAAAAAATTAAAACAAAAAGTGGGAGCTTAGAAATGCGAGGTTCGGATGCTCAATCGAGCCGACACCCAGACTTGACCATTATGCCATGCGCAGTATAGGTAGGCTGCTTGTGCTGATGTAGTGGCAAACTTATGCGAGGCCACTAATCTCTTGAAGTTTGCATGGCATGCGGTGATGGAGTTGGACTTACCTTTGGGAGGCGGAGTGCCGGATGTTGGTTGTGATCACGGTGAAAGGAGATATACACTTGGTCGTGGAGGCGTGCGGTGGGCATTTAGTGGCTTGGGCGTGTGATGGGGTTCGATTTCAAGAAATTGGTTGAAGGTAAGCTTTATTGGCTGCTTTCCTGCTTCTATACGCGCCCTCTCGGTTATTAAGGCCGATTTGTTCTTGCTTTTGTCAGGCAAATTAACACACGATTCGGGGGCATCCTGGAGTTCCTCGGGAGGATCTTCCTGCGGTTCCTCTTTCAATTCCTCCCGAAGAGTTTGCGATTGAGCTGTTCACCACAGTAGTGTCGTCGAGTACTCTTATCCATATTCTCCTCTTTTTTTGAACAAGGCGAGTGCGGGTGAGCTTTGAGATGGATTCTGCGGGATGTCGATTTTTGATCAATTTCGCTTTGGAAGCCATCCGATTCGCGTTAGAACCTCAACTGTCTCAATTTCCCTATTAGCTGAACATTCCAGCCTATTATCCTCTATGAAATTGTCCCTTGTTTGCTCAAATTCGGGGATGAAAACGTTCAACGAGGGATAAGGGTGGTGGTTGTTCTTCTTGAAAATGGGGGCATAATAAAGAGGTTCAAGAGGTGCATATTGGAGTTTGGTTCCCATGAGGGAATTTGTGTGATTCCCCGACTATGGTTGTAAGTACTACCATATGTTGAACTCATCCATTGGTCTGCGTAGTCCCTCATGAACATGTATCCTCAGAGTTCCCTCCGTAAGTGCTTGGCTACATGTTGTTCTCCCTCTAAGTGTTCCATTTGGTTCAATTCAAGTTCCAATCAAGTTCTTGAGGAGATTGACTTTAAGTAGCACACCTTCTAGGTTTTCTAATCCGCGAGAATGGATTCACCTTGGCAAAAGCGAGGGCAACACAAAAACAACACAAGCGATCCTGGCCTGCTTGTTTTTTTATGAAATGAAAAAGCAAATGACCAGGTAATATATAAAAACAATTCACCGGTACTTGTGAGTAGGGATCACAAGTGTTTCACGACTTCTCCCACTTGCACTAGGGCACCATCCACAGGCGGCGGCGCCATTTGATTAGTGCCACGGTAGAGTGATCAGGAATCAACAAAATTTGTATCCTATATTCCTCCTCTTTGCCATTAGTCAGTTACTACAGGTATAGTGGTATAGGGTCGAACACGAGGGGATGGGTTTTCTTCGTGCAATGATGATTTAGTGAAGCCAAAAATGGTGAATTTGGTTTGGATTTTAAGTTAAGGGGGTAAAGAAAGCAGGTGGGTTGGTGGTTTGCAAACTGAAAAGAAATAAAAATAAAATGTAAATAGAACACCTTAGGCTTGCATTGGGCCACTGAGTTTAAGATCCTAGGCTAACTCACAAAGGTCCCGGGTTAATTTCCTCGTTGGGGAGGATGACACCTGTGATCATCTCACAACGGATCTTCATTGGCATTTAAAACCTAAACCCTAATAATTTCCTTTTGATAGAAAGCATTTATTTAACATTTATGGTTCCCTACGGTGAAAATCTATCATGACTCATCCTAAATGATTCGTAAGGGTAACCTAATGAGTCTCGATGGATCTAAAAATAAGAATCCACTGAACCTAAAAAGATTACCAAGTATTGATCAAAGTGGATACTTCACGGGTGAAAACCTAACCCCTTAACCTACCTCAGTGGCTCGTAAATGGCAACTAATGGATATTAGTGTATCTAAAGATAAAGAATACCACACTAAACCTTAAAAAGCTTGCCAAGTATTGGCGTAAAGAAATTACATCAAAACTTTAAACCTAAAGTTAGAAAATTGGGAACCAAAATATAAAAGGCTTTGTTGCGTGAAAACGGGGAACCACCGGCGGCCTACTTAGTCCTTCCCCCGGTAGCCTTTGCCTTGAAGGAGTGGTTTTAGCCGCTCATCCTCGAGTTGTCATCCTTGGAGGGTGTTTGGCAATCAAGAAAGGAAGAGAAAATGAGAGAAAAGCAGAAAAACGGGAGAACGGAGCCCTAATTTTATTTATAGCAAAAAAATTGTCTCCCTCAACAGTGTATCAAAATGGCTTATGTAGCCTTACAAACCAAGTGAAATGCAGACAATCGAGCATAAGGGATTACAACGAGGGTAGAAGGAGAAAAACCAAAAACTATAGCAAAGAATAAAAGAAATGCGTGAGAATCTGCGGGAGAAACGAGAATTTTGCATGAAGGCGGTCGCGGCGGAAGCGGGAAACCGGTGCAGGAATGTTTCTGCCGGTGGGTATTTTTCTTCACATTTTGCTCTTCTTTCCTTGCCCGATCTTTGATGCGATGTTGAGTTTGACTTGAGATTCAGCGTTGCTTGGATCGACTCAACAATTTTGGCATAATTAGCTTCATAAAAGCGCAAAATTTGCCACAAATACGATCATTAAAATAGTAGGAATAGCAATGTGCAAATCGGGTAAATTAGAATGATTAGTACACAAAAAGCACTCAGAAGCACATAATAAATAGGGCTCGAATAGCACTTTTGGGCACTAATCCTCATTATCCTACTTGCATTTATGAGAGCATTTAAGCTCCACTGCATCTCACTAGGTTGAAACCTCTTTAGATCCGGCTTCATGTGTGTATTTGGCAGAGAAGCTTTGTGTAGTTACGAGTGGATGTAATCTTAGATCCACTTTGTCATCCACTGGATTGTCTCTGACCAGTTCTTGGTAAGGTTGCCTCTTTGAGGCCATATACTGTATTCGAGGACTTGAATCTTCACTTGAGATGCCATATCTCATGGGAGTAATTTAGGGTTTAGGATTTAGTGTCAAATCAAGGTCCGGTTTGGGAAACGACTATAGGTCATTATCCCTAGCAGCGAGGCGCTTAGGGGCATGAATACACCTTAAAATCCAATCCAGAGTGACCCAAGACTTCAGAGTCTTCTTTTATAAATTTTCCTTTAATTTATATGTAGTTTACAACCATCAACCTTGTTTTTTGAACAAAACCCAAAATCAAAGAAATACCATTTCAACTCTTGCACTTCTCATTTCACGAGAAGAAAACCCGTCAGGTGTTCGACCCCTAGACCCATTATCTTGTAGTAGCCTCGCTATGGCAGTAGGACACCTAGGATACAAATTTTGTTGATTCCTATAGCCCTACTGTGGCACGAATCACTTATAATAGAGGCATTCTTAGCCACATTATGTGTTCATGACATATCGTATTTCATGTTCATGGTCACGTTTCAGTTCGTTTTCATATTTCATAACATATTTATGTTTCATGAATACAGCTATATATTTTGCATTTCATATATTTTTAATGTTTTCATTACATATGGCATTTCACATACTTGCACAGTATAATGCTATGTATTCACACATCATTCATATATTCTAGTCCCTATATGAATCTATTTTACTTAGAAATTGGAATCATTCCAATTGGATCATCTTAAAGTTATGGCATTTTATGCCAAACTAGTCAATTCTGGAATTTGCAGGGACAGTTTAAAATACTCATTTTCAAGTGCCTTGACTCCATATTTGACACTCGTTCTTTGTACTCCCTTAAATTTAAGGTGCTAAAGGTTCTCCTCCAATTGGAATCACCAAATCGAACACCCAAAAATTCAAGATACGATAGAAACAATCGAACTACTCTATGAGCAAGCGACGAGAATTTGGGTGGAATATGGCCCCACGAGGTGAATTTTTGGGCCACTTAGAATAGAATTTTTATGATGCCCTATTTCTATATGTTTGGTTCTCCTTAAAATCTATTTATATTAGCGCCCAGATCCTTTCAATCGGATAAAAATGTAGAAAGTTATGGGTAAAATACAAAAGCGGTCGAAATAGAAGAGCATCACATGTCGCAGGATTTGCACCTAACTGTGCACCGGTACATGTTGGCCCAAATGACTAGAACCTAACACATGTACCGGTACATGTTCAAGGTGTACCAGTATGTCATCGGCTGCCCATAATGTGTATTTTCTCCCATTTTCATGCACTTTCTTCCATAGATCCACTCTGACCATCTTCGTGTAAAACTACGCTGTGAAATCCCCTCAAACAACTCCCCCAATACTTTTAATTAAGGCAAAAGAATCAAAGATTCGCAATTCTACAAAACTTTGGAATTGTGAAGGATTCCATATTTAATTATGATCAACTAGGGTTTTCAACGAACTTCCCTTAATTCTAGAGTTAGGATGTGTTTCACTGAACAAAACCTAGAAAAGGGAACAATTTACTCTTCAAAGGTAAGCCACCTTTTTAACAATCGCCTTGAAATTCTTGTACAAAATCGCCACCAAAGTCATGTATGCAGAATCGCCACCTTGGATTTGCTTTTCCTTCTTTACTCTTCTTCTCCTTCTTCTTCTTATCCTTCTTTTTCCTCTCCTTCCGGCTGACTTCTTGTTTGGAACCAAAATAATGCATTTGGTCTCCCACGTCATTATAATGAAGGTTTATGTTATTTAACGTCTTCTATTTTTAACTATTTGTATTCAAGTTCCAAAATTGTATTTTGGCCCATAATCTCATTAATCCCATGTCTTTGATGCCTTTTGGACAATTTACGATTTAGTCCTCTTCTACTGTATACTAAGGTTTATAAATTTCTATATTTCATAATTATTACCAAAATTTCAATTTATGCAATATGGAAAATATCTGTACATATTGAAAACAACTAGGGTATATTTAAATTATTACAGAATATCGATGTGTATGCGCATATCTGCTCCTCAAAGTCTTTCTGGGGACCTCGGCCGATCGGCACAGCGAGTGTAATGAGTGAATGGTGTATGTGAGGCTAGTGTTTAGCCTCCTTGAGTCGTGACTCAATCAACTCTCTACTCTAGATAAGTGGATCGATGTCAAACTGGAACCCCTTGGTCATGGCGTATTTATTAGTGTCCAAAAATTACTATTTGAACCTATTTTTTAATAGGTTTGGCGCTTTTTGTGTACTAGTATTATAATTAACCCAAATTAAACATATTCAGTTCTATTACTTCTAATTGTTGTAAAATTGTTTTTGTAGTTTCTGCTGAGTGACCAAGTCATCATTATCGATCAATCATAACCAAAGTGGATTCAGGTCACTACAATTTCATATGGTCTCTATATCAATTCGACAAACCGGGGAATGAGCAAGAATTTCAGCGGGAAAAATTGAAGAAAAATGGCAAGCAGCGAGGTTTGGGATCACGGTGGAAGGCAGCCGCGGGACGAGGAATAATGGGCGGTGATGAGCAGGAAGCTAAAGGTCGCTCTGTTTAGATTTTCACTATGTCATATTTGTGCATGGCGAATAAATTTAGCTATGCCTGAGTCAATTTTCATTTAGGCTAGCAAATTTATTATGTGTCTTGTGAACCAGCGAGGAATTTTCCGTTAAGCTATCTCTTAATTAAGCTGGCTTATATGAAACTCTAACATCATAAGCATTGGCTATGCTAGCGAAAATTCCTTTTATGAATCATTTACATGGATACAGTTATTTTGGTTTCTGAGCATTTACTAGTTTTATGCCTCTGAAACATACTTTGGCTCCTATTGTAATTTCTATTTTAGGTCTTTTTGTCATTTCACACATTATGGGTTGGCTATAAAAATAACTATAGATTTTGTAACCTTTTAACTTTAATCTTTCGATGCGGCTTTTGTTTCCCTAGGTTTCCTCTCTTCTCTCCTCTTTCTCTCCTTTTCAATTTGCCAAACACCTCCAAGGATGACAGCAGGATGAGTGAAAGCTAAAACCACTTCCTTCTTGAAGTAAAAAGGCTCTTGGGAAGGATCTAGCAGTGGCAGTGGTTTGTTTTTCAGCGGCGGGTTTTATCATTTTGGTTCCCCAAGCTTTCAGCTCTAGTTTAAATCTTTTTGATGTACTTTCTTTGGCCCAATACTTGGCAAGCTTTTGAGTTTAGTGTATTCTTGGCTTTAGATACACTAATATCGATCGTTTACCTTCTGAACCAGTGAGTTAAGGGTTGGGGTTTCAGCATTAGAGTATCACTGATCAATACTTGGCAAATACACCCAGTTCAATTAGTTCTTATTTTGAATCCATTGAGACTCATTAGTTACCCACTACGAATCATTGTGGATGGTCAAGATAATTTTCAGCATCGAGACCATAAATGTTAAATAAATGCTTTCTATCAAAGGAAAATTATTAGAGTTTGAGTTTTGTATGCCAAATGAAGATCGGTTCGGAGATGACTATATGTCATCCTCACAAACGAGAAATTAACTTGGGGACCTCTCGGTTAACCTAGGATCTTAAACTCGGTGGCCCAATGCTGCTAAGCATTCTATTTTGTATTTATTTTATTTAAATTTCAGTTTTCAAACCATGGCTCTGTTTTACCAAGCCTTAAAATCCAAATTTAATCTGTATTTGACTCCTAAACAAAATCATTTGTCACGAAGAAAGCCCATCCTGTGTTAAACACACAGACCTTATGTGCAGTAAGCGACTTCGCGGTAGGAGGAACTTAGGAATATAAATTTTGTTGATTCGCATCTACCCTATGTAACGCGAATCACATGAAGATCGTCTTGTCGCCGTAATTGAACTAAGATGCAAAAGTAAACGATTTTAACACATAAAAATTATATACCACACCTGTACGGCGTGAGGAGTGCGTCACGGCAAAGTGGTGAAATCACTTGTCGATGGTTGGCATTTCCACACGCCCTGGCCGTGAGTGAGCTCTTGCATCAAGTGCTCATAGTCTGTGCCAGCAAATAACGCCCTACACTCCGCATTGTCGTCATCCATCGGGCGGTAGATCTGATTGATGGCCTGGGCACCAAACTTGACCCACTTGCCCGGATGAAAATGATGATTTTGATCTGAACTCTATGAGTGGAACTCCGGCGATGCAATAAGGGCCGCTCAGAGAGCGAGTGCACAAAGTGTCGCGCCGACCACGGTTGCGGATAGTGAAGTTGAAGAATGAGTTAGAGGTGGGAGAAAGCTGCGCTCTATGAACAACGGCAGTTGATGGCGACTGTGATGAATCCGGCTGGGCCTCACAACAAACTAATGTGGATCCTTCTTGAAAACGATAGTAGCTACCTATGAGTAATTTGGATAGTCGTTTAGGTGGGTGGACTTCACGGGAGCTAGAATTCGATCTAGAAGTGATCGTACAAAAATAACAACAAAAATGAAGAAAGGAAAGGAAAAGGGCAGAAAAAGGAAAAATGCTGGAGAAAAATAATTTTGTGCATGCATTTATAAGACTCCAATATTCGCCGCTTCTGCCGGCTACTGGGAGTCTCATCTCCTCATGGCGAGATATCATCTCTGCCGACGTAGAGATCGCAGATGCAGCGTACCTGAAGGTGGAAAAAGGGCGATGTAGCGACGTAGGGTTCTATGCCGCTGCGTACCAGAAAGTTATGCAGCAAAAAAAAAAAAAAAAAAATTTATGTTTTCTATCGTGATGTAGAGTTCTCTCTGTTTCTCATACGAAAAATTTATGGAACAAGGTTTCTTTTTCTATTTTTTAAAACACGCAATTAGCCCTCTCACACTCTAATGAACATGTGAAATCCTTAGTGATTGTTCTTACCACCTTTTAGCAGTATCCTGAAAAACTAAAACACATTAAAAACAAACAAAAGTAGAAGTCCAAGCGAAAATTATCTGAAGATAATGCTAGTGTAAGAGAAAGAGGATCTCCACAATACTTATAGTTTGCCTCCCAAGAAGCTCTATGTTTAACATCGTTAGCTAAACATTCACACGCAACTCAAAGTTGGAAATTACTTGAGACACTAACAGATACCACCATCTCCCATAGTGCTTCAGCTCTTCACTTTCAGTGGATGAATATCTTGGCTTTCATGCCACTTAACCCTCTTCCAATTGTCCTTCTATGCGGCAAACCTCTATAGAAGATTTATCAGGTTGCCTTGCCGTGATCTCCTTGTGAAGATTCGAATCTCATTGGGATCATCATCTAGATTGCTTCATAGGCTGGAATACATGGAAAGTGACTTCATCTCTTGGACTCTCAATTTAAACTCTTCTTACACATTGATTTGGCCTTTCGTGGCTAAGAAAGTGCCATGTGGTGAACCCTACAATAAATGCCTCTTCCATGTTCGGGATGACGAAGTCTCCCGGAAAGAATAGATTACCCGCCTTTTACAAAGTTTTCAATTATACCCCAAGGATGTTGGTAGGACCTGTTAGCAGTTGCAAGTGATAACTAGACGATCTTATTTGGTTCTCCCGACCTTAGCCTTTAAATATCAAAAGAGTGGCATCACGTTGATGTTGCTTCAAGTCTAAAAACTTTGTACCGGTTTCCTATAGAATGGTATCTCAGCTTCCGGATCTTGAGATGCTGGGAAGGCTTCTTTGCCCGGATCTGTTATTCTCCTCAATCAAGAGGCGATGGTCCCATATTCCTCCCGACTTCTTCTTGCGCAAGATTTTTCATGAACTTTGCGTAACTTATGCATGTTCTCTAATGCATCCACTCTCAAAGGTATATTAATATGCTGAATTTACGAATATCCGAAACATTAAAACTCCTTCCTCGCTTTCCCACCCATACCTTATTCAGAGATATGGAATTAGTATGGTGGTTCATCCCATGCATCTTTGTTCTCGTCTCTTTCCTTACTTTATTGTCATTATTTGCTCTCTTGTATCTTTTATGGGCGCTCTGCCCATATGATATTTCTCTTTAATTTCAGCTTCTCTTACCGTTGGTTATTACCCCGGTGTTGCTAATTCTCTACCACTTCTCAATGTGACAGCTTTTACATGTTCACTACCTTTTCATCTTGGGTTCACCTCGGAGTTCCTAGGTAATGCTCTGTGTTGCCTCTCAGTCAACAAAGTGGCCATTTGGCCTATTTGCACTTCCAGGTTTCTGAGTTGGGCTCCTTGATTCTGTAGTTAGTCGGATTGGTTTTGTAGCTGATAAGCTTGGTTTTGGAATATGACGCCGTCTCATTCGCCGTGTGCTGTATGGGAAGTCATCGGATGAGCTAAGGCTTCTTCTAAATCCGCTACTATATCAAGTATGGCGGCTTGCTTGCTTGAAGTGGTGGCATACTATTCTGGTTATTCCTCCAGCTATAGTTCTGGTTGCTTTGATTATTCTGGTTACCTCTCTGACCACGGCGTGATTTTGATTTTGCATTTATTCACACGAGTCATCATGCCTCCTATATCATTTGTTGTTGATTCTGTGATTCTATCTTGTGCTTACTCTCACATCATATCACGATGACTAACAAACCATAGTATTGTGTTGTCCTCCACAAGACTTCCGTATCTCTAGGGTTGTTCGTCGCTTGCATTCTTTATGTAAAAATCCTAGAAGGTGTACGGTATGTATGTCGTGAGATTAGCATATATGCACAAAAGGGTTCATAATTATTTAGTGTCATAATAGAATATTTGAAGAAGTTGTTTTTTAAGGGTAAATGATAATGATTTTCAAAGAACTGTGGCACTTTTTGTAATTAAGGAAAGTGGAAGTAGAGAATTAATCTGGTTTAAGAAAGGTTAATGACTCTCACGGCAACTCGCGTTACGAGTTCATTTCGGAAGCGGAAAAATTCGTTACCGGGATGATGGCGAAAGCGGACATCAGACAATTCTGCGAAGTGTCTCAGTAAATCCCCTGACGAAAAGTTTCTTCGATTTGCGGCGATAGATGGCTTTTTGTTTTGAGGTTGTCAAAGATGCGAAGGAACTGGAGGAACAGTTCTTTACCTTACCAAAAATTACAGATGTGAGAAACGGCTGTTACAGTTCTTGGCTCGTGAAGTAATGGAAAAACTGGAATTATTCGGAAGCGATAATGGTTAGAATGAGACAATAAATGGTTTATCCAAATAATAATAATAAATTTAAAAAAAAAAAAAGATCGTGATTTGGACGGACATAAGGGCGTCCGCCATCTGAGCGTGAGAAGGTGAGTGATTTTTATTTTTATTTCTTCTGCATTTCTTTCTCGGATTTACGGAAATACGGTCCGTACAGATTTTCGACGAGAAAATATAGGATGGTCTCATGACGAAGGCTACGTATGTACCAAAAACCTAGCATTTCGTCACACTAAGAGGTAGGAAATTTTCTATTTGTGTTATTTAGCCTAAATGCTAATATAATGAAACAGGAAATTTTCTTAGAGGCCGTGGTAGTGTAAACTTCAATCCAAAATTTTTAGGCGAGTTTAGAAGATTTTTATTTTAGGCCCCCGTGTTGAGACCCAGTCGTTTGAGCCGGAGCGTTTGGACGGTTCAAATTGAAATTTTAAGTTGTGGTCAGACCCAGTGAATAAATTTTGAGAGGAGCATTTAATGTATAAGGACTGTTTTTTAGTTGTAATTTCATCATATCCCTCTATGTCCTTGCTCCAGATAGGACTAACATACGTAAGGATTTATTAAGATTGAAGTTTTATTCAATCTAATCACTTTAAGCCACATGTTTATATTTTTATCGATTACTTGATTGGCAAGAGGAAACATTTTAGTACTTTGTATGGATTATGTATGACAATTGGGCATCCAGCTGAATCTAGAGACCTTGACAAGATTTGAAAGAAATTAGTCGAGAAAAAGGCGAGTACTCAAAATCCTTTTCTAAAACGAAAGTATTTAAATTACAAGTTTGTAAAGTGCTTTGAAAATATAAATTTATAAAGCATTTTTTTACCTCCGCCTGCTCTTAGCCAGTTCGATTTAGGTAATTTAAGCTTGATTTGGCTGGTTTAGCAAAACCTAGATGACACTGGCTCCAGGTTTAGGTCGGATGTATTCGGTTGTGCATGGCAAGGTTATGGGATATTATGACTAACTATATTGCCTAGTCGGCAATTGGGGGTTAGATCTAGAATATAGTGAGTCGCCCTCTGCACATTCGAGTGCTATATAGTTAGACGCGACTTAGTACATGGCGATGAGGTGTTGGTTTGGTTCCATGCGGGGCATTTTGGTTCGGTTCCATTATGTTTATAAGTCCGCCGTATTCACTGGTGTTCCATCTAACGGGTGGCGTCTTTCAGTTCCACTCGATGCGATTCGAGGTTCCGCGGCATCCGCG
The DNA here is from genome assembly GCA_016808115.1 of Tetrastigma voinierianum. Taxonomy (NCBI): domain Eukaryota; kingdom Viridiplantae; phylum Streptophyta; class Magnoliopsida; order Vitales; family Vitaceae; genus Tetrastigma; species Tetrastigma voinierianum. The sequence goes on along the minus strand of JAEQBH010003003.1, from coordinate 412,197 downwards.
TCTAGGGTATTTAATGGGCCGCGATGGTTAAAGGTACTTATTTGATTTCGATGGCACTTTCAGATAATAACCACCCTTTGAAATAGTTTTTCGATAGCATAAATAGTTTTAGAATAGTTTTCGATAGTTTTGAACGGTTTTCGGTAGTAGAAATAGTTTTGTTCGTTTTTGGAAATGGTTTCATAGCAAAATTAGTTTCTCATAAATAGTTTTACAACCATTTGTATCTGATTTCATTGGGAGGTACATACAGCAGACAACAACATTTAGAACTTATAGTACTCTCCCGGGCTGTTTGGCTCACGGGTTTTGTTTTTAAAATAATTTTTCAGGTGCGGGTGTTGAAATTCGAAAAACCTTTCCGGGATCCTCGATCTGAAACTTATTTGTGTTGTGAGTCTATATAGATAAGGTGTAAAGTAAAGAAATAGTAAAAGTTAAAATGTGACATTTTGTATATGTAAATATCTTTTATAAAATATGCATGCATGGTTTTGAAAAAACGAGTTCTGCGATGAAATTATATGGATTGATTCTTATCTTATAATTTGATGAGGCGAAGTCACAACTTTATGATTCTCAATTAGTTTGGAAAATATTAGTGGTGTATTTTTATATACGGTGATTTTTGTATTTTGAGCTTGACCACTTGTCGCGGTCGTTATCTTGATTTTCGTTAAATCTATTATCAGTTTGATAGAAAAGTGAACAAATTTTATAACCCACTTTCAAAAGGCGGTTTCAACGGTTTTATGACAACTTCATGGTAACCTTGAGTCGGCAGAGGGCTTGTGAGATCTTTGTGGAGACCACGACGGTCCCACGTCACTGGGAAAGATTACGTCATTCTAATAAATGTATAACTAACAGCCGCGTAGTTTGTGGCTATTTAGATTAATTTGATAGGCATGGTTGATGCGAGAATTCTGTGTCCACCTACAAAGACTTCCAGTCTTGATCTATCTCGAGACTCGAGTTAAATTGAATGGCGTATCTTTAATATCATAAGCGATACGTAGTTTTTCATCGGGCACACCTCTTGAAGGAAATGATGATTGTTCTATTGATTAACTTACTTAGTTATAAGCATTATGCTGCATCCTACCTTGTCAACTTGTGATGTGGGCATCTCTCGTTAGCTTCTCAAATCTCTCGGACCGACAAAGTTCTCCTGAATTATGCGAATGTGTTAATTCTTGCACAAAATTTAAGCTCCGCGATCTTCTTTTCTTGGTCGAGAAAAATTTGGTTAAATTTACACTATGTCATTCCATGAAATGGCTGGGAATCGTGTTGGTTGGCTGAATCAATCAATGCTTAGCTCGGTCGCTAAGTGACAATAGGAGCAGCAATCACGAGCTTCTTCTGACTGTCTGCTTGTTGTGTCAGACTTGATAGCGGTTAGATATTGCATTCGTTCTCTTAGTGACAACCCATGAAGCTTATATATTGTGAGCATTTATTAGAGTTACTCATTTTAGTTCAAAATTGTTTGCCAGATAGATGGTTATCGTATATTTGTGTTGAACAACTATAGGTGGTAAGGTGAACTCCTCAAGTAACATATGCATATTATCAGGCTGTATAAACGATCGGGTGGCCTGATCTCTATAAGTCATCCATTAAATCTCACCTGGTTCATTCCTTTCTTAGGTGACATCCTTCATCCTCTTGATTACATGATTTCAATTGGGTTGCGTATTGCTTCTCATGTCGATGTAATATCCCAGTTAAGTTCGAGGATCGAATGGAGTAATTCTCTTTGCGATCTTGTCTTTGCAGCTACCTGTAATCGGCTTTCACGAAATCGAAGTAACTCTGAGATACCAGATAAGTCAAAACCACGGATGAAATAGGCCTAATACCTAAAACGAAGAATAGTAAAAATAATTTACTAAGTAAAAAAGGACTAAATAAAATAAGTGATCAAAAGTAATCTGTAGCTTTTTGATTTGTCAATATCAACTACCTTCCGATATGTGGTGACAAAAAGCGGGCCAGTGAGGTGATGGCGTGTAAAGTTGGTAAAATTTCAGACCCATGTGCGTAAGTATACGCGTCGAGTTCACGCAGTGTAGTGGCTAGTCAAGTGTCGTTCCCTTGAAAAGAAGTGTGTTGAATACTGACTTGATGATCTAGACAATATTTGGATCTGATCCTATAGTGAATTATGGCTAAACTAACTTATTTAGAGAAAACCTAATCTTAAAATTTCAATTCAAATGTACAATCAAAGCAGGTTTACTGCGTACGCCTACCACCTGATGGATTTTAACACTAGATAGTGCATTTATTTAATATTTCACCTGGATTTATGTTAGAGGTTGATCTTTTCTGGTATTCTCTCTCGAGATATGTTTACTTTTATCTCGCTAGTAGGGTGTATTGCATCTCTACTTCAACCCCTTGACTCCGAGATGCATGAATGTGAAAACCCTAATGCTACGCTTGGAATGTGGGATATCTCTATTCCCTAATTGACTAAGCATTGCTTTACCCGTGTCCCTATGAGTCATCATCTCTCGATATCGGACCCTAGCATTAACGCCATAATTGGCGAATAATAGCATGTGATTAAATTTGAGTAAAACAATAACAAAATTCACATTGATATTAAATAAACCACAATTAAAGTATTAATCCATAACGGTCTGCGGTTGGGGTTGACAAGACCACAGAAGAAAAGTTAGTTCATAGTGATTTTCATTTACAAGTATGAATTTTCGGCATCAAGCGAGTTAGGAAAGAAATACGAGAGAAAGTGATCTTCGCGATCTCTAGAATAAGATCTTTGCCAATCTCTCTCTCTCTCGAGTCTCTCTTGTTCTTGAGTCTCCTTGTTATTTTGTAAAAATCATTTCTTCACCCATACCTCGAATGGGCCATCAATGGCCCGAATCGAAACTTTTAGTGCCTCACATTTTTGGAATGGGAACCTCGCCCACCAGCATTGAAGGAGCTTAGCAGTGCGTGCCGAGGCAATTAGAATCGGCCTTCGGGTTCAACTGGCGTGAGCCTCTCCCTAACATTTCTTTGCCAGCTTCCCTCCATGCATGATGTGGAGTGCCTCGTTAGTGATGCAGACGGCTCTTCTTTGCACTTCTTTGTTAGCTTCTTTAGCCGGTTCTTTTGTGCTATTGTTGAGCTTCCTTTTTTATCCCAATATCGACATGTCTTATAAAACATTATAGTATGGGGGATTAACTCAATATTAGTGAATATGAGTGTGAATCATGCAAGTTGAGCTATAAAAACACATAGAAGTTGTACTAGAATGCATGCATGATTCACTCCGATCAGTATCCTTGGTGATGCTTGGATTATGCCCTAAAATCTTGTCTCGACTCTCTTAAGGCGTGAGTTAATTAATTAAAATACTAATTAACCTAGTTAAAGAGATCCATGGAATTAGAAAGTACAATCTTAGAATTGGATTTCTTTAGGAAGGGACATGAACCCATTAAGTGAGGATTACATGTATGTAATTGTGACTAATCCAAGCTCGATCTGGTGGCTCTATTAAGAAGAATGCTGATGATAATAAAAACTCCTAATAATTGAAAATTATCCTTATTATCGGCCTGAAGGACGCAACTATGAATAGGTTGGCTCTATCAAAGAAAATCGAGGGGAACACGAAAGTGGGATCCTAGTACCATTTCCTAGGATCGTGATCAAGCACCAGAAATCAATCATCTTTAACCTATTTTGATGAATTGTCAACATCATCTATATGATAACCAACCTCAATTCTCTACATGTCTCTTTTAAATCTTGATTTGCTTGTTCGGAGTTCTCATAAGACATTGTCGTTTTCTTTAATTTAGTTTTAGTATTATGTTAGATAATCAACAATTCAAATCATTCGTCAATTTTTAAATAGTGAAAAATATCTAGCTGGGTACTAATCCTTACTAAAACTAATCTTTCCTCAGGTTCGATATCTTGGGTTTTTAATTTGAAAGTCCTATATTACTTGTGACCCGTACACTTGCGGGTTTAGGTTTTCCTTTTAACTAATTTTTATATAACACGCAAACCACCTAACAAGTTTTTACTACGTTGCCGTGGAAGCATAGTTTATGGAATATATCATATTCGCAAAAGAAACGCTTACAATTTGAGCACAATTATTTTGTTTTGAATTTGATCATTTCTTTTATTTTTCTTTTTAGTTGTATTTTTGTAGTTATTTTGTATTCAGTGTAATTACTACATTTTCTAGTGGTATTTTCTGATTTTTGGTACTCAATTTTTTGCCCAAAAGGTCTACACATTTGTGCTATCGCGCTTTGATCCGAAATCGGTTAACGTTGTTTAAGTTAAGAAAGGTCATATGTAAATAATGAATGATGGAAGATCAACATAAGTGATAACACGTGAGGGTCATTCATATAAGAATGAAATGCCTGGAATGAGAGAACCAACACTTAGAGATTGTTGGAGGCCTACCATGAATGAGAATTATTCGAGGATTCGGCACCAATCCATTGATGCAAACAATTTTGAGCTAAAACCTACTTTAATTTCTATGGTCCAACAATAATAGTTTGGGGGAAATCCTTCGGAGGATCCCAACGGACACTTGTTGAATTTTTTGGAGTTGTGTAGGACTATTAAAATAAATGGGGTCGACCATGATGTAATCAAATTGAAGCTTTTTCCATTCTCTCTACGGGACAAAGCAAGGAACTAGTTTCACAATTTGATGTCGGGTTCTACAAACAAATAGGGAGAATTGGTGGAAGTGTTCTTGACAAAATTCTTTCCACCCCAGCTTACCTCTCAATTCTGGGCTGTCATTACACAATTAAGACAAGATGATCAAGAAACTTTGTATGATGCATGGGAAAGATTATGGTAAATGCTGAGAAAATGCCGACAACACGAATATGAGCTGAGTGCGCAAATGTAGATTTTTTTTATAATGGTCTCAATTACTCCACAAGAGCTTTGATTGATGTAGCATGTGGTGGTTTAATAACTTCTAAGACTCCAGAAGAGATGCAATCAATTTGCTTGAGGAGTTGGCCGAAGAACAATTACCAACCCTCTTTTGTGAAAGATATACTGAAATAAACAAGTGGGGATTTTATGAGGTTGGGATAGAATGTCTTCTTTCTGAGGCGGTTCGATGCCCTACGAAAAGTTGAACTAACAAGCTCCAAAAGAGCCAACTCTCTAGGGAAATCGCCATAATGCAAGCACACCAGGCGATGATGGCTAATTCCACATTCCAAGTGGAAGAAGTCAACTATGTGAACAATCGAGGCTACACTTTTAGGGCTAAAACAACAACTTACCTTATTACCTACTTACCCGTGGATCGGGGAATCACGAGAATTTTTCATATGGAAATCAAGCCATAGTTTCATATGAGCCTCATCAATTGAGTACCCAAATAACACCCCGGTTTCCAAAATCAAGAGCTTCGAGCTCTAATTATCAAGGGAATGCAAGGTAGCCCGGTTTCACTAACTTTATTGGCTATAAATGAAATGGTAGTTAAGAGCAATGAGACAAGAATCACTTAGATAGAAAATTGTCAAGTTAATATACATAAGTGATGAAGAGTAATGGAGAACATTTAGTCCACTATGGGGAGCCTCTGAGGAATTTGGAGACAAATCAAGCGTGCTTCTTTAGACGAGACTGCAAGAACTTAGAGACTCTCAAATGGATAAAATAGCCCAATCCATGAAACAAAGTTCTTAAAGTCTTTTCCTAAGTGACAATGAGACAACCCTAAACGTTGCATGGTCAAGCCACTCTAAGGAGTGGAAGAGAGCTAGATAATTCCATATGAAGTACAGAACAAGATGAAATATAAACAGAGACTAAGAAAAATGATATTGAGAATGAAAAGGGACAGATTGTAGCCGAAAATATTCAAGAGGAGATAAAAGTGGATGCTAAGGGAAAAAGTCACATCGTGATGAGGCTATACCAGGAAAAGTGATTTCTCACAATAAGCCTCCCATTTAAACCCCCACCGCTTTCCTTCAAAAGTTTTGAAAAGTTAAATGTGGATTTGAGCAATTTGCTAAATTTCTCAATGTATTTAAGAAGTTGGAAATTAACATACCATTTGCTGATGCCTTACTTCAAATGCAAAACTATGCAAGATTTATGAAATAGATCATGAGCAACAAGAGGAGGTTAGACTTAGTTGAGACAGTTAGTTTATTCGAGAGCTATAGTGTTATCATTCAAAGGAAACTTCCAGAGAAGCTCAGAGATCACCTTTACTATCCCTTGTGTGATTGGTGAGCAAAGTTTCAAGAAAGCTCTATGTGATTTAGGGGCTAGCATAAATCTCATGCCCTTATATGTGGCGAAGAAACTAAATTTAGGAGAACCTACTCCTTCAACATTACTGTTCTTAATGGCTGACCGCTCTTAACTTACGCATTAGGAATCATCGAAGATGTATTGGTTAAAGTAGATAAGTTCATCTTTCCCAATCGATTTTGTTGTCCTCAATATGGAAGAGGACAAAGAAGCACCTCTAATCTTGGGTGCACTCATTCTCAAGAACCGCATGCATTTAGGATGGAAAGATGGGGAATTAACCCTACCGAAGGGGTGATGATCAAGTTAATTCAATTTGAAAATTTAATTTGAAATTTTTTTTGTGATGATATAACTACTTCTGTATGCGACCGACTCATCGATACCTTATGGATAGAGATCCACTTAAAGAGTGTCTTCGTTAACTCAATCTCCGTCAAGAATTGAAAGAAGAAAAGGTAGCTTCAAATCCACTGAATAAACTATTTTGAATATAGAGGAAAGTGAAGAAGCCATGGTTGTAGAAGAGGAACCTCAAACTCTGGATGGCCTAGTATTGAAAGAACTTCATTTGAACCTTCGATATGCTTTTTTTGGGGAAAAAGACACTAAACCGATAATTATATCAATCGACAATGATGAAATGGAAAGGAGATTACTACTTCTGTTGAAAATAAACATGGGAGCATTTGCATAGAGTATAGATGACATAAAGGGAATCAATCTTTCTATTTGCATGCACAAGATTCTTATGGAAGATGAGGCAAAAACTCACAACAGCAGATTTAATTCAGAGATTAAATCCTGTTAAATGAAAAGAGGGTAACAAAAGAAGTTCTCAAGTGGTTCAAATGTTGATTCATTTATACGATATTCGACAAGACGGTAAGTCTCATTCAAGTAGTTTCAAAGAAGGGGGTATGATAGTTGTGAAGAATAAAAAGAGAACTTATTTCGACCGGTAACTCATGGTTGGAGAGTGTGTATCACTCATCGTAGTTTTAATAAAGTTATAAGAAAATATCATTTCCTACCACTTTTATTAATCACCTAGATCTAAGCAGCTGACATTCTTACACGTTTTTGGATGGTTACTTAGGGTACAATCAAATCGGAATCAACCTCGAAGATCAAGAGAAAACGACATTCACATATTCCCATGGAACTTATGCTTTAGAGAATGTCGTTATCTTTTTGTAATGCCAGCCACCTTGTAATGCGTTAGCCACCTTTCAAAGGTGTATGATGCATGACATTTGTGAATATTTCAAGATATCATGTGGCTATTTATGGATGATTTCTCAGTATTCGGGACATCATTCACTCATTGCCTTCACAATTTAAACACTGTACTAGAAAGATGTCAAGATAAAAATTTGGTGTTAAATTGGGAAAAGACAACTTTATGGTGTATGAGGGCATTGTGTTGGGTCACCGGGTATCCAAGGAAGGTTTAGAAGTGGATAAAGCCAAAATTTCGGCTATTAAAAATCTTATGCCACCCATGAATGTGAAAAGAGTAAGCAACTTCCTTGGCCATGCAAGCTTTTACCGGCGTTTTATTAAAGATTTTTCAAAAATTGCAAGACCCTTGTGCCGACTACTTGAGAAGTATACACCATTTGTATTTGATGAGAATTGTTTTGAAGCTTTTATTAACATTAAGAAGTTTAATTGATTTCAACACGATCATGTGTGCACTTGACTGGAGCCTCCCATTTGAGATTATGTGTGACACAAGTGATTTTGTTGTTGAAGTAGTTTTGGGATAGCGTCATGAGAAGATATTTCGGGCCATATATTATGCAAGTTGCACTTTGAATGAAGCCTAAGAAAACTACACTACAATCGAAAAGGAAATGCTTGAAGTTGTATTTTCTTACGACAAATTTAAACCCTACATTATTGGATCAAAGGCGATTATTCACATTGATAATAGAACTTTGAGATATTTAATGCAAAATAATGATGCTAAACCTCGACTCATTTGATAGGTATTACTCCTTCAAGACTTTGATTTGGAGATTCAAGGCAAAAAGGGAGTAGAAAATGTAGTAACTAGTCACCTATCCCGTTTGGAAAATGGAAATGACGCCGAAGAATCCATTGAGATTGATGAATCTTTCCCGGAAGAACAACTCCTGGTCATAGCCTTTTCCATGGTATGCTGATATAGTGAACTTCCTAGCTTGCAATGTTTTACCACCAGAATTTGACTCAAGGCAAAGGAAGAAATTTCTCCATGATGTGAAATGCTATCAATGGGATGATCCTCTATTATTTCTAAGATGTGTGGATCAAGTGATACAAAGATATGTCCCGAAAATTGAGTATGACGACATTTTAGCGCATTGTTACTTTTTCACTCCGCATGGGAGGTCACATAATCATTGAGAGAAGATACTAGATTCTTGATTTTATCGGCCTACACTTTTTCTGGGATAGTGTTAAATATGTGAAGAAGTGTGGATTATTAAGCACCAAATGGGAATATGTCAAAAGAGATGAAATGCCCTTACACAACATGTTGGAAGTTGAGATATTTGATGTTTGGGGAATAGATTTTATGGGACCATTACCACATTCAAAGAGCAATTTGTATATTCTATGTATGGTGGATTATAGTTCTAAGTGGGTCAAGCTTAGCAACGCCCAAAAAATGATGCAAAGACAATGGTTAATTTTTGAGAAAAAGAACATTCGACTGCTTTAACACCAAGGGTGATTACAGGAGCGATGTAAGGCACCCATTTACAATAAGGTATTTGTTACACTTACGGCAAATTACGGGTTCATCATAAAAAGGCTCTAGCATACCACCCTGCCGAATGGACGTTTCGTGATCACTAATTGAGAAATAAGAGAATTTTGCAGAAAATGGTCAATACAAATAGAAAAGACTAGGCAATACAAATAGATGAGTCACTTTAGGCAAACAGGATTGCACACAAGGCACCTATTGGAATGTCACCTCATCAAGCCATGGTCTAGGAAAAGCTTGTCATTTACCCTGAGTCGGGAACATCTAGCATTTTGGGTGATAAAGAAGCTGAATTTCGACTTCCAACCAGTAGGTGGAAAAGAGGCTACTTCAACTAAATGAGTTGGAGGAAATCCGAAATGAATCTTATGAAAATGCAAGGATATACAAGGATAAAATGAAGAAGTGGCATGACTGGTGTATTGTTCAGATAACATTCAAAGAAGGTGATCGGGTCCTCTTATTTAACTCCGCACTCGTGACATTCTCGAGTAAACCGGAATCCCGGCGGATGACCGTACATCATCTCCATCACTCCATTTGGTTCGATAGGATTGAAATCAGACAATGGAGTAGAATTTATGGTGAATGGTCAAAGAGTGAAGCATTATCTCGTAAGAAAGCCCTTAAAGCGACAATAAGATACAATCGAAAGTGAATAAGAGCTTAAATTTTTTTTGTTATTCACCACTGGAAGTAGTACTACCATTGAGATGCAACTTCGTCAAGTTATCGACATTAAACTTAGCGTTTCTTGGTAGGCAACCCAAGTTTTGTGAGAATCCATTTTCCCATTTATTATTTATTTATTTTTCTTATTAATTAATTTTTTTACTTGATTTTCGTTTGTTTGATGTGTTTGTTAAGTGTTTCAGGAGCCCTTAAAATCTACAGGACAATCATAGTGCTTGAACTGAAGGGAACCGAGTTTTGGGTGTAGACTGAAAAATGAATGGAAAATGGGGTGTTTTAAAAAGGAAAAGAGTAATAATTGGAATTTAAACTTATAAGCTATAGGCATGACTTGTTGGGAAGAAAATAATTTGGGTTTAACTAATTCAAATGAAAACTTTTCTGGTTTGCCATTGCGGAGCATCCCTTCGAATAAGTGGACGGACGCGGGAGATGACCACGAGTTTGGAAGATAGATGGCGCGCTGACGCCACTGAGATCACAACACAATTTACGTCGTTTCAGGTTTACCCGCGATGAACTACCCCAAGCATGCATTCCTTCTAGTTCTGCTGGCGAAAGCAAACGCTACTCCGCAGAAAAACCCTTGGCGGCTTTTCAAATTCAAGCCGCACCACCATAGAAGGCTTGACTTTGAAGTCCTTTAAATAGGATGGAGGATTTTTTAAATATGTCTCATCTCTTTGACTCTTTGCCCCAAAAGTCGATTACTCCCCAAGGATGGGACTTTCCTCCTACACTTCTCCATGGCTCCAAGAATACCGTTCCTTAGAAGAGGAGGAAAGGAGTGAGGTTTGGAAGTCTTTGTGAAAAAAATAACATCTGAGTTTGGGAGACATCTCACCACGAGAAGACGCGACGTCTGTACCATAAGTCTCTCACACACACCTACACTTTTTATGTGGAGGTGGAAACTTGACCTCGACATGTACTTCAAGTTCATGATAACAGAGAGCAGAGAGGTTGGACCAAACTGTATAAAGCATCCCACGTGGGATAGCTCATGTCACAGAAGAGTTTCATTCAAACCTATGTTTAAGGACGTGGGTGGACATATTCGGGAAAGTGGGTGAGGTAGCGCCGCTCACGATAAACAGGGGAAGGTATTTCAATCTAGAGATGAGATGGTGGGCGGTGGGAGGTGCTTTGGGTTGTTCGGGAACACTGATTATAATATGTTGATAGAGGAGCAGCTGTGGAGAGGGCGAAGAGATATGAAATGGAAAAACATCCACTTCACCTTTCAGTGACAACTTTTCAATGTAAAGTATAGTATAAGTATTCTTTATTGAGAGGGTATAATTTTCTTTGGGAACTGAGTGTCGAGTGTTCACCTGACCGACAATCACAAGGACAAGGTGATTCTTATGTATCTGATAGTGCAAGATATCGAGATTTGATGTGGGATTTGTCATCGGGGAAGCCAGTGATCAGGGTTTGGGGGGATGTGCATGGGAGCACACACATCAGAATCTCTTGGTTGTTAGTATAAAGTTGAGCTGAGATTGCAATGCTAGAATCGGAGAAAAAATCGCCACATAGACTTCGAGTGCTACTCCCTAAGAAGAAGGATAATTCCTCGCAAGACATGGATGGGACTACTAAGAAGAGATCGAAGCTGCAAAAGTCGAAGAAGAGTCGAGAGGAAGAGGAAACAACGGAGGGAGATATCAATGGGGCGCAATGTGGCGCGTGGCACGTCCGTACCGGCCGACCGGGAGGGGGTGAGCCGGGTTCGGGGCCAGCAGTCCTACTCTTTTCTGAATCAAGATTTCTGATTCATTTCTCATTAAAACACATTTCAATGCTCATTTTGTAAAGGATATTTATCTTTATGAAAATATATTTGTAGATATACTAATTCAACTTAAAGGGACCCATCATTTGTTTTCAATACATTTTCAGATCAAAAATAAGATTACATGCCCATTGGTCCATTTACCACCTTTATACATTCTAGTTGATGTGGTTTAAATACCAAAATAGTTACAGACTGGGATGGGTTTGTCTGGAAGAAGTGTATGGATATATTTCATGAATGCATAGTGGAACTACTTCAACTCCGTGAGGCGATTTTGACTCTAAATCACGTAGTCTTCCTTTGTACCTATTAACTCGGGTACACCTGCGATGATAAAACAACGCTAAGCATTTTCATGCCACTAATTGGTTCTATGCGAGTTGTCTCTTCATTTCGATTTAAATCGTCAGACTTTACATAAACCAATGCCTTTGTATAATTTTTTTTCAATGACTAATGCGGTACAATACATCTATGTATATTTTCATTTCGTATACATTCAAATTACAATTCATTGGTTATTTCAATCTTGCAGTTTTATATGCAATAAATCATTATGACACAAATCATGCATTTCATATTTTCTTTTATTCATTTTTTCCTTTAAAGCGAATTTAACATATACTTTTTAGTGCACAAGATAACAAATCACGGAACGGTCTCGGCGGAGTTGCGGCCCGGGGTATAAAGAGTTTATAACACAATCACGGTCCAGAAATTTGCTGATTAGTTATAGAAGTGGGCGTTTACGTGAACACTACTAATCTTTTGTCAGTTCAATTTCTGGACCGAGTGACACATCGGTAACAAATTCATTGCCAAATGCTCATTTTACCCTTATTAGTATATCAATCTATCTTTAACTCGAATTTAACGGTTAACATTCCACAGTAAGAGGCGCTCAAATCATTCTTAGAAATTTACAATAGTGTCATACATTTATATCAAATACTTGAACTTATAAATATGTTACAATTTTTCATGTACAATTCATTTACAATCAAGCTGTATCAAATCAATTTAAAAACAAATCGAGTCACAATTTATAAAAATTCATTTAATGAATACATGACTCATAAATCATTAAGTGACATTTAGAAATAGAGAGAGAGAAGTGGAGAACAAACTAATTCATTTATGAAGTTCAGAAAACCCAGACACAGCCATATTCATATAAAACCAGCGGGACAGTGATTGGGGCTTTCAGACACCTAACCTTAGGACTGGAAAAGAAATTAGCAAGGCTCAAGTGGGGTGGTTGACAGCTCTTGAGTTCCTAATAACTGAATCCGTTCTTGGGTCAAACAAAACAATCATGAGATGATCATGAAAAATATATCACAATCTAATGACTGGCAGAAGAAAAAAAATAAGTTGTGAATTCTAGGATTTTTGGTTAGGGTTCATGTCTACCCAATACACTAATTCACTTGAAAAAGTTTTAAATAGGGACACATGAGCCATTTTTTTCTCATAATTCTTCAGTAAAATGATAGCTCTATGGGGTCTATTTTCAGCAGTTTGGGTTGGGCAATAAGTCTCATTTGGATCACCAAAACTCAAGTTACGACATTTTAATGGTAAATTGGTCGGTATGCCCAGCTCACTCGGTTACCTACTGTTATTTTCGATTTCAGGGGTCTTAAATCCATAATTTGGTAATTTTTCCTCCTACTAATTTGAAGCTATGGTTCTAAGGTTTCTTCTCCAATTGGAATCATCCAATTTGGATCATCAAAACTCAAGTTATTTCATTTTACATCCAGACTACTCTAATTTGCAAAACAGAATTGAATTGTTCTTGCACATAGCTCAAAAAGAGGAAATATGAGGGTTTTATAGTATGCATTGCAAAGCATGTTTACAAAGTGGGTTCATTTCCCTAGAAGTCTAGTTTATCCATAATTTTAAATAACTCAATTTGGATAGGTACAGAAGAACTCAACTTCTGACTAAGACACCACAACTACACCGTGAATGGGTTTAGCTACAGACTTGTTTTCTGGGTTGTGTTCTGGGACCTTAGAGGCTACAATTTTCTCCTAGTCCTTTATATAAAGTTTTAGGTTTCCAGCTCTTATGGTTCTTTGCAAGTGGAATCACTCAATTTGGATGATTATAGCTTAACTTATAGCCAAAACAAAAACATGGTTTTAAATTTTTTGATAACGCTCCTTTGGAAACTTCATCGATTTTACTTTGTGTAAAAAATTCATCAACAACAATTCAAGCCACAATATAATAAGCAGACTGTTTAAAACTAAAAATAAACCAATAGAGTTCATTTTACACAGACGGGGTTCTAATTCAAACTTAACTTAATCTAAACCCTGATACACCATGAAATCTTACTCGATGCAACTAAAGCGAACTACAACCTTTCAAAACACTTTTATACGCGTTTGAGGGTTTTATTAGCGAGAACACAAGTGAAAGGGAGTTAGGGTTTGATTTTCATACCTTAAATCTTGAGTTCTGCCTCCAACAACTGCCTCTTTCTTCTTGATCAACTTGTCCCTTGATTACATGGGATAAATCTCTGGGTTATCTGTTGGTTCATTATCCAGCGAATGTGCAGCTAAATCTCAACTCCTCTTTTCCCTTTTTGCCAAATGGTCATGAGAAATGGCATTTACAAGACAAGTTGGTCTTAGAACCTTAAGTGCTATAAGGCCTTGTTTGGCTTGCACATAAATTCCTAATTTTCCCATTTCCCATTTTTCTCGTTTAACTCTTCATTTCACGCTCATTTCCTGCCCAAACTTTCATTTCATTTCATTTTACTTGACCACTCATCATTGTTGTTGGGAGTGTTGGGACGACTTTACCAAATTATTGAAGACTCCTATAAGACTAGGGTTATCAGGACCTTAGGTTTAGTAATTTAGACTTGGCAGTCAGATTTAATTGTTGCCACATCTTGAACATGTTAAAGCATGGGATGGGACATATCAATCCAAAGTTTAATAGATGATCGAGGATTAGCATGTAATATCAGTGGAAGGAATATTGATACTATAGGAAGAGCAACTACGTTGGTGTGGGAGAATGCAAGACTCATAGTCCGTCAGGCCAACAACAGCGTTCAGTTTGGACTGTTGCAAGTGGGCGAGAAGCGAGAGCGGAAATAGCGTATAGTGAGCATATGGAGTGTTGATATCATGGACAGTAGCTGGTTGTGGTTGTAATGCCTTCCTCGTTCATTATCTTGGAAGACTCACTTTCTACTTAGAGCTATCGTGGGCGACCTTGATGATGAGGGATGCACTGATTCCATGAGGGAGTTTCTCTATATACCGCATTATTGCATGTGGCTGTCTGTCACTGAGGAATGATGCATTTTAGTTTAGGGGTGTTTGTATTTGTCGCGCTGGTGGTTGCATAATGGCACCTAGAATAATTAAGTATGCTTTTGATATTTGGTTAGTTTTTGTTTGATCTGGTTTAGCTTGTTTGGTACTGTTTTGGCTTGTTTGGTTGGTTTTTAGTATGTTTAGTTGTTTACATTGGGCATGATTTTAAGTTTTTAGTTGACACATGCATTGTGAATTAAGTTAAGTCCCTTATGAGACAGGACTATATGCCCAGTTTACATGATCTCTGTGCATATCCTTATTATTTTCTTTGAAATAATGTAGTTTTATTAATGTGAATGGGTTTTGTTTTTCATCTAAGTGACAGATACGCAACATTTGAGAAAAAAAAATGGGGATCAAGGGACGCAGCTTGGGAGACATTGTTTCGAAGTGAGTTCTTGATCAGTTTGTTTGAACGTGTGAATAGTGATAGTTGAACTTGAAGCCTAATGGGCTGACCATGTAGTTATTGCCCGCCACTTCTTGAGTCCTTAAATATATTCGGTCATTGTACCCTTATTAGCGGGTTTAACGATTTAGAAAATAATTGGTGAATACCATAACTTTTTGATCTAAGACTCTAGAACATTTCAGGCTGGCGTGAAGGATGGGATATTTTGGGAGATGAATACTGACCAGTTGAAAGTGGGTTTGGTTAAGCCTTTCTAGCCCACCTTTATATGCACATTAGTCCATAGTCTTACCCAATTTGAGCCTTTATTAGTCATACCATCTGAAAACCAAGAATGATGCCTGTAGGGACATTGGGGTCTGTGGAACCCATGGTTACCCACTTAGCAGTGCAGCATGAGCAGGGATCATTTGGATGGTTTTAATGTGGTTTTCAGAAGCTTGGATGAAGTTGTTAATGCTAGTAAAGAAAATCAAGGGATGGGTGTTAAATGAAGCGAGAAAAAGAAGCTTGAGAAGGAGGTGAAGAAGGAAGAATGGAGGGGATGATTCGAGCCTCATGGCCTTCTTACCTTGAGGATTATTTTGGTCCAGTAAGGGGATGCCAACAGCTATTCCTAAGGCCAATTGGTCTAAGAGTTGTTGACCTAAGAAGGCGAAATGAGGATGGGTTTGAGAGGGGCAGATGGACATTGCATGGATCATATCATGGTTCCAGAAAAAAGCTCAAAAAGCTCTTGATCTTGAAGAAAGATAAAGGTTGGGGGTGAAGTATCAGTGTTTTGAGATCTGGTGTGGGGGACACAGAGTGGGTTGGAGCTATAGTCAAATTTTGTGGGGATGAAGGACACGGATGAGGATGGAGATGTTTTTAGGTAAAATCTGAGGCGTTGGGTGTAGCCTACTTAACGGCACCTTCACTAAACCACATTCTGAAGCTTGTTAAGGAACCCTATTTGGCTTTCAAAGAGTTATTGAAGCCATTACGTTGATTGGAGGTGTTGCTGATGGACTGATCAGTGTTGACATCCCAGATGGATGTCCATAGGTTTGAGAGGATCACCTCCACTTCATCAATTCCACCTAATTTCATCTAAGTTGCATGGACTGTTAGGTTGGGATGAAGTAGACCTTGGTGCCAATTGATTAAGCTTGTGGTCATCCTATTCTCTACATGGGAACTCAATCTCGAAATACTATTTGTGTTGTTGGAAAGCATAGGCGTTGTGTGAGGCAAATAAAGATATATCATCTTCAAATTCACTATTTTACATCTAACAATAAATTTGGAAAATGTGTTTTTTTGTCTTTTCTTGAGGACAAGCCTGGATGGTTTGTGAGTTTGTAGGGTTTGATAGGTGTAGATCTTAATGCATTTTAAGTGTGGTTTTCATATGGACTTGTGGAACTCCGTGCTGATTTCCACATAAGTATCTCTTCAGAATCATTGTACTCAGATCATATGTTTTTGTGTGTATTTGTGGGTTGAAGGACGTCAAGCAAAGAAATAGAAGAAGTCTAAGGCAAGAATGCGCTTGTTTGAGGTAAGGTTCGCCATAGTGAAGGGATATGCTTGTCGCGGTGAAAGCGGTTACCAGAAAAGGAGAGATTCAGCTTGAAGGGATGATGAGAACAGATGAAGCCTCGGGTTAAGCCTCGAGCGAGAGGTTTGCCATAGTGATCTACCCTTACTCCCACGGCCCGAATGAAGCATAGATCTAAAAAGACACGTGTCTTTTCTGCGACAAAAGCCTTCGCCCGTAGGGGACTGTGAGCTAGAGACATAAATGTTCCCATTGGCCATCATTAGCCATTTCCAAATAAATGATATATTGTAATAAATCATTAGGGGTTTAAACATTCTATAGAGGATACTCAGGACACATTAATGGGCATTTGTGGGCATGGAGGTTCATGTTGAGCGCTAGGGAATGGAGTGGAAGCAAGACCCATGAAACCCATGCAAGCCTAAATTCCATGTTCTGGGGACTATAGACCTGTCGTTTCTGCAACAAATGACATATCAATTATTAATGAAAATATCCATTGATCTAAAATCTACTAGATAGGTGAGAAAGTGAGAGTGTGTAAAATATCATAAATCAGACATGATAATCAAATAACATGGATGACAATATAGACCTCCGTGGTCATCCACTAACAAAAGCGACCTCAACGAGTTACCTCTGTATGAAGAATCTATTCAGCCAGAGTTTCACCAAGCTAAAAATTTAGTAGATAGGGCTTAGTTGTCAGAATAATTAACCGAATAACCAAGTTAATTCATTTACCATAGATACAGCAGAAACTTAGACTCTCATTCATGGAAATAAACAAAATATAATAATCCGTACATGTTTCAAATAGAATCAAGTGGTCGAGGGCTGGTGGGTTCATTGTTTCTGTCTACTGAAAAGGAGATCATGGGTGAGATATGTCTGTGGAGTAAAATATACATTCTCTGTCTTAGCAAAGGGCTATTCGTACTCAAGGCCAGCTCACAAAGTTCATGCTCAATCAATCAATCACCGTACATAGGTTGTATTGCAACAAATAGCGGCAATATGAGCAACAATATCAAAAGAGATTTAGAGGTTTGAAACACGAATATAGTTTAACATGTTAGGGAAATAAGTACATTCCTTTTTACCTTTATCTTGGAATCCGTACATTTCAGGCTGGGGATCCGTAGAGAGCCGGGCCGGGTTCCTACGCCTAGAGTTTCACCTCTTTAGGAAAGCCTTTGGCTTTACTCACGGAGGGTACCGTGTGCCATTTATAGCTGAAGATGACCTCTCCCCATCGGTTAAGGCTTTCGTGATTCATACCGTGAATGGCAGTAGACATGATTTACAAGAGTTATAGGCGGCCCGTGCGGAGCATACAACAAGAGATAACACCAAATACAATAGAGTTAGATGACCGTGCTCCAGCATGAATATTCATCAAGACACGTGACTTGTGGCATATGACAAATTCAATTCAATGAATGCTCGAGAATAGGTTTGAGATGTGATTTGGGGCACCTGTGGAGATCAGGGGATGTAAGCAGTGGCTCACCACCGCTAACACATTTGAAGGTGCAAGTACGATGATGGGTTTACTACCTCCCTATTAGTCAGGCTCCAGCTAGGCTATTCACACATAGAGGCCTTCCCCAACTTAGTTTGTTGATTATGATATTATAAGTAAGAAAAATTGCAGGATGAAACAAAATCATATGAGCCATACCTTGTTATTCACCACTCCAAATTAGGCAGTTTACCAGTTTCTATTTAATGCTTCTTGAGCTTTTTAAAATATTTTTTTAAATCCTTGCATTTTGCACTTCCTTACCTTCAACGTGATACGCCTTTTAACATCTAAAACACTACAGTTGATTTCGTTTTGCATAATATTGGGTGTTCATTATGAGATCTTTGATGCCAATCACTAAACTCGTTTTTTGGGGTGTGCACATCAGTTAGTATTTTGCCTATATCTTTCTCTACCGGCGTCGAAAAAGACACTGAAACCGGTGGCAAAGAATTTCACTAACATCCATATCTTTCAATGATGTCAAATTGGCCTAAAAAATTCGTCCAAATTAGGTCCTCTATGATTCTGTCAAGTCGACGCTTCAAACGAAATTCACATTCAATCGATTCAACCCTTAATTCCTGTTATTTCAATTTCATTTCTTGGCCATTTTGTGTTTTAAGCCTGGAGCCAATTCATACCTCTTAGGTCACATTTATAGATTCAAAATGCAATTGCAACCTCTTGTTACGTTAAGTTAGATTGGTTTTGACGGAGCTAATTGACCGTGTTGAGCAACAGGCATTTATCAATTGGACCCTTTCCTCAATCTGAGACCATGCCAAAACCAAAATTAAAAACATGCGCTTTAATATACCTTCAGAAGTCTCCACCATGAAAATCACGAGGTTGATTCAAAGGAATTGGCTGGCTGGGAGGTTCTTCCTTACGGCCGAGTTCGTGTTTGAATGGAGAACATGGGACTTCAAATTTTTTCTTTTGTTTAATGGGATGAGGACCTAATATTTTTAAAATTAATTCAATATTGCACTTAAGTCCCTGAGGTTTTCTTGAATTTTTAAGGCCTTTGGGAATTATTAAAAATATAAACATTAGCCTTGGTCAACAAATTTGTTGACTTTTCTTACAGTTCTTACTATTCAGAATTATTTTGAAAAGCATTGGACAGATAAGACATTTTTATATCATATATTTGTGGACCTTAATTTGTTCATAAAAATTCCCATAATTTATTTCATTCATTGGGTATTTTTAAAATTCTATTCGGTCAAGCTGCTGAGAATTTGACCTTCTTTGGGTATATTTTCCTAAATTCCATTTAATTGAAATAATTCCTAAAAGTATTATAAATTCATGATGGACCTTAAAACACCTAAAACTTAAATTCCATTAAAAAAAATCATTTAAAATTTTTTTGGGGTGTTACATTCTCTTGCCAAAGGAGTTAAGTCCATTTCCGAATTTATTAAGAATGTGTGTTATCGTTGGGTTCTGGGGGTTGTCCTTCATCGGTACTCACTCTCAGGGATAAATTACCATTGGGGTTCAACATGGACATTTTCTGCTTCTTCTTTGTTTCTCGCTTCTGGTCTATCTATCCACTGTAGCTCGGCTTTTCTTCGCCATAGCGGGATGTATCAGCCTCAATCTCTGATGCGGAGATGGCGGGATGAGGAGCGATACTTCCGTGACGGGCAGGATGTGAAACCTTTGGATGCACATGGCCAGGTTGAGAACGAAAGCTAATCATAGGCCGGGCAGCTGTTCCCATCCAGTCTATGGGACTGAGTCTCCTATATATCTCGGTGTCAGTACAGGTTTTCTTTCTGAGATCCATCTGACTTATGGGTTACGGGGAGGGGTTCTTTTACTGGGTTCTGTTTATCCAGTCTCCATCGGATCGACGCAACTCTTTGTCGGTAGAAAGCCGTCCCTCATTCTCTCTGGACAATAGGTACTTTCTCGGTTTCTGCGATCGACTCGGACCTTCAGATTCTCTGTCACCTACCTCCAGCCCAGTGAGAAGGGTTGACCTCGTTTCCATCCATGGGGTGTGGCGGTGGAGCATTCAATCGTCAGAATGGTAGGATGACAATGTTATGAGCTGGATGTGGGGATGTATTTTTCCCAGGCTACCTCCGAAATCCATAACACACATCAGGGCATATCCTCCCGAGATACGGTGTCGAGATTCGTGCCCGTTGTGAGGATGGAAGAATTTGTGCGAAATCAGGAGTTAGTACCGAGGCTTCTGAAGTTTACGCCAAGAACCTCGAGGTGAGCTGTGGACCTGTGTGGGTTTGTTGATGATGCGGTTTGCATCGCGTCGGCCATGCGTGCATACTATGCCAGGCTATGAAGTGGTCTTAACGACTAAAAGTTGGTTTGGTGCAAACGTGATAAAAATTATAACCGGATTAAATCATGCCCGCCGCGGGAGAAATGGGTCCAGTCCATAGTAATTCTCTCCCATTTTAAGACAGGACATGAGATCTGAACACAATGGGTCTCTAGTGCTTTCGAATTTGACTTGTTGGCATGTGTCAAACATGATGACATCTTGTGCCACATCGCATGGCATGATCACATTCCGCAATGGGACAAGATGGGAGGAAGTGGCGTTGGCTCCACGGATGAACACTAAGGTGCGTGCGGGCTACGGCAGAATCCTTTGTCTCAACCCATCTACATGGTACACCACGGTCTATTTCCTCGTCTCGGCCGCATGCATCCTAATTTCAAATTCAGATCAATACTTGTCTGTTTTATGCCGTCTCCCTGATTTAATAAAGGAAGGATCATATCTTGGATTGGGCCTTGATCTCGTCAATCAATAAGGGCCACGTACACACGGAGCGTCTGCAGCCTAATCCTGGGACTCGTAACTTCAGATACATTGTGAGATCCCTCGACTCCTTCTGCTCTCCTCTTATATCTTGAAATATGTGCTAGAGACTACTGGGCGATTTGGCAAGACAAATCCACCACATTAGTGGACTTTCCCGGGATGATATAAATCCTGGCAATCTGAGTCTGTTGTGTTGAAAGATCTCATAACGTGAGATTCAATCTGGCTGCTTGAATGTATTGAAGGCGTGGTTTGTGGGTTATAGACATTCTCACCATATAAGTAGTGCCTTCATATCTTGATTACCAAAATCAACGCGACGATGTCCAGTCATGTGGATAATTGCTCGATAGTGTGTTGTCGAGCGGATGACAGCCTTTTTATTACCTTCCCCATTACGCATTGGCTGTTAGATCGCGTGGACTGATGAGCGTGGCGTATCTCCCGATGCGTGGGTAATGCTAACTGCGGACGATCGGGTTAAGCGATCCTTAAGTTTACGGAAACTTTGCTCACGGGATGTCAGTCAGCTCAAATTTTACTTGCTTCTTGATCGGCCGTGACCAGTGGAAGCGATTATTACGGAAAAATCTACAAATCTCTGTAATATCGGCCATACCGAGAGAAAACTCGTATCTCGGTCACATTGGTGGTAGACCCGATTATAGACACTTTAGCCACTGCCTTCTTCGGATCCACTGAACACCCTCCTTGCTTATCACATGTGCCCCGAGAAACTCACCTTTGTTAAGCGAAACTCATTCAAACGATTTTGCATACGAGTTGATGTTCTGGTATGGGACATGATATGGGTTGCATTCCGACTTTTGAATATTGGATGTGTCCTGATAACACCCACTGCAGAAGGAACATGGGGACGGGACTTTGGGACGCGCAGTTCATCAAAATCCATAAAGGTGAGGATGCTTTGGTCGACAACGATAATGTTTGAGAACTCGCAATGACCGTACCGAGTCCCGAATGCGAGTCTTGGTATATCTTCCCTCACTTATCTTCTGGGGATGATGTTAACCGGACCGGTCAATCTTTGAAAAATGAGTTGGGCCCCACATGGCCCGGTCAAACAAATCTCTAATGCAGGAAGTGGATACCTATTCTTGATTGTTGCATTATTGACCCAGCCGACGTCGGTACACATCCTGCAGTCCCCATCCTTTTTCTTCACAAATAACTCTGGTGCTCCACCAGTGGACGCTTGAATTCAATTGAATGAGACATGCTGCCACCTGAGTGGTTCATTGCGAAGGCGTTCTTCAGAACTCTAAACATCGATTGGAGATTGGGTGCCCATCTGGTGGTTGGTTTCAGGTAATAGATAGAGATTTGGTTACTAAATAACAAAGTCAATAATCGCTTCCAATTTCAACGTGTAGTGTTTCCCAATAAGGTACTAATCTATTAAATCGCCAGGAGCCATCTGGGAGATCACTCACGAGGAGGTGTATATCTCCAAATCGGTAAGGGGATTCTAGCATCTCTCATGAGCTAAATACCCACTTGAGAAGAGTATTGGATTTGCCTGCAGTGGCACATCTGTTTGTGTTTGCTATAGTGAGGAAATCAAGGTACTAGGGCTTCCATTATGATCTCCACTGGAAAACGAGAACTGGGGATGCTCCCAATGGTTTTGAACGTTATCTTCATGGCTTTCTATAACAATCCGTGGTTTGCATAGTTGGTGACAACCATTCCATACAAAATGACATCAAACTCCGGTATAAGAGCAGATTCAGTCAAATCAACGACAATACGCTATCCGCTCATGTGGTTATCTCCGTGATGCGTACATATAACTCACCTCGGCTTATTTCTCGAGTGGTGTCTTCGATGCATAGCTAAGGGATTTTCCATTATCATTTACGAATAACATCCCCAAAGTTCTTTTATAAAACACGGCTCACGATACCAACTTTGTCATCCTTTGACCTCGGGACAGAACCTTCTTATTTTTTCTTGGAGGGAGGGACGACAACATACGAAGGTCGGGTTTGGGCGACAAGGATTTGAAGATCTTGTAGCAAGCCTAAGTCCCTGGGCTTTCTACGAAAATTCGACAAGACCTATTCGTTTCTATAACAAATGACATATCTGTATTACATGAATATCAATCTAAAATCTACTAATAATTCTTCCACAGAGATCTCATATCATGAAGGGCAGATTATCTGAAATAACATAACAAATAGACCTCCGTGGGTCATCCTTGGCAACAAAAGCGACCTCAGCGGTCTCATCAAAAATATCAATAGGTTTCATCAAAAGCAAAAATTTATCCATTTCGACTATTCAAATTATCGGGATTAAATAATTAACGATAACCAAGTTAATTCACCATGGAGCATATACGGAAACTTAGACTCTCATTCTACCAAATAAACAAGAGACAAACCAATCCATTACATGTTTCAAATAGAATCCAGGAACTGGTTAAAAATGCGGATTCTCCTTTTCTTTCTTTCACCAATACACCCGAAAAAGGAAATCCAGCGGGGGTGAGATAAAACTCTGTGAGGAAGTAAAAATATATCTACCATACTTGTGAGAAGCTAGGACGTGATTCAGCTCACGGAGGGGGATGGGACACTCAGTTGTCTATGGATGATCTTGTCCCATATTGGATTACCCAACATGGGTGTGAAGACATTTGTGATATGAACAACGATATCAAAGAATTTAGGGTTTTGAAACACGAAATATAGTTTACCGTGGGGAATCTGGACCACATTCCCTTTTTTACCTTTATCTTGGGATTCTGTTATACGTTCGCCCAAGGTGGATCGTAGAGACAGGCCGGGGTTCTCGCTAGAAGTTTTCTACCTCTTTAGGGGAAAACCGCGGGCACCATTGCTTGGAGGGAGTTCATTCTATCTTTTGTGTTCAAACCAGTTTCTGTTCTTGTATTGGACAGACTTTTTGCCAATTCATATGTCTTAAACCAAACATTAACGAGTTTACTGAGTTTATAAGCCCGGCAAATCATGACGCATGAAACGGAGGGTGAAACTTCTGGTGTGGGGATTTGGATGGCCCGGGTGCTTTCGGCGTGAATATTCATCCAAGACACGTGACTTGTGGCATATGACAAATTCAATTCGGGTGGATACTTTCGAGAATAAAGTGTAATCATGAGATCGATTACTACGATCAGGAGTCAAACTGATAGGCTCACCGCTATGCATTCGAAGGATTGCTGAGAGATGGAGCATGGGGACTGTTTCTTTGGTTCTCACCTCCTGACATCTTGTCCGGGCTGTTTGGACCCTAGTGGGCTATTCACTGAGCATTGTTGAGCCCAAACACGGACCTTATGGATATTGTGGGGGAATGGCTGAATAGCGTCCAAATCATAACGAGTCGTGCGTGGCGGTTGCTGTTCACGCTCGGTGGAAGGAGAACGCACCCGTTTCCTGTTGCAATAACACGACGGACTTTTTAAATATTTTTAAATCCCTTTTTACTTTCGCTTACCTTCAACATTCTGCCTTTTACGGCACATCTAAATGCAAAATTATAATTGCGCGTTCAATTTTCTAACCTAATTTCTTATATAATGTTTAATCACTAAACTCGTTTTTTGACGGGTTAACATCAGTTCAATATTTTGCCTATATCTTTTTCTCTACCGATATCGAAGACCTGAAACCAGTGGTGGAAAATTTCATAACATCCATATCTTTCAATGATGTATTCTGCTGAGTGACGCTGGATCGTCCATTAGGTCCTCTATGATTTCTGTCAAGTCGACCTTCAGGCGAGAACCACATTCAATCGATTCAGCCAAAAGCTACAGGTGTATTTTTCATTATGCTTTGTTTGGGTTTCATTCTAAATACATTTTCCCCAAATTTAAACATACCAGACTTAATTCATACCTCTTAGGTCACATTTTATAGATTCAAAGTAAAATTAGTTTCTGTTATACACATTAGAACAATTAATTCATTCCAAACGGCCCTGATGACCATCAAGACAACAACCATTTATCGTTCTGCCCCTTTCCTCAATACAGACCCTTGCAAAACCAAAGAATTAAAAACAAAAGCAGGCGCTTTAATATACCTTCAGAAGTCTCCACCATGAAAATCACAGGTTGATTCAAAGGGAATTGGCTGCAACAAAATTTTCTTCCTTCTTGGCCAGGGTTATTGAATGGAGAACCTAGGGTTCTTCAATTTTTTTCTTTTGTTTTGTTGGACCTGAGGCTAATATTTTTTAAAAATTAATTCAATATTGCTTAAGTCCCTGAGGTTTTTCTTGAATTTTTAAATTTACAGGATCTTTGTTAAAAATGTCTCTTTATTGCATACAAGTTCCAACAAAAAATCACATTGACTTTTCCCTACCCGGTTCCACTTATTCACGTATTTTTTGATACGTTATTCATGTATTTTCATTAATTTTATTTTTATATCATATATTTGGACCTTAATTTGCTTCATAAAAATTCCCATTAATTTATTTCATTATTGGAGTGTTTTAAATTCTATTCGGTCAAGCGCTTTAGAATTTGACCTTACGGGTATATTTCCTAAAATTCCATTTAATTGAGAATGGTTATCAGAATATAAATTCATAGTGGACCCAAACACCTAAAACTTAAATTTCCATGAAAAAAGTCATTTAAAAAAATGTTTGGGATGTTCTGAGTTTGTTACATTTTAGGTTTAGTTTTCAGAGGATAGATCTAGTTTGTTTATGAGAATTTCTACTTGTAATTGAAGATTCTTTGCGAAATACAATAACCCCTTAGATTAAATTTAAGCTTGGAGTTGGGAATTCTTGGAGACATTCAAAACATAGCTTTCATTTTGTATCTCTATTCCTTCATTTTCTTCAAAAATTTTATACTATATGAGACATTGTTGTGTGGATATGAATTTGGTGGATCTTGATAGTGAAATGTTAGGCTAAGTTTGCTATAGGGTCGGTTATCAGTCTTGATGTTTATTTTGCGTTAACAGGTTTGTTGATTGAGATATTGTAGCGCCCCCACTTTACTTTGAAATTTGCTTGATGGAGTGCAAACATGGAGGACTGTTGAATTGGGACTCTTCAACCTTTTCTTTCAGGCTAACATTTGTGCACATTTCTCTATTCATTATGAACAATTTTGAATAAATAGGATATATCTTGTGTCACATACCACCATGGTAGTATTCGTATTCTATACTGCCCAGGTCGGTGCCTTCTCAGTCTCTGGAAATACCCTATTCCCGAAAAAATGAATTACTTGGCAGTGCGGTGAGAACCTATCTACATTTGGCACGCTCTCTTCGCGATGTGGGATGTCCCTATCCTCTATCCTTGTCTTCTTCTTTTGTACCTACACGGATTAAAGCTTAGTGATAACTAAAGCAGTGGGGGACTGGAACATCAGGGATGTGTGTTGGTGGGATCTCAAGCAAAATACATATCCTATCATGTGATGTTTGACATATAATGCCTTTCATATCATTATTTCTTATTCTAGTACTTATCATTTGATCTATTACCTTTCTAATGGTTCATAACTAAAATCATATGTGGTGTATATCATAGTCATATACATATATTCTTTTCATTGGTTATACTCTTATCTGGTTTGTTATATTCATGTTTGTTTGCATTATGTATATCTTTGTTTCATCTGTTTTTTGTTATGCTTTCATATTACTTTCTCTTTTATGTACTATACTAGTTCATATACTTTTCGTGCTCTTTGTCATATACTTTTTCTTGCTCCTACGATCTTGTATCGTCATATATTTTTACATTGTGTGTTTTATCACTCTAACTATAGAGAAGTGGCATTCACGGCAATTCGAGGAAGGAAACACCTGGAATCAGTTTCGTCGGTAACCATGTGATTTCGGACTAACGGTATGAATTCATGTTTATGGGTTGTTATTCACGGGTTCCCAGACAAAGAGGGAGACTGGTACTGTTGTTTGTCATTCATGTAGAATATGTGACATTTTTGTTTATTCTAGTATGATTAGCTGGTATAAATTGACATTCATAGCCCAGTTCGAGAGGAATCTCGTCTGTTTGACCATTCAATAACAATGTAATTTCGCGCGTTGATGAAGCGGACTGACAACATGTTTGCTCTGTTGACATTCCGCGACATATTCAAGAGGAGATCTCGATCTGTTGATCGTGTATTCAGTAGCAATGTAATTTCGCGATTTAATAAGTATGGATCCCATTTTGAATATAGAATTATTCATGACAGTTAGAGAGGAATCTGTTCTGTTTTTATATTAGTTGCTTTGTGGGATATGTCTTGTGTTTTTTGTCATACTCACTTTATCCTATATTTCTTATACTTCCCCCAGTTCTGTTAGTTTGCAAATATGTTTTTAATGTGCTAAACTTTCTATGATTTTCATATCTTTGTGCTTTACTTTTATGAAACTGTAAAGATATATATACATCTATCATATATATGATTTAGATGTCATTTGTTACTTCTTAACAATGGCAGACATAGTTGGCTAAATCTGATCATGATTAGCTATATTCTCATATCATGTTATATGACTAAATTACCTTTCATGTGCATGTTTTTAGGTTTCTTGTGCGCAAATACCTTAGAAAGTGGATACGGGAAAATAGCGTGGCAGCGTTCTCAGGATCAACATCAGCATGCAGAGCAGTGATCTCTATATAATGTAAATCTGCGGACATCGTATTTGTTCATGAGTGATTGATATAATATGGAGCGGATGGGCGGACTGTGATACGAAGAGTATCCTCTTGGGAGGATATCCATGTAGGTTCAAGCGGGATCTATGTCGTTTGGACTGGGTGGGACGGGCATGGGGTGCTTCTACATGCTTGTATCTTTGTAACAGCGGGATGTCCCTATAGGCATGCCTATCTATCCTTCTGCTAGGTTCTAAGCAGACAATCCGTGTATATTTTATGTTCAGTACAAATCTCATATTCCCAAATAATTATAATCATCCAGTAATCATATGTGATATGTGCCACTCATTTAATGTGGAGGTTCTTTGCATTTTCATATCTCGTACAATATGAATAACTGTGGTTACCGAGGTCCTACTATTCTTAGATTTATGGACCCTAATAGCGATTTAATTTTAATCCAAGCTATATATGGATGGATTCTTAGACTCAGCTAGGCCTTCATGAGTTGAGAACACCTGTCCGGAGTTCAGGCAATTGGAGAAGTTATAGCTGACCTTAGAAGTTGGAGGTCTCACGCCAGATAACCGGCCTTACAGGAGGCTGGCTCTACCCGACCAGTCTTGCGATTACTCCTTTCTGCCGGATCAATTTTAATGCCCTCTAAAAATATGGATAGAATATTGACTCAATGAGCTTTCCATAACGGGTTAAGTTTTTGAATCGGAGTTCGAGACGAAGAAGTTATGACGAACCTCGGAGGATTGGAGGTCTCACATGAATAATCTAACTTGACCTTACTGCTAGCTCCAGGGAACCAGTCTTGCCCGATTACTCCTTTCTAGCTGAATAAGGCAGTTCAGTCTGTGGGTGTGGGTTTAAATGATAAAATGGAACTTTCCATAGAGTTCAAGAACACCCGAATCGGAGTTCGAATGAAGAAGTTATGATCTTCCGAAGTTGGAGGTCCACATGAATCAGCTGTTGACCGCTGGCGCTGGCCGTGCGGCTAACCGCTAGCCGGTTTTGCGTGGCGCCAAACTTCTGGGACTATTCGGCTGGCCTAACCGCTGGGACATAACCTCCTAGCTGACCCACCCAGCCGGCTAGCCCCCGGTTGACAGGCCACCAACACGGCGGGTGATAACCTGAGGATCATTTGCACCACATTTATACTATTGAAGGGACCAGAATGGACCGCCCAACCTGAGCTGAGAGGTTTGAATTGGACCAAAAACCTAACATGGGACACTGATGTGGCTACAATTTACCTGAAGAAGGACTCACTACAGGTTCCTTCTTTCTTGTCAAAAGTGAGTTCTTGGTTTGTGTTGAATTGAGAATAGGATTAAATTTTACCTTAGTTCAAAATGCAACCAAACATTTCCCAGGACTGTATATAGGAGTCTTGAGTTTCTATGACATGGAGTGACCTGTTTACTTAACAATAAATGAGTTTGGGAGTTTCCAACCCAACCCATACACAAAATAGAGGGTTTCAAACCATGTATCCCTACTTTCTATACCAAAACTAGACAATTCCATACCTGTGATCTTCTTTTTCCCTTCCTTCTTTCTTCTCTTCTCTTCTTCTTCTTCTTCTTCCTCTCGTTTTTCTTTTCTCTTTCTCCAAGACCAAAATGAGATATTTCTTTTGGTCTTATCTAGATTTGATCTTATCAACTGTTTTGAGTTAAAGCATGGTGACAAGTACTCATTTTACTTTAGGTCCCTGCATTTCTCTCTTATTCTTACTTTAACTTATGCATATTCCTACTTATTTAAATTATGACCCTTGAGTCTGATTTAATGAAATTGTTATGATTATACATTATTTTGTATTAATTCCGGTTTCTTGATTATATTGGCACACAAATGCATTTTATTTCCTAAAAAAGAATATACTTTTGAGCTGTTCTCTACAGAAAAATGTGGTTGTTAAGGCATAATTGAGTGTTACAGATATGCTGATTTGACCTTGTTTTGTGTTAGATGCTTTGGAATGATAAGGTTTTGGTTAATTAATTTACTGAGTTTCCGATCCTTTTACTGAGGTGTGTGTGGATGACACTTGGATTACGCCTAAAATGATCCCGGAGCTCTCTTAAAGCATGAGTTAATTAATTAGAATACTAATTAACCTAGTTAAAGGGCCTGGGAATTAGAATAGTCTGTCTTTATGTGGATTTCAGCAGAAGGGGACATCAAGCACAACCAAACCCCCGATAAAATTTGAATTTTCTAAAAGGGTAAAGCAGTAAATTAAAGTAATAGGGACGAATGGGGATATTTGTAGATTTCGGATGATGAAAGCAGAACTCACCGTTAATTTTCATAAACGAAATATAGTTTCCAGACAAATTCGTCAGAATTCGAGAGATAGTCAAAATTTTTCACGATTTTCGAGACCGACGGGGAGTGTGGAATGGGCTGAAAACAGGATTTTTAAGAGAAAAATCTTGAAAGTGGAAAATAAATTAAGTAAAATTAATTTAAAAATAAAATGAACTTGAATTAGGGCCCGAAGCCAGGTATTTCGGAGGGGAGTGGACGAACCAGACTGGACACGTGGGACGACATGAGCCACTCATCTAGCAAGTTAAGTTAAACAAAAGGGGAGTTAGGGCAAGAAGGCCCTTTTTCTATTGTTTTTAGCGTGAAAAGAAGGAAAGGAGGGAGGAGGGATCTGGGACTTGTGCCTGGTTGTTTGGGACTGGACAGGGATATGAGCAAAAGCAGTTCATTTACTGCGAGAACTGCGATCTGGGTTCTTGGAAGCTGGGGATTTCGTAAAGGTTTAATCAGGAGTTCGGAAATCAAGGTTTTGGAGTTTAGGGATGTCCCTGAGACTTCCCTGGGACATTCTACGCTCCCAAGAGGTAGGATTCTTCCTACTTTGGTTGTTTTTGCACCTCTAGGGTTATTTGGTTGTCATTTTTTTTCCCTAAGGGACATGTTGGATTGGGTTTTTCTTGCACTAAGAAATTAGGTGGTTGTGTTTTTGGCCCTAAGAGGCTATTTGGCAGAATTTTATTCTGTGAGAATCTTTATTTTTGCCCGTGGGACGTTCGGGATGGGGGACAGTTAGAAAAAAGGGAATTTAAACTAATTGTTCTTCATGGAAATTATAGTCGAATCTATAAGCAGTGTAGGTTTTTAATCCACCCAAATTCGGATCTCTATGGCTCAGAGTTATGGTCCATTTTAGGGACTCTGTAATTTTGCCTTGTTTCAACCATATACACTTAGTCCAGTTTTGGGACTGATTTTCGGTTGGGAGGAAAAAAAAAGGAAATTTGGACCAGAAAGTGTTCTTCATGAAATTATAGATTCATCTATTAAAAAATTGATGTAAACTTTTGAATCACACAAATTGGACTCCTATAGCTCAGGAAGGTTATGGGTCCCGAGGCTTTCGATCTTTGCCCGAGACTACCACATTTCCATTTCGAGACTACTGTTTTTGACCCTATACATTATCTAGATTTTGGGACTCATTTTTGGTTGGGAAAAATAGGGAATTTGAACTAGTGTCCTTCATGGAAATTGTATCTGCATAAGTGAAAGAGTGAGTGTTTTGAGCTTTTGAATCACTCCAAATTGGACCTCACATAGTGAGTTGGATGGGTGCAGTGATTGCCGACTTAGGCTTTTTTATTTATTTGTGTCCAGATTTTTATGGTTGATTAAGGACTGAATTCGATTAGGCGCTAGACAGAGTTGGAGTTGGACTGTTTTTGGCGTAGCATGTCTTGTTTAGGTCATGATTGGGAACGCTATGGATGACATGGGGGACTGTTATGAAGCTTGTCTTGGGGTCATTTCATGGGGTGGTTTGGAAATAGTATATGGTGCAGTCTCGAGGATCAAGAGTGACATTGTATTAAAAATAGTGACTTGTTTGGATGTCGAGTATGTGTGTTCTAGCTTATTGACATGTGATGGATTGTGTTTGCGGGACATTACATGGCTTGATTGTATGTGTGACATTGTGAATATAGAATGACATGTTATGGTATGTTGATGTTGATATATGTGTGCATGATAATATTTGACATGAATGATGATGTATGGAAGTCATATGCAAGTGATGTGATTGTATGACAGCACCCGAGTAAGTGGTGTGGAATTGTGTGTCCGGTGTGACTGCATTCGTATGCATGTGGCATGATATAGCATGAGTAGGCGCATCACATTGCATTTATGCACAGGGAACATCGTTTGACATGAGTGTGAAGGTGCATGGGCTATAATCAACACATTTGGTGTTTGATTGGGAATTGGGCTTGATAGTATGTGTTGGGACGATGGGGGGGTTTGTATCTGTAGAAAATGAGAATATGTGTCGGGTTTGGTGGGATGGTTGGCTACTCTCGGGTGAAAGCCACAGGCGATTTTTAGTGCTCCCCATATATCTGATGGTGAGAAACCGGTGAGGAAGTGATAGCAGATCTGAAGCCTGGGAGGGACATAAAGATTCGCTAAAGCATAAAAAAACACATGGTTTTGAATATAAATCATCATTGAATATAACATCAAAAGACTTTTAGTTCAGGAGAGTGGATGATGGACGTTATAAGTGATCATAGATGTAATCAAATTATGGGTTTTCAACATGAGCATGACAACATAGCATTAGGGTGACGGATGATGGGTTGGATGGCGGATGATTAGTAAGGACTGAGGTGCAAAGTTCATGATTGGATTAACATGTGTTTCATGGCATGCAGGATTCCATAAGTAGAAGTGCATGTTTGCAGCCTTCAGAATGTGTTTGTGGTATGTGGGCCATGACCATTACCATATGCACTTAAGTGGGGGAGTAGCCTACGTAGGGTTTACTCTCTTGGGCATGGCTCTGTATGGGCTGTTTGGGGGTTGATCGCGTATTGCGTGATTGTGTTTTATGGACAGTTGGGATGCATATTATGTACGTGGCTCATTGTCAAGTAGTAAGAGTGGCCCCTAAGTGCGGATATCGACCCACAAAGGAACATGGTGGGACACAAATACCAAAATTGGGGACACTCCTTTAATATTCAAACTAGCAATCGTGATGGCTAGGCGGAACTAAAAACGAATTAAACTATTACTAAAGTGGGTTGTTGGACATGAATGTAAAGGAAGTGATTCGATACGGTGGGATGAGTTGATTGCCAAGACAATCCTACTATGTAATGTTAGGATTCCATTCCGTATACAATATAGTGTTTTCAGGCGACTCTTCTCTAATGTAATCAAAGCCTTTCTCTAAGTCTAATTTGACCTCCCTTTATCACTAAGGTTTCTTTAACTCCTTGGCTGTTAAGCATTAAAGGTGCATAGAGTGCGAAACTCTAAGCCTCCTAATCTGATAGTCTCCTATATTACCCAGGGATTTGGACGTTAACCCGACTATGTCTAATTCTTTATTCACTTTTCAAATCTTACAGGAAACTCATATTAGGATCTGATCAGAAATTAATATATTTCATTGAAGAGGTTGACAAATAAGACAAGTATATAAAAGATAATGGAATTATAAAAAGGTTAAAACTTTAACATAATGTATTATAATATGAAAAATATCTTTGGGCATTTCAAAATGGGTGGGATAACAGTATGTTTAAATGGGATGAGTGAAGACATGGTAATAGGAATAGGGAAAAAACTTTGAGTACTCGGGAATGATGATGTGAGTTCTTCAAGTCTTCTCTCTCCCGAACTTGATCTTGGTCTTAACTTTCTCTTGTTCCAAGCTCCAATTCCTGTGAACCACAATTACTGTAATTAAATTTAAGACCCCCTTCGATGTGATTCTCCAGGTTCAATATGTACATTTCTTCTCTCAAGAGATGGGTTTGTTAAGGGACTACAACGTGTAACAAACGTTGGAACATCCACAGCGTGGGTTCAGAATTGCATGATTTGCTCCCGGAGGCATAGTTGAGAAGATGAAAGTGGGCGGAGTACTAAGGTGAACACTCACAAAGAAGCAAAATAAAACTAAATATTAGAAAAATGAAATCAAAACACGCGATATCTATAGCAAGAAAGGACAAGGGCCTGGGATCATTCAGTTCTGGGGTTTTGTATAATGAGTGTTTTTGGGTACTCATCGAGGATTGCCGGATGGAGCGGGTTACTTCGGGGCGTGGGATACTATTTGAAGAAAGTCGATAATCATTTTGTAAGGAATGTTGGGACGAACTAGTGACCTTGTATTTTTTGTATAAGAGTGTTGTAATTAAACTCTTAAGGACTATGTAAATAGTATGAGCTTTGTATAGTTTTTAGTATGTGGATAAATGGGCGGTTGGGCCACTTTTGCCTCATAAATGGACCACAATGCGGTCATTGTGTTATATTAGGCCCCGGGATGGGTCATGTTGTGTAGTATCCTTTGCATTTTGGGGGCAGGTGAAACTGTTCAGGAGACTCTATCTTATTTTGTTGGGTTCTTGAGTTAGTGGGGACACAACTGGACTGTGAGTGTAAATCAGGGTTGTGGGATTGGTTTTCGACACGGATACAAATACTAGCAAGTCCACGGGTGGAAGGAGGCAGGGCTTAAGTTTTGTTGACCAATTTTTGCTATGGGCGCAGAACCCCAACTAGAGTCCCCAAACAGCGGCGCGAACTTGTTGACGATTTTCCGACATGGCTACGAGACTAACTAAAGTCCGTGACAGAAGATCAAAAACTTGTTGAGACCAATTGATGTATTATATGAAAATGTGTTTTAGGAGTGTGTGAAATTAAGACTCAGAAGTGGACACAGTGGAAATGGGACATGCTTTCAGGCGGGAAATGAAAAGTATTGCAGCGCTCATCCCTTTCCTTAGTCGCAGGTCCATACAAGTAATAAAAAGTGGAATCTAGGGATGGGATATGGAGATGCCCGCGTAAGGGTTGGAGAGTTCTCTCTGAAAGTAAATTTGAGCACACGATTACAAGAGTATTCACTATTTAAGGCGATCAAATAGGGAATGAGGTCAGGGGTCGATTCGCGCGAAATAAAAACGAGGGCGGGCTTCAGTTCATGTGAGGTCCATCTATCAAGCAAACAACTACTAAAGTCTAAAGGAGTTCTTTGTTGGGACTTTTCAAGGATAGGAATAATTATTTAACAATCGGTTTGTGTTTCCTTGAAGCTGTTGCATTTAGGATGGGGATGTTGAATATGTCCAGAGCGTATGGGCAACATTAGTTATCTATCTTGATACCACATTTCATCTCTGTACTTTATTTTCTGTGGGTTTCTGTAGTGGGAGATGGACTGGGTGTTCTAAGACAAAAATCGACCCTCTTTGTTTATGGACAGACTTTCATGCCAAGCCATTTCTCGGGGATAGAAATCTTCATAAACGAGGATAATACAAAAGCCTTCCTCGATACAATTAGTATCGGCTATCAAATCTAATAAAGTTCTCTCTGCTCCTTGATTAGATCTATGCTAACACGGGGTTCAAGGTCATTCCTATCGGATTAAGATGGGACTACACGAACATTAGGCCCGATACATCATCCTAATTAATCCTCACACTATGAGTAGAGGTGGTGAAGTCTATCAGGAGTTTCGAAGTTCATTAGTTCCATAATATTGATCCTTGCTTTATACCCCAGTTCACTACTATTTACTCTCGAAATCTGGATGATGATCTATAAGGAGGGCCTCCTTTGAAATCGGAGCAAGATACGAATATTTCTGGAGTGCATGGTGAATTCCAAACGAACTAATTATCATAGAATTCAATCTTCAAACCCACAAGAAATAGCTAAGAATATGAAAATCACAGATATTAAAATAATTAAATCCCATTACCACAGAGGTGTTTAATGTTCCATTCTTTGGATTCCAGTCATCACCAAATCAAATAACAAGTAAGAAAATGAAAAGAGAAATCAAGAGACAAGGGACTGCAGGAAAAGATCATATTTGAGGTTCCAATCTTTGTGAAATCTAAAAAAGCATTAATAAATCTTGAATCTCGATGTGGCTTTGGATCTACTTCAATAATTAAAATGTTGACCTAAATTATATTCAGGTTCACTAGATAGTGTTATAAAAAAAATGAATGAGTTTAGAAGAAACCCCATGAGAGGTGAGCTATCCCATCTCCAGTTCCTTACCAAAAACCTAAAAATGAGGATATTAATAGTCTAGGGAGGAGTGAAAACAATCTAAAATAGCGAGTTTTGGGGCTTTAAGATTGGAATGGCGTTTTGTTGCTAACTCTATCGTGACAAAATCTGGGTTTGTTGCGATAGAGTTTTGTTGCTAACTCTGTCGCGATAAAATCTGGGTTTGTCACGACAGAGTTTTGTTGCTAACTTTGTTGCGACAAAAAACGTAAGCACTAGTCAGACGGAAGGGTTTTGCCGACTGGTTAACGGACGAAGACAGGAAGGTCTGGGATGGAGAAGTTTATTGCTAACTCTGCCAAGCGGTGAAACAAGGTTTGTTACTAACTGTCAGGATTTGAGGTCGAGTGGAGATTTCTTCTCAACATCGATGTATAACGCTTCTTTGTTTGAACTCGAATTTGGGCGTGTGAGGTGTCGTTGGAAAGATCTTTGAATGAAGAATACAACCATGGGAAAATTTGAACCATCTAATGTTCCATATAGTACATAAAAATTCATCTTCCCGGTGATGCGATGTGAGACACCCGGTTGACTCTTCTTTTGGAAATATATTCTTTCGTTCTTTATAAAATCGCTTTAACATCAGGATCTGAGATATGATACAGAAGAAATGTTATGGTTTTGGATGGATAGTGTGGATATAAGAATGCTCAAAATAACATGTGAAATGAACTCAAAACATTAGATGGAGTTTTACACACTCTAGTGTTTGGATTACAAACATCCACAAGTTTTCGGCGGGTTGACGGTTAGTCAGCAGGCCCGCCGGGTTTTAGGCATCACAAAACCATTACCCAAGTAACTGGATTACATGTATGTAATTGTGACTAATCCAAGCTTAGCCGGGGTGACTCCTATTGTAAGAAGATATGATGACCAATAGAGGCTCCATTTAGGGAAAATGTCGTTGAAAGTATCATATTATCGACTGAAGGATATAGCGCGAGATAGATTGGATAGTACGAGAGAAAATACAGGGGGAACACAAAGTGGGATCCTTTTATTTCCAATTCCTAGTTAGGTTGGGACTCTGGATCAGATCAGATAGCCGGAGGTGTCAACATAAAACTGGGTTGGCAACCCTCACGATTCTCTAAGGAAGCTCTTTTGAATATCTTAGTTACTTGTTCCGGTTCTCATAAGACATTATTTGTTTTCTTTAGTTTAGTTTTAGTTTTATGTTAAATAATCAACATTCAAGTCATTCGTCAGCAACTCAAATAGTGAAAATATCAAGTAGTGGGGGCATTGTTTGTTTATGTAATGGGGAGGATGATGTTTGTGTGGGTTCGATATCTGGGTTTGGTTGGAAGGACCCAGCATAATACCTTGACCCGTACACTCGGGTTTAGGTTGATTTTACCTCATTTTTATATAACACACAACGACTGCTGGTACCCCAATCAGGTTGCAGGCGGTCTGAACAAAACTGCTACTCCTTTGTAAGGGCGGGAGGCATTGGCGAGGGAAAGTGGGTCGACAGAACTCCGATCTCACTTTGGGACTTGAAGGGGCTATGGATACAACGCAGCAGAGGCAACCTATCAATGAGGAGAATCTATATGCCTTGACCTTCGGGGGATTAAAGCATTTAGTCAATGGAATCAATTAGGAAGTGTAGCGCTGCGACATGCTGCAGAAGTGCTTCTAGCGTTGAAACGAGCTTGAGGAGGGCTGGTTTCGAACCGTATATCGAGTGGCCGAATATCATCATTGAGCTTCACGCCAAAGGGACAAAATAGTGAAGCTTGGGACTTTCAAAAAGGGTGACCTCGTACTCCGGCATACTTTTGATGAAGGAAGGGTGTAAAAAACTAAATTAGGAAGATCAGTTCGTAATCCCTTGATGGCGAATTGAAAGGTCTTGACGAGCGCTCTTGGTCTCCTTGCGAGGAATAATGAACCTCGCCAAGCAGAACGACTTGTTTGAAGAGATACTTCCAGTAATTCTTTCCATTATTAATGTTGATTCGGTTACCATGGGGGTTGGGATTGCGTAAGGCCATGTTTTTCTCCCAACCGATCGGCGTGTTCTATCTCACTACCCCGCATAGTGTGTGCATTAAATATAGGACAGGGCTGAAACGACCACTGCATTGTGTAAACCAGTCACTTGGTAGCCACGGATGACATGAAGTGTGGAGATGAGCTGTGTCAGTGACTAACTCATTGAAACATAATTTCCGGCGGCTTAAGGCCCCAAAGGCCACTGTGTTTATGGTAGCTAAACGACAGCATTTCTGCGGCAGGGCGCCTAGGCGCAAAGAGCCACTTTGCACATGGTAGCTGAACCGCCGACAACCCCAGGCTTGAGGGTGGTGATTCGTGCCACGAATGGTACATCGAATCATCAAAATTTATATCCTAAATCCTACCGCCACTTGCAAAGCTTCTGTTTATGATTATAAAGTGGCTAAGATTCGAACTCTGAGGATATTTGGATTCTGTAATTTAAGTGCAGATGGTTTTGGGGCTTGAAATGGTAGATTTGGTTTGGATTTTAGGACTGAAGTAAAAACAGGCTGAGAGGCTGTGCTTGGAAACTGAAGTACGAATACAATAAAATGTAAAGAATTATCCTTGGGGTATCGAATTTCTTTGGTTGGGTTCTAAAGATCACTAAGGGGTTCCAGGGTTCGACTCCCTCGCGTTAGGGGATAGGAGATAGTCATTTCCCAAGCCGGTTCATTAATTTAAAAACTAAACCTTTATGGTTGCAGCATTGGGCTGACATTGTCTGAGGAGTGAAGGGAGTGCTTCAGGGGTTTATGTCTCATAAATCCCCACTGGACAGATGAGGCAACTAATGAATCTCGGTGGATCTGGCAGTAGCTTGTCAGAGTGGAGAAAAGAGGGATGTGAGTCACGAGTCTATCGAGAACACATTTAAGAGTTTAAACCTAGATTGAAAGAGATAGAACATAAACACCCATAAAATGGTACAGATTTAAAAAAGCGAGGGGCAGTGAGTTACCTCAAACCCTAGCCGGCGAGTGGTGCCAGGATCAGGGTGGGGTGCTTGACCATCCTACGAGTTGTCATCATACGAGAGTTATTTTTGGTGGCAGAAAGGAGGAGAAAAGAAGGAAAGAAAATGGGAGAAAAATGAGAAAAGGTGGAGAATTAGAGCCCTAAGAGTTTATTCTTTATAAAAATCCTCATGCGGTTAAATGGCTTAAATAGACAAAAATCATGCTGAGAAAAAAGGGTTGGGAGTAAATGAACTATCACACTATTATAAAGGGAGTAATTTGGGAAGCAACAGATGGAAACAGAGTCAAAAGGACAATGACCGGGTTTAGAAACAGTGTGTGAGAGGGATGAACGGTGGGAGAGCGGGGATGAGCAGTGCGGGCGGGAGGTGGTTTCATGCACCTTGCAAAAATTCACATGGTGCTCTAGTTTTTAGTGTTTGTT
Organism: Tetrastigma voinierianum; assembly: GCA_016808115.1. Classification (NCBI taxonomy): domain Eukaryota; kingdom Viridiplantae; phylum Streptophyta; class Magnoliopsida; order Vitales; family Vitaceae; genus Tetrastigma; species Tetrastigma voinierianum. The sequence goes on along the minus strand of JAEQBH010003003.1, from coordinate 372,802 downwards.
TGAAACTGTGCGATCTCGATCACGTGCTAAGTTTGACTGGTTGTTCGATGGGTTGACGGCATCTGGCAACTTACCGAAAACTATAAAATTAACCCGCAATACAATCGATGCAGAATAGTAGGTACCTTAATGTAGGCGGAGTTGGATCATGGATATGAAGCCGAAACGCGTCAAAGTTTCAAAAACGTAATAAACGGGGATAGGTTGTAACGCGCGGGCACTAAATCGGACCTGAAGCAAGGTGCGTGGTGGCGTGGGACTCAGCATCCACCGAGCTCTGGACTGGAAGAAAACTAAACTCTAAAGGTCACTTTGCTATTGGGTGCTGACCTTTAAAGGGCATTTGACCTTAGTTAGCCCTAAGCCACTAAAGATGACTTATTTGCCTATGGTAGAGAAAATAGCAACAGCCACAGGACCTTGGGAGGAAACCCTAAGTCCCAAAGAGGCCATTATGCCTATGAAGGTCCTAGACTGGGTTGCATGGGGTTTTCAAAGTTAGTGAAGTAATAAAAGAGCATAAATGATTGAATTAAAGCAGGAATTTTTCATTTCAAAATAACAGCATCCACCAAGCACAACTCGTCTAGGTTCATTACAATTCAAGAAGGAAAATTGTTGGATTGCCAATGGTTCAGGGATTGGAAGCGTGCATGTGTCTGGTCGGTGCAAACGTTCCCTAACCAGTATGGACGGGCGTCCCTTAACCCACTTGATCCTTCTGTTGCCTCCCACATTGGGCTGGGACTTTATGATTGGCGGTTTTGGCGGCGAGGAAAGTCTGCATCGAACTCGGTCTCTCGTAGCCCTCCTGGTTTCCACAACTCTCATCTACGTGTTCAACAGGTAGCTTGGGCGTTATAAGGGGGTGAACTCAGTGGCAACCATTGCCTTCTCGCTTGCCGAGAAGAAGCATCGCCAAATCTCCAACTCAGCACGGCAAATCTTTTGTGACAAAAAACCCGGGACAGCATTAAAGCCAGCCTTTCTCTAGTTAGATGGCATTAGCCTGCAACTGCTTATGCTGCTTCCCTTGTGATCCAGGTGGGCCATTGCCTTGAGCTCAGACCAGCCCTCGGTGATCTTTCTCATGATATTCCCCTCCATCTCGGGAAGAACGTGACATGCACCTTTGTGTAAGGACTCGCATGGCAAACGGCAAGCTAGTCTTTACCACCCTATTGCAAATATTTGGTAATGCAAAGGCCTCTACTTGCCTCATCTTTCTGACAATGCAAAAATGTCAGCAGAGAAGGAAATAGTTCTGTTGTGAAGGCATAAAACATAAAAAAACTTACTAAGGCAGCCATCTTGAAGGGAGTAGAATTCTTGGCTTGGCTCTGGCCTTCTTTCACTGCGACTACCATCGCTCACCTCGTGAGGGTCCCCTCATTTGGACCCTCGAGAAGCTCCTCGAACATGGAGGGTTTGGACTGTTTGAGGACTGGATGCTGGGAGATGACCCTGAAGTTGGGAGGGGTTCAGGAAAGGGCCTCAGCACATTTATTCTGTTGACTAGACAAAGGCGACTCTCGCACCCTTCATGATCTTTATCCAGCATCCTGATCGTGGTGGATGCCACACAAGATAAGCCTTAGTGGGAGCTTGAGTAAATCTCGGGATGGCTCCCTCCCTTGCAGAGCATAGGGCGACCTCGTGGTTGAGGTGCGTGGGCGTTCAAGCGTGGCTGAAAATGTGGGATGTATGTTTTGTACCATAATTAGTTTAATGGGCGTGGGTAGGATTAGTAGGGAGCGACAAGGGACATGGAAGAAAGAGCTTCCTTAACAGTTCAGAGTATTTCTTCAACCATCGCCTCATTAATCTAATTGAGAGAAATGAGCTAGACCCGCTCCTTTGCTCGAGGCGTCCACTGGGTTTTTTATGAAATTGACCTAGGGAAACCACTTGGTGAGATACAACAGCACTCTTCTGAGGCATGTCTGACTATCTCAGATATTCGCGGTCACAATAGAACACCTTAATCTCTCAGCTCGGATGGCTAGAGCTTACAGAGGAATCAAACTATGCGGGTTGAGATTGTCTGGAGCTGTGACACCGATTACCTACCCTAACAAAAACAAAGCCATAAAAAAACTCAAAGGTTTGAATGGGAGAATAACAGGCTATATTTCCTTAAACTAGACATGATTCGGGATCATATGGTTTATGAGTTCATTTTTCACATGGGAGTGGATGCTTTGGGCTGACATAAGTGAACCCACAGTACATTGCCACGAGGCTTGTTTTAGGAGTGAACAGTCGGTCATGAGTTGAACAACTTGGCATCGGTAACAAAGTAGTATTTACCAGGTTGTTTTTGCGCTAAAATTGTATGCATAAAGGACTTCATTCTAGTTGATGTGGGTTGCCATTACAGTGACGGACAGTTCCGCGGATTATTGAATGGGGTGAAGAGCAATTATGGTATAAAAATTAGCGCACCTATTGATAAGGGAACCTCAGCTCTTCTTGGACATTTGTTTAGTGTTGTGCGGTTGTTTTTGTCGTACGGAAGTGAGTTGAAATTTTGGGCGGGAAGAAACCCAGACATTGGAGAAGAATATCTCTCCTAGAATGGAGCTGGGACTCTTCCCCAGCGAGCTAAATCCATCATTCAACTCAGCAAGTGGATTGGAAGGAGGTATCACCAGGAGCTAGATAAGCAGTAAACATCAATGTGTGGGATGATTGGTAATCACAGACATTTTGGGGAGCTGGGACATGGGACAATCTTCAATGGAAAATTCCTTATTCGATTCGGGGAGGTTGTGAAACTAGTTGGACACCTGGGTTATTTCCTAAGTCGGGACTGACCAGGTCTTGTTACTATTTTGATTTAGGTTGATTTATTATAAATGGTTGTTCTCCAACTCCAGAAGCAGTGGTTTCTTTGGCCCGGTTTGGTGTGTTTCTAGTTTGGTAAGAGTCGTTATTTCCAGTACAGAAAGATTTTCTTTTATTTAAATTAGAAAGTCTTGTTTTCCAAGTCAAAATAGGAGTTTCTTTATTTGATTTAGAAACTATAGGGCCTATATTATATCCCTCTAAGTAGCAGGTCTCTTTTGTTGATTATCAATTGAAGTTTAATAACATTTTCAGGAGTTTGTCATTCAGACTTAAGAGTTCCTCTTTGTTCTCTTATCTCTTGGGTGGGTTCCTTTAGTGGGAGTTAGATTTAACTTCTTATCCATGCTATGTTGATGGGGGACTCTTAGGTGGCGAAGTAACCATCTTGTTCTCTTATCTCTTGAAGTGGATTCCCTTGGTGGGACGGTTCGTGGCTTCTTATCTCTTGGTGGATTCCTTGAGTTTGAAGTAGGGACTCTGTGTAACAACCTCTATAAGTCTCATCATCTTATCTTTTTAACTTTCCAAATCCAATTATCGACCATAACTGAAACATTTCAATTTGGTTCCATACTTCTAAAACATTTATATCTTTTCTTATCAGAAACCAAAAAACATCATCCTTAACCTTAAAGAAACCCCAAAATCGTGCAAAGCTCTAGCTTACCTTAGAAAAACCCGAAAACCGTAAACTAGCTCAAAACAAGGATTTTTTTTGCATCAAATCAAACCCGAACCTCTCCAAACAAAAATCCGTCATTCTAAACCTTAATTAAGTATAAGTGGGATGAAACAAGGATGTCTGACCTCTGAGGCAGACTTGTTCCTTACCTTTTAAGTTACATCCTATACCCACTAAACTACCATAAACCTATCACTAACTTACCCAAACCTTTAGATCGTCATCACGATCCAGTCCTTGCATCAAGAAATTAATTGGGATATGTAGGGTTGAGATCAATCAAACAGGTGTGTTTGAGATGGAAGGCAAGAGTTCTATTAATGAATCAAGTTAGCAAAGCCAAAGGCAAAAACATACGATCTTGGTTCTTGTTCGGCGTAAATGGACGGAGATGCTTTCATAGCGATCCTATGATTATGGATGACCTGGTTTGGAAACTCTGGAATCAAGGAGGAACATGATGATGATGATGGCGAACCTATACGACCTAGCCAACTTCAAATTTCTAACGGGACTGAAGGCTAAAGACAAACATGTAAAGAGGCCCGGGTTATCAAAGGAAGTGCCAGATTGGATCGCTACCGTGATAGTAGGGGTTACTATAAGGAGGCGTGGTTATTATGATGAAGGCTCAAGATTCACTCCAAGACTTGGTGATACAGTTTGGTGAAGGAAAAATGCATCTTTGAGTGACTTAACTTGGGTGGATTAATATGGTGGAGCGTGTCTTTGAGTAGCCCTTGTGACCCTAAGCCTGAAAAGTTGAGGTAGCTATCAACTCAGGATAAAGACGGGATCTTCTTTTTAGTGGGAAAACTTGAAGAAGCAGCATGAAAGGGTTGAATAACTAAAAATGAAGTATAACCCCTTCTTAGTTATCGAAGACATGTACCTCAAAATTCATAACACCCATAACGGAAGGTGTGGAGGTATTAATTTGGGATTTGACTCTGATTGATCAGAGGGTTTTAAGAAGGTGAGAACAATCCATTCAACCCGCTACCTTAAACATGGGGGTTTTGAGTCGTTTGCATGTGGGATTGTTATATGCAGCCATATAACACTCTTCAAGATGTGATAAAGCTTGCTTTGAAAGTTAAGGCTCTAAACAAGTATAGAAGTTCCATAACAACTAGGAGTGTGGATAAAGAAGGGTTTGTTGAGGACTTGACTTCTAGGAATCCTAATGATGTTAAAACTACCTTCAAACCTTAAGTAAAAATTAAAGTACATAAGTTGCTACAAGAGTCAACTTCTAAGTCAAAGAGATGTTATAAGTGCCAAGGGTTTGAGCATATTGCTTCTGAATGTCTTGACCAGAAAGTGGTGGCCCTAGTTAAGGAAGATGAAGCCCAGGAAGAAGATGTTGAAGAGGTAGTTGAATCTAACCATGTGCAAGAAGGCAGGAAAAGCTTACTATGCCTAACCATGGGACTTCCTTAGTTGCTCAAAGGAGCCCTAAAGTTGGAGCAATTGCTAGTAAAGAAGATTGGTTACGATCCACTGTTTTTCACACAAGGTGCACATCTAAGGGTAAAGTTTGCTCGGTGATTATTGATAGTGGGAGCTTTGAGAATTGTGTTTCCATGGAGATGGTGCAAAAACTGGATTTGAAGATGGTCCCACATCCAAAACCTTATAATCTTTGTTGGCTTCAAAAGGGAAGTGATATCAAGGTAAAACATAAATGCCTTGTCTCATTTACAACTAGAAAGCATTACAAGGATGAGATATGGTGTGATATTGTTCCAATGGATGCTTGTCACTTGTTACTTGGAAGACCATGGCAATATGATCGGAAGGTAATTTATGATGGTTTCGAAAACACCTACACATTCCACAGGGATGGCCATAAAATTATCTTGCCACCTATGAGGAGAAGAGTTTTTTGTCATCAAAATAGTTGGAGAAAGAGAAATTAAAGCATTCCAGATGTGATGGCCTTGGTTGTTGTTGAAGAAATACAAAGTGAGAAGGAAATCCCACAAGAAGTGAAGCTGATTCTAGAGGAAGTTGTGGATACCTTGGGTAGAAAAGATGCTTTGTTGACTTTCATGCAAGTTAAGATAGTTGGACTTAAGATGGTTAAGGATCCTAAAGTTAGAATCAAAGGAATTAAGAAGCTACATGAGGTTTTGAAGACTGAGAAGAAATATGCGAAGTGTGTGGAATAAACAAATAAGCATAGAAAGCTACTTGCATTTGAAGTAGAAGACTTGGTTTGGGTTTATCTTAACAAGGATAGATTTCTGGCTTGGAAATTTTGAAGCTCAAGTCGATGGTAGATGGTCATTTCAACATCATTGAGAAGATTGGAAAGAATGCTTACAACTTGCATTTTTATGACGGCTTTGATATCTGCCCATCAATGTCAAAAGAATACGAGGTCTTATCATGGTAAAGACTTGAGGGATAGTCTTTTTTTCCCAACTATGGGAGATTGATGCAGGAGATTCTACAATAAACATTGGGAATTCAATCTTCATTATGGAAAATTCGGATTTTGGAGGTTGTGAAACCTTGAAGACACCAAATCTATTTCTAAATCCAATTATTGTGAGTTTTGTTACTATTTTGATTTGGAGTTGTTTTTTATTATAAGAAGTTGTTCTCAAGTCAGTGTAATTTCTTTATTTAATTTAGAAAGTTTGTTTTCCTAGTCAAAGTAAGAGTTGCTATTTTCTTTTAGAAATATTTGTTGTTAGGAGTTGCTTTATTTAAATTAGAAAGTCTTGTTTTCCAAGTCAAAGTAAGAGTTTCTTTATTTGATTTAGAAACTATGGGGCCTATATATACCCCTCCTAATGTAGTCTTTTGATTATCAATTAAAAGTTTAATAATATTTCCATACTTCTCTGTTTAAGAGCTCTTTCTTTTTCTCTTATCTCTTGGGTGGATTCCCTTTAGTGGTGAGTTTGTTGCTTCTTATCCCTTAGTGGATTCTAGCAGTGTTAGAAATATATATCGTGTTCTCTTATCTCTTGGGTGGATTCCATGAATAGCGAGATTCGTGGCTTTTATCCTTTGGTGGATTCATAAGTTGTGAAACCAATTACCTATTCTTATATAACCTTTGCTCATGTCATCATCTTCTCTTTTAACTGCGTCAATTCTCCAACTCTGACAGAAACATTGGAAATTTGGTTCCATACTTCTAAAACCTTTTTCATATACTTTGTTTCACCACCTAGAAACCATAAAAACATCATCCACAACCTTAAAACCTAAAATCCCTAGCTTACCTTGTAAAAACCAAAACGCAAACTACATCAAAATAAGATTTGTTTTGCATCAAAATCAAAACTCGAACCTCTCAAAACGCAAAATCCTTCATTACAAACCTTAATTCCATCCAAAAAGGAAAAAAAATGGAGAATTTATTGGAATTTTGGCGATTCGGTTTTCGGTGAGAGTGGAAAAAAAATCCATGGAAAAAATCGATTGAAAAGATTTCGGCGAAAAATCGGAAAATTCCGATATTTTCCCGAAAAAATCCGATTTTTCCCGAAATTTTGGATAAATTATATTTTAGGTCACTAAGGGGAAAGAAATTAAAAACTGGGGCACTAAGGGGAAAGAAATTAAAAACTGAGACTGAGGCTCAAGCTGCGGGAATTAAAAAAAAGTGTATTTTGGGAAAAATAATTCATATTTGGTGCATTGACAACCCAATTGACCGATTTACCCACTGACACAGTGGGTCCCACTGTCTCTCTCTACTCTCTTTCTCACATTTATCATCTCTCCATTTCGGCTCTCTCACTCCTCTCTCCTCAAAAAAATATGATATTTTCTTGAAATTTCTTGTGTTCTAATATGAAAAAATTAGTTTTAGAGGATCGCCCCAAAATACAGAAGTGACACATCAACTAAGCCATTGATTATACTAATTATATATGGTATAAACTTTTTATATTCTCTTATTATTTATTTATTTTATAATCCCTTTATAATATTTTATTTTAGTTTTATTTTACATTATAACTTATAATATTTTAAATCAAATATTAATTTAGAAAAGAAAAAGAAATAAAAATAATATCATTTAAAAATTTAAAATTATAATATATAAATATTTTGAATCTCCTCATTATCTACATAATATTTATAATAATAACAAAAACAAATAAATAATATCTCTTTAACATAATAATATCTAAATAACTATATTAAATATAACATATTTAATTTAATAATTAATAATCCATTTAGTTTTAATCTACCATAATTAAGATATGAATCATTTTTCTCATAATCTATATAATTAAAATATGAAAAATTTTAATAACGTCTTTACAAAATATCCACCGATATTTTACCGATATTTCCAATATTTCCGTAAAATCCAATTACCGATATATCCGTGTTTACCGATATTTTGATCCTTGATTCCATCATAAATAAACCTCAAAATGCCTTATAACCTTTGGAACTAGACTTGTTCCTTATATTTTAAAGTTACATCTTATACCTCTAAATTACCACAAACCCATCCCTAACTTACTAATAAACCTTTTGGCGTAGCACCAAAGACTTGCTAGTTCTAGGCAATGGTGCCAAAAACTTGATAGGCGTATTCGTGATATGTGTATAAAATATGCAATAAAATGTGAAGTAAGCGCCTATTCGCGCAAGTATACGCTTGTCAAGTAATATAGTGTATGAAATGTACAGAGATTGATCCACAGGGAAATTGGGGATGCGAAGTACCAAAATTAGAATGCTTCTTTAATATCCAAACGGTCAATGAGGGTTCAAAACATAATTAAAACTAAACTAAGGAAATCTAAATCTAGCAGATGAAGTGTGCAACTAAGGGATACCAGAGATGATAAAGTTATAGGGTATTTAGAATGCAATTGGACAATCCTCCTATATCTAAGCTAACATTTATCTGCTGTCTCTTGAAAAAGCTCTCCCAGGCGACTCTTGGCTGAATTTAATTATAAGCCCTCTCTCAAGGTGGAATAATCTGCAGCTAATGTTAGGCTTCTTGCTTCTCGGCTAAACTGAGCACTAGAGATGCTTTAAGACCAAGAATCTTTACGCCTCCTAATTACGAGATAATCTCTACACTACTAGGCTAATTAGGTTGATTCCCCTATTTCTAGTTCCTTACTCCCTTCTCAAATCTCGCAAGGAACCACTCACCATATTGAGATTAGCTAGAAATCAATATGTAAACAAAACTGAGTATGAATCAATAGAGGTGAATTCATAAGAAACGATAGAAAAAGGAAATGTAAAAATTAGATATAAGCTTCATGTCCAAAATACAACCAAAATCCTACATTACGAAATTAAAACATATTAGAGGTTTGGTACAGCACAAAATTAGAATAAAACATGGGAAAAAGAAAAGAAGAAACTCTAATGATGTAAGCTGATGAGTCCTTGGTATTTTTCCTCCAAATCCCCAAGTTCTTCTCCTAAATCTTGAAGAACAGCTACCAAGCCTCCTCTTTGCTCCCAAAGTGCTTAAAATGGTTCAAGAACAAGTGGGGAGAAACCCTAAGGAGGGTTTTCTCCCTCTAAATCCGAACCTCCTAGTTGGGATTTGCTCGATCACCGTCTCCTCCCCGCCAAAATTTGGGCATGGGTGCTCTGCTCTCCTTTTATAAGCCTCCTCAAATTAGAGTGTAATGGTTTTTCTTTGTTAGGTCCTAACACTTCATCGCATGAGTCGTAGCACTCTTAATCAATGCGCCTTTCTAGTTCATAGTGAACATAACTTTCTCATTCGAGACTCAATTGCACAATCTTGAGTAAGATTGGAAAACTCTTGAAGTGTAATATATATATATATATATATATATATATATATATATATATATATATATATATATATATATATATATATATATTTCTCTATTCGGACTCCTGAAATTGCACAATCTTGATGCTACATTGGAAATCTCTTGAAGTGTAATATATATATATATATATATATATATATATATATATATATATATATATATATAGCCATAAAGAACACTTTAGAAATGATAATCTGGTGAATTTATGAAATTATCCAACTGGTTACTTTTGAGATCTCTTTTCTTCTTCCTTCAACTTTCAAGAGTCATAATTTGATCCTTTGAAGTCCAAATTGAGTGAATAATGTCTCTTTGGAAAAATTGTGAAGTCACCTATCCATCCATATAAATATTGTAGCCATTTGGGATCATCTTGCAGCTAAAAATATCAAAACACAATAGATTGTTGCATGTGTAATTTGCTGATTTTCCTTCCTTTTTCAATCATTTTCTCGCAATTCCACCAAATTGTTGACCTAATCATAAAGATGAATATTTAGAGCATTAAGATACTTATTTAACATAAAGAATACTAAAAATCTAAGTGAAACATAGGGATAAAATGAGTATTTGAGATACTCATCACTTACCAAAACTGTTAGATCATCCATCACAATCTCATCCTTGCATTAATCAGGGTTGACCTCTCTACCTCCTTCAGTCGTCCTTTGGTGCCTTTGTCTCTGACCTGAGACAAGCGAGAACCACCAGGAGCCCTTATTTGGCCACAAAAGAAGAAACGTTCGATAATAAAACAAATAAAAAAAGAAAAAAAAGAACATAAATCATTTACGATCTTATTCAACTCCGGACACTTTGCGACTGAGATAAAATCTTTGCCAGCTAACCAAAAAATAGAGAAAGGATGGGAGGAAGAAGCGTTAGCGATCGAAACACACCTTCACCAAGAGGTTGATCGTGAGCAGCAGACCAACAAAAACCCCCAACATAACAGGGACCACCTATAGAGAAGAAGATCCAGAGAAAATGGAAGCAAAGGAAGTGAGAAGACATGAGCGCTACTCTTCAAGAAAGTGATCAAAGAAACCCCCAAAGTCAGATTTGGGGGGATATTTAAGCCCTAAAAATTCATCATTATTAGAGGGATATTCAAAATAGCATTAAAAGCATTGTCTGTACTAAACAGCACACAATCTCCAAGCCTAACTAGATGCTTCCACCTATACAAAACAAACACATGGGATCACAAGCTCAATCATGGACAAACAACGCATAAAAACCAAGACAACATGGTGCCAATTCATCACTATTGTTCTACACTAACACTAGGGAGGACTAGTGAAATGGGATAAGTCATATCCCACGTGTGTAACACATGAACAACTTGAACTGACACAAGAGACCGAGCTGATCCGAGATTTGGAATCGGCCTTATGTTGTCAAAGCACATTGGGCATTTGGCTTAAAGAGGCATAATGCCCTTAACCTCGAGCATGTTGAGCACCGACCTAGCGTGCTCAAGCTACATAGACCAAGTCACCTCGAAAGCCATAGAATCAGTTGTACTTGAACACGGCGGAGGGGATACATTGACAATCATGGAGCCTTTTGACACGATCCCCTACTACACACTCTTCCACCATGATGAATGTCTTGTTTGTTATTACAAACCAATTGTAACAAGCCATGTGGCATCCCTAAGTAGTATAAATTGATAGGCTTATAACGAGAATGATAGGAGATTTTTTGAGAGAACAATTAGAGAGAAAATATAAATTCATTGGGAGTGTTCAGTCACTTCTAGTAGAAAAAAACAATAAGATAAATATGAATAAAAAGAATAAAATTAAAGTGTTAGTAATTCTTCAAAAAAAAAAAAGATTAATAAGATTAATATAAAAAAACGAATAATTTAAAATAAAATGCAATATAATTTAACATAAATAATTAAAAAATCCATATTCAAAAATATTAATTTATCATAAATTAAAATAATTTTTTTCCAAAAAAATCGTCAAAAAAAAGATTTTTTTTTTCAACAATATTTTCCGCTCACTCTTAAAACAAGCAAAGGGCATAGAGAGTGGATCCAAGTTTGAGTCCCAATGAAAAAAAAATTGCTACCTTAAACCTTGAAGAAACTAGAGTGTATTAAAAAAACAATATTTTCCAAAATTTTTGTTCATGATTAAACTCCACACACACATATATTATTATAAATTTTATTTTTTTATGTAAAACCAAACATGATTTTTTTTTTCTAAGGATTCTTTTTGGAATTACATAGTGGTTTAAGAAAAATATGAAAAAAAAAAAATGGAAAAAGAAAAAAAATGAATTATTTGCTAAAATTGGTGTGTAGTGAGGAAAATAAAAGATAAAAATATAGATTTACAACATATTTAAGCTAAATATTTTATTTACATACACTTCTTTTAATTCATTTTATTTATTTATTTATATAGGTATTAAATAATTTTAAATCATATAAACAATTGAATAAAAATTGATTTTATTTTATTTTTTGTTAGTGAAACAAAATATTAGAAAAAAAAAATATTTTTTAACTTTTTAAAATATTTTTTACAAAAAGATAAATATATTGATTCGGGATAGTAATTCAATCGATAGAAACACATAATTCAAAAGTGATAAAAACTTTAGAATATGATGCAACGTCCAGGTTAATAGGAAAAATGATCAACTCAAGGCTACACGTTTGATAATTCAAAACTACAGAATACACGGATTTTATATTTACAACATACTAACGAACATAATTTGATCTTGTGACTTTGTCGAATCGAACTTTACCATCTGAACTACCAATGCGAAAACCCACGAAGAAGCTAACCATCGACGATACAACTACCTGTCGCAATAAGTCGACGAAAAAAAAAACAAAGGCAAACCCAGATCGATGTGGAAGAAACCACTTCATAAGGAAAAAAAAAACTCAAATCTGAGGAATAAAACAATAGAATGGGTTATTTCAGGCCAAGAATAACAAAATATCATCTCCTCTCTAACGAACCGGGGCTTAAAGGAACGGATGGAGAGGGTGGTATAGTTTCTAAAGAATTTCACGTATATTAACTTTTTAAAATATTCTTTAGAAATAAAATATAGTAAATAAATACGAATATTCTGAATTATCACTATACTACTTTTTTTTTAAGAAAGTGTCATATCAACAATAGCTCTGTTAAGAAGGAGTAAAAATGATTGGTTTTAAAAGAGAATATAGAAATTAAAAATTACTAAGTGGATTTGAGGACCAAGTTGACATTTAGTCCGTAGTTAAGGGGCAAAAATGCCCATTAACCTAGGGGTGTAAACGAGTCAAGCTACTCGAAAGCTATTTAAACTTCACTTGTAAAATACTCAAATTCGACTAGGAGTTAATCTAGTCGAGCTAGAGTTCAAGTAGCTCGAGTAGCTTGTCAAGTTGAGTTCTAACAGGCTGAAAGTGAGTGTTTAAAAGTTGGTAAAAATTGTAGACCCATACACGCAAGTATACGCGTCGAGTTCACGTAGTGTAGTGGCTAGTCAAGTGTCGTTCCCACGAAGAGAAGCGTGCTGAATACTGGCTTAGTGACCTAGACAATATTTGGATCCAGTCTTATAGTGATGCAAATAAATTATCTGTGATTCAAGAAAGCCCGATATTAAATATTTGATTTAAGATAATGATGAGAAAACTAGGGTTTTGCCTTAGCCTACCACCGCCAGTGGATTTTGATCTGGCTAATGTATTTATTTAATATTTCATATGATTTATGTTAGCGGGTTGATCGTGCCTGCAAGATATTCTCTCAGAGATATAGGCGCTATCTCGCCAGTGGGGTGTGGCCATCTACCACTTGAGCCCTCGAAACTTGAGATGCATAAATGCGAACCCAGTGCTACACACTTGAGCAGCGGGAGATCTACATTCACGATTGACAGTATTGCTTTACCCATGTCCACTATGGTCATCTTCTCTCGTCATCGGACTCCTAGCATTAGCATGCCACAATTGGCAAAAAATAATAACATGTGATTAAATTCGAGTAAAGCAATAGCCCAAATTCATACCAATATTAAATAAACCACAGTTAAAGTATTAATCCTTAATGGTGCGGTTAGGGTTGACAAAACCCTAGAGAGAAAATACAGAAGAAGTCGTCTTCACAATCTCTCGAAATCCGTCTCCGCCAATCTCTCTCTGTCCGTCTGTCCTTGTCTTCAGTCTACCTCCGAATCCCCCCTCTTGCCTCAAAATTGCTTCCCTTTTATATCTCGGGATCTGGGCCTATCAATGGCCCAGAAAATCAAAGTTTTTAATGCTCACGTCTAGAAAAGAAGACCTGTATGCAACGGCGAAGGGGCTACGTCGAGCTCTTAGATTTGCCTCGACAGTTCACCTAGGCGTAGGGCCTCCCTGTGCTATGGTATGCGCCGGCGTGGAGTCCCTCGCAGCTGCGTACCCGAGGCTCCTGCTGCACTTCTTTGTGTCTTCTCTGCTTCGGGTATTTTCTTCTATTATTCAGCTTCCTTTTTTACTCCCATATCGTCGTGTCCTATAAAACATTATAATATAGGGGATTAGCGCAATATTAGTGAATATGAATGTGAATCATGCAATTTAGCTAAATAAAAACACATAAATTTTACTGAAATGCATGCATAATTCACTCCTATCAACACCCCAAAACTTAGCTTCTTACTTGTCCCCAAGCAAGAACATACTCTAACCAGGTCATGCAAGAATAAGGCGTAACTAACACTTACGATATGGGTCTAGTACACATGATACCCGCAAGAAGGGTCAAACATGAACCCCGGGTTCAATAGATCCGAGGGACTACCTAGGTTTTGTTCAACTTTCAAGAATGCCTTTACAGGTGGGTCTTGGTTGACGACGAGGCTGATCCTTTTTAGCACTCAATAACCTTTCCCAAGGAGTCTAAGTGCGATTGGAGTGTGATCTCTAATGTATAGCTCGACTTTAGTACCCGCAAACTTGAATTTAACTTGCATATTTGGAATAGTTTACTTTGTAGTGAGAGCATGCTGTTTGTAATTCAGCTAACTAATCTAGGGGGATTAACTTTAAGACAAAATTGGAAGAGCACTAGTGCCAAGAAGTTTTAGTTGAGGGTTCCTGTAGCGGGGATCCATTGGTGACTCCCCACCAGTTGGTTAAGGGCACCGAGCATTCAGTTTCCCTCGAACTTCACCCCGAACATTCAACCAAACCTCGAGCCGTGTGATCGTCCAGTCATTTGTCATCAGCGGACCCGGTGAAGTCAATGGCTCTAGAGCCAGTTGGCTCGGGGCATTAGGCTTTAAGAAAGCCCCTCCCGAGCTGTCTTGAGATTAGGTTGATGATCCCTTATTCCAAACCATAGCTTCTTTTGGTATTATTAAATATATATGAAATGCAGACAGAGGATATGTTTCCATGAAGATGCATCAGCAGTGTTTAAACTTTCAAGGTTAGTAAGAACTCTTGCATGGTGATACAGTCAAGGCATACCCAGAAGATCACGTGTGTGTGTCTTGCGATAGCTTACTTTGGGAAATGATTTCTATAGATCCTAAAGGCGACAGGACATGGTTATTCTCGACTTATCTGTCTGATCTCGATCGTCTTGGTTCCACATTTCATCGAAACAGGCTTACTGCGGTACTATGACTCCCCTTTGCAATCGTAAGAAGTGGCTTCAAAATTTGAAAACAGAGAATTAATATAACTCACAAACTACCATATCATAATATTACCAAATGCAAAACATCTTTGGTACATAGTGAACAAGGCTCAGTCTTTAAACATGCTAAAAAAAATAAAACAAACTAAAAATGACGAAAATTAGACCTAAAACACGCCTAAAACATGTAAAGATAAAAATAAATAAATAAATAACACTAAGCCAACCCGTACACCATACCCCCGAACTTCAAGGCGGTGTCCTGATAGCGAAAGAAAAGCCAAGGCATAAAGATACATTCCTAGAGAATCCCTTTGCGGTGGTGGTGGGTGATGCGACAAAGCCGGTGGCGGTGCGATGGCGGTGGCGGTGGCGGTGGCGGTGGCGGTGGCGGTGGCGGTGGCCGGTGTGTGAAAGGAGGAGGCTGAGCCAGGCTGGCGCATGATATGGTCTTGGCTGGGCGAGATAATGGCCGTCTAGGCCACGATGGTGTCGTGTCACGACTTAGGCCTTACTTGATGCTCTTAGACTCATCCCAATTTGTATCAAATGTCGTGTGGTGGCGCATGAATACAGTCTGCCGGGGGTGAGTCAGCTGGAGGGACCTCAGGTCCCGGAGTCCTCAGTCGCCATACTTAGGTGTATTAATTTATTTGCGACATCATTGTTGGTCTCTTTTGATTCCGTGCCGGTAAATTTGAGCTAAAATCGACAAAATTTATATACACACACAGTTCTACCTCTTTGCAGTAGTCAAGCTCTTTGCGAGTATAGTAGTCTAGGGTGAACAAAGGGGATGGGTTTCATCAAGAAATGGTTTGCATCAGTGCACGAAGGTAAGGCTTTCTATTTGGACTCTTTGGAATTGTGTTTTAAAACATTGGGAATGGTTTTAGAGCGAGGGTATGCTTGAAAGTAAAAGGTGAAAAGTTAACTTTGAAGATTTGGGTGCAACTTGCAAGTTAAGACCCAAACAAAAGTGTCCTCGGGTTTTATCCCTCGCGTTATGAGCATGCAACCTATAGTCCATGGCATAGCAGGATCTATGTTAACTAAGAAAACCTCACCCGTGAAGCAACTCCTATTTGAGTCCAATACGGTGTAGCATGGAGTTATGGCCCACTTCCGCCTAACATTCATTATCATTTGGAGGCTCGTAAAGACCATCTAAAGAACAACGGTGCATCTCTCACGTGCCTTGTATCCTAAAACATGGAAGTATTGGCGAAATAATAACATTAAATGTTATTTAACCACTAATTTGAAGAACCACTAACATGTAAATATTATCTCAGGCTCGTAAAGACCATCTAAGAACCCGCAGTACTTCTCTCACTTGAATATGTACTTGATCCTAAAGCATGGAAGTATTGGCGAAATCAATAACATTCAATGTTATGCAACCATGTTTGAGAATATAAGGATATATTCTGCTTCTTACTTGTAGCTTTTAGTCTGAAAGGACAACATGCATATGCCCCGCGCCCAAGCTAGCTCCCTTACATCTTCAAAGGAGCCGCCAAGCATCTCTTGAGTTGTCATCCTCCAAGAGGGTGATTTAGCAGCCAGTGATAAGAGAAAGAGGAGAAAGAACGAAAACCTAACTAAAATCACGAGACTTTATTTACAAAAATGAAAACTTACAAAAATATCTTCTACCCCAAATTGTTTAAGAAGAAGAATTTATTTACTTAGGTTACAAAACAAGGAGGGCTTATATAGGCCACCTCAAGGCATGAAAATACCAAAAAACCTATGAAATTGGCTGAGTTATAGGACAATTAAGTAATACACACCAAGTTTGGAGCGATTTGGCGGCGTAATTACAAAGCATGGCTGAGCATCAATTTTTCGCTAAATTTGAAGAATTTATTTAGTGGCGAAATCAACAGGTCTAAGCGAAAACTAGAAGAACCGCTAAGGGTGGGCAATTTAAACTAGCTAAGCGAAATTCGCTAGTAGCGAAAATTCTTGTGAGAAGCGAAATCGATTATTTTCGTTGAGACGATGCTAGCCCGAAATTTGGAGTGGTCATGAAATTTGGCGTTTTGTAGGTTGCGAAATTTTCGCAGGTTGCGAAATTTTTCGCAGTCTTGTATTTTCTAAGCAATTCTGCATTGTTGATCCTTCAGCACTTTCATCTTTGCCTTCATGCATCAATTTTCTTCACTTTGCCTTTGTTTTCTCATTGATTCTTGAGGTGGTTGATGGTGAGTTTTGAATTCAACTTCATGATTCATCCTTTGTATTGAGATTGAACTCCAAGAGTGCACAAATACACCTGCATGATAAAAACTTCTAAGTGCATACAGTCACCTAAGTGATTTAAGCTAATGCTCGATAATAAGTAATGCGCAAAAAAGCACTCAAAACCTATCTATTATAGGGTTCAAAATTCCACTTTTGGGCATGTCCTCCTCATCCCGAATCTCCTAGGCTCTGAACTGCTCCTTGGCGGTGGTATGGGTGAGGCGGCTACTGCACCTACTCCTCGAGTCCAACATCAAGACCCCTCGGCCGGTGGCACCGCGAGTAATGGTAAGGGTGGATCAGATTGCAGTGCACTCTCATGGCCGACTCAATCAACCTCGCTCGATGTGGACGTGTCGAAAATGGAAACCCTTGGTCATGGCATATATGAGGATCGTCTTGTCCTTCATAAGCATGCTAAGGTGCGGGAGTAGGCAGTTTTACATAAAAATTATCACCCCAGACCTTAGCCACGGGCGTGAGGGAGTGCATCTGAAAACTAGTGAAATCACCCATCGATGGTTGGCGTTTCCGCACGCCTTGGACCTGAGTGAGCTCCTGCATCAAGAGCTCATAATCTGTGTCAGCAAATAATGCTTTATACTCCACACTGTCATCCAGCAGGAGATAAATCCAGTTGATGGCACGGGCACGAGCTGACCCACTTGCCTCGGGCAAAGAAAGCGATTAAGTGCCCAGGCCTTGAAGGCATATTAGAGTGGAACTCCCGCACGACGGGGCTACTGCGGGGCGAGGCGCGGAAGATTACGCCAGCATGATTACGGATAGTGAAGTTGAAGAACACATTGGAGGTGGGGAAACCTCATTCTGGGATAAACTAGCTGTTGAACAGGGACTCGTGATAAATCTGCTCGGCCTCCCGGGAAATGAACATGAGTGGATCTTCCATAGGGGGTGGTGCCGCTCGTGAGGTGGACAAGGAGTGCTGTCTTTTGGCCAGGATTGACTTTCGTGGAGCCATGGTGGTCGATCTAGGGTTAGGGATCTGCAAACACAAAAAAAAACGAAAGAGGGAGAGGACGGGCGACGAATTTCCGTTGGGGGGAGGGAGATGAAAAGCCATACGGATATTTATAGACTAAAAATTTACCCTCACTACGTTGCGGCGTAGGGCTCTACACTGCTACATACCCAAAAGTTAGAAAATAAAATTTTTTTCCTACGCAATGGAGTAGAGATCTACGCCGCGGCATACCAAAAAGTATGGACCTAGATTTTCTTATTCTTTTTAAAACACGAATTTAGCCCTCTTACACTGTATAATGAACATGCAAACCCCTTAGTGACAGTGCTTGAACCCTTCAGCAGCCTTGAAAAACTGACAAACACATTAAAACAACAAAAGTGGAAAGTCCAAAAGCACAAAATGTACATAAGAGCAATTAAAAAGACCGAAAAATAATGTAATTTCAAAGGAGAAGGGGATCTCACAATACTTGGGTTGCCTCCTAAGAAGCGCTATGTTTAATGTTGTTAGCTCGACATTCCTACAACGTATAGCACTGAGACCGGAAAAATAACTGAACTATTGGTCACCTTTCACACCCTTATTGTCTTGCCCCAGGTGTGCTTAGAATGGTGTCTAATATTTCACACATGGAATTATCCTCCAATACGGTTTCAATCTACGGGCATTGACTGAAGCGTCCTTAGGAAATACTTGAACCCCTACGTGAAACGGACTGACCATTTATTCCAACTTGCCAGGAAGAGTTTCCAGCTAGAATTGAACTGACAAGACTTGTGACTTGGCTCGAACTCTTTCCTTAAAATATATTTGTCATGCGAGCTTTTGTCTTTCCTTATAGATTCATTCTCATACATCTCATTCGGCATTCATCTAATTCACTAAAGCCTTGGCATCAAGCTTCTCTCCAGCTACTTTACTATCCATGTTCAGAAGCTTAGTTGCCATGTATGCTCTATGTTCTAATTCTACTGGCAAATGGCATGCTTTCCCATAGACTAGTCGGAATGGCAACATACCCTGATGGGGTTTCATGTTGTCTTGGCAGCGCTGAAGTGCGTCATCAATCTTCTTTGACTAGTCTTTCCTTGAACTATTGACTTTTTTCTCCATAATGGACTTTATCTCTCGATTTGACACCTCGGCCTGTCTATTCGCCTACGGGTGGTAAGCGAGTGAAGTGCGAAACTGCACACCATACTTTTGCAAGACCTTATCAACCAGCTTGTTGTAGAAATGAGTACCACCATCCGTGATCAATGCTCGTGGAGTGTCGAACAGTGTAAATATGTGGCTGCGAAGGAACTTGACTACTACACTGGCATCATTTGTGTTAGTATTGCTTCTACCCATTTGGAGACGTAGTCCACGACAAGGAGAATATAAAAGTTACTGAATGAAGAGGGAAATGGACCCATGAAGTCCATTTCCCTGAAGTCAATAAGCGACCTCTACGAATTGTGCGCATGGGTAGTTCATCCGAGTTTGGAAATGCCGCCCATTCTTTTGGCACTATCACGGGTAGACCTGGCGGTGATCCTTGAACAAGCTAGGCTAGTAGAAAGGCAGTTAGTACCTTCTTCAGCGTCCTCTGGCCTCCAAGTGTCCCCATGATAAGGTGTGGCGGTGATTTAAGATCTCCCATTTCATCTTAGTACCTTCGCCTTATCACTTGATCCGCACAATGTTTGTATAAAATAGGTTCTTCCCAGTAGTAGTGCTTCAAATGTGCAAAGAACCTCTTCTTTTGTTGGTAGCTAAAATTAGGAGGGATAATCTTGGCCACTAAGTAATTCACATAGTCTGCAAACCATGGAATGGGCTTTGTGTCTTCAATTACTAGGAGTTGCTCTGGGAAATCATCATTAACCTATACCTCGTCTCTAAGCCCTTCCAATCGTGACAGATGGTCCTCAACTAGGTTCTTTGTTCCCCTTCTTGTCTCCTTAATCTCTAGGTGAATTCTTTTTAATAGGAGCACCGCTATATTAGTCTCGGTTACGCATCCTTTTTGTCATTAGGTACATAATGGCCGGAGTGGTCAATGTGCACTATTACCTTGTTGCTAATCAAGTGAGGCTACTAAATTTATCAAAGGCGAAAAAAATGGCCAAAAGCTATTTTTCAATGGTGGCATAGTGATTAGTACCCAAAAAGTGCTATTTTGAGTCCTATTTAAGATAGGTTTTTAGTGCTTTTTGCGTAACTAATCATATTAGTGGATTGACGTATGCGGGTCCATTAGTACTACTAATTTTGTTTAGGAGTTGTTTTATAGTTTGCGAGGTCTTGTGAGGCCTCCACCATCATTTCAAGCTTGGCCATTAATGGTCTTTGATTTATCTTTGAGGGTTCGTATGAATTCTCGGTGATTTCATCAAGCACAGGATGAAGAAATGTCGAAATTTGGAGTGAGAAGAAATAGGGCGATTGGTCTGACATTTCGGAAGAATAGTGATTTTCGCTATGGCATAGTGAAAATTTCACAAGGATTGCAAAAATTTCGCAGTCCTAGCGAAATTTTCGCTATGCCATATTTTCTCATGATGGCAATTTAGCTACCATAGAAAGTTCATGCATAGCGGCATTCAATTCGCTATGCCTGCAATTTTAAATATGATAAGCGAAATTGCGTGCATAATGAGTGCGGCCCTCTTTTTTGTGATCAACTGACCCGTTTTGTGTAATTCCCATTTTGCCCTCAAATGTAATCATATTATTTGGTATTTTGGTATTTCACATCTTTTGTAAGGCTATATAAGCCACCTTATGGTGAAGTGTAACCCTAACTTTTGCTAACTTTCATTTTACATGACTTTCCTTTTGGTCCCAGTTTTCTCTCTTACCTGCTCTTATTTCTCTCGTTTTCTCATTGCCAGACACACCTCTTTGAGTTGACAACTCAAAGGATGTTTGGCTAAGCCTGAAACATGAAGATGAGGTTGCTAGGTTGGTTAATGGTGGTTTGCGAGGTGTTCTCACATTTTAAATGAAGCAGGTACTGCATTTATGTGTTCCAAACTTTCCAAACTAGGGTTTAATGCTATTTAATGTATTTCCTTTGGTCAATACTTGGCATGCTTTAAGGTTCAATGTATTCTTAATGATAAATACACTGACATTCATTAGATGTCATTTACGAGCCAGAGGAAATTGAGTTGTCTTGGTTTTTCTGGCTAACTGGAACATTAAATGCTCAGTAAATGCTTTGGCTCAAATAGGAGTGATTTTAAGGGTTGGTTTTTAAAGTTAAACAAAGATCGGTTTGGCTATGACTATATGTCATTTGCCACAATCACGAAATAACCGAGACACCTTTATAACCTCATTTTATCAGTTAGTGACAGAACTTCAAAGTCTCCATTCCACACCTTATTTCGCTATTTGATTAACTATTGGCTCATGACACCCATGCTTTTCCAATGTAAATCCAAAAATCCAAATAAGCCTCACCATTTTGAACCATGATACAAATCATTTATAAGATGAAAACCCATCCCGTGTTGACCCTAGACGCTATCTGATGCTTGACTCTGGCGGTAGGAGAAAATAGGAAACAAATTTTTGTTGATTCGGGATCACCCTACCGTGGCCACGAATCAAATGGCGCCATTCTTTGGGGATGGTGCCCGAGCTGCGAATGATGAGTTGATATGTACTTGTAATCTACATTCTACAGAGTGTTGGTGACAACACAACCTTTTTTTTATTTTCATTGTTTGAAATTTAGGTTTTTTACTCAAGCAGTTCTTTGTTTGAACATTTTTTACCATTACAGGTCATTTTATATTTTGGTAACTTGATCCTTTTGAAGCCTTGTTTGTGTTCTTTGCTTTGTCCCATTTTATTATTCTGGTGTTTATCGCTTGGGATAGAGACATTTACAGTAATTGCAAAGGGTGTCTTGTACGCAAGCGATCAAGGTTGTGAAGTCGATTGTGCCTGATGAACAAATAGATCCTCTAAGCGAGGAGCGACGAAGTCGTGGCGGCTCCTATGAATCAATGACATCTGAGGATCAATGAGGACCACGCCACCCTCTGGGGTGAGTGCACCTGCTTGTAATCATACCACTGCGATGATGTGGTAGAGTGAGACCCAGCTCTGGGTGCCCTGCTTCCCACATTTCATGGAATGGGCTTGAAAATCCATACCTTAAAGTTTGAGGAAGTGTGCATAACTTTTAAGGAGGGTGTAGCAAGTATGGATTTGATAAAGTTGAAGGCATTCCCATTAACCTCGAGAATAGCCAATGTGGCCAATTCATTGAGACGAGAACCATTAGAAGTGGCGAGTGTGGGCGAAATTCTTAAAATTCTTGATTACTCATAAGACCAATAATTTGAAAGGGGCAAATCTACGTTTCTTTACTTATGACAATAGAAGGTTCTATCGATCATGGGAGAGGGTTCATGGAGACCATCAGTGCTTGTCCACATCATGGTTTCGACACTTGGATGCTAGTGAATCACTTCTATGGTGGTATGTCTCCAGCCATGAAGCAACTGCTAGAAACCATGTGTGGAGGTGACTTTCTGAGCAAAAACCCAGATGAAGCCATGGACTTTTTGAATTATGTTCTTTGCGAAACTTCCAAGGCATAGGATGAAGCCGAATCAAAGGGAAGGCGAAAGAATGAAGCCCCGACCCGCAAGGGAAACATTTCAGAAGATCTGAGATGAAAGCAAAGATATCGGCCTTAGCAAGGAAGGTGGAAGAGAATTTGAAGGAAGGAGGTACACATGGAGTGCGAGCGGTGACTAAAAACCACGAGGCTGACCCATGCATCAATTACCAATCCTTGGCCACCCGGGAAGAACAAGCATCCAATTGCTCCCTCAGTGAGAGATTTGATGGCAGAGCATGCCAATGCCGTGGGCCAATATAAGCCACAACTCAATGCCCCATATGGTAATACATATAATTCCAATTGGAGGAACCACCCTAATCTCTCTTGGAAGCCTAGCCCCACCAGCATGTACCTCTGGTGCAAACAACCGAGTTTGGTTCTCCTCAACCACATCATCACCATCATCATCCACAATTTGAACAAGCTATTTGAATTTGAGGCAAGGTGGTAGGATGATTTTGTGGAAAGCGGAATCAATACAGTGGCAAGAATTGTCTTGTAAAAGCACACGAACGAGAGAATAGATGGACTAGAAAGCAGCCTTAATCAGAAGATTGATAATCTACAGTATTCCATCACCAGGATTAACGGTTCTTGGCGGTCTGAGGAGAAGGAAAGATTCCTTCCCAAACCTTTGCCAAATCAAAGGGTCCATGAAATAGGTTCTTCCGACTAGCTTCGAGGATGGATGAAGTAAAGGCTATCATATCACTTTGAGGAGTGGAAAAGAAATTAAGCAACCAGTGCCCATGACTGCTGAAGAAACAGAAAAGGAAAAGGAAGTTGAGCCTAAGAGAATAATAATCAAAGAAGATTCAATGAAGAAAAACATGCCCCCTCCATTTCCTCAAGCACTTAGAGGCAAGAAAAAAATCAAAAACCAAGCTGAAATTTGGGAGGTGCTAAGGAAAGTGAAGGTAAATATCCCACTGCTTTACATGATTAAGCAGGTCCCAACATATGCCAAATTTTTGAAGGACCTGTGCACGGTCAAGAGAGGGTTGGGCATTGAAAAGAAAGCCTTCCTAACAGAACAAGTGTCAGTGCTATCATTCGGGCTTGAGACCCGGTGAAATACGGATCGGGATCCCCACAATGTCGATCGACAGCCAGAGGGACTTGCTATAGACAAAGCAACGGTAGACTTGGGGGCAGTGTAAACTTCTGCCATATTCGTGTATAGCGGTTGGGTTTGGAGAGCTCGCCTAATAACATCACTCTCTCATTAGCTGATCGATCGGTAAAAATTCCTAAGGGAATAGTAAAGGATGTTTTGGTAAAGGTGGACAAATTCTACTACCCGATGGATTTTGTAGTACTTGATCTTTGAACCAATGTCGCAGTGGGCCTAATAATGTGTAAATCATCACAGGAAGACCATTTTGGCCGCTTCCAGTACGATAATCAATTGCCGAATGGAGTCATGCGCTCACATTTGGCGACATGACAACACAGGCTCAATATTTTTCACTGAACAGCAACTCATTCATGAGAAGATGACATGCAAGGATCGTGAAGTGCTCCAGGTGGTCCCGAGTGCGGGAAACCAAAGCTCACAAAAGCTGCGACGGAATTGGTGCGAGAAAAAATGAAGCAATTGGTGGAGAATGGACTGCACCAGTCACTCCCGCAGAGCCAATGATGCTTTGCTTGCTGCCCAGGAGTGAAAGAAGCTTAACCTGAAAGGGCTGGGCATGGGCATATGCGGCCCACATCCTTTGCGGGGTGAAGGGCTCCTTCTCGGATCCTCCATGAATGGAAGCTTGGTGTAATTGAGGCTGGTTTGGTGCTCCTTTGAGACCAAAGCTGCGGCTAAAAATTTTGATTTTTGCTTAATTTGGTTAATTTTCAGTTTATTCTATTTTTAGTAATTTTCCTTATCTTAATTTTAACTAAATATACAAATTTTAATTTTTAAGTTTTTTTATTTTTTTATTTTTTTTTATTTTTACTTTTATTTTATTTTATTTTAATTTACCTAAATTAAATTTTTGTTGTTATTTGCGAGATGGAGATTGGTGCGGGCAAAAATTTCGCGGTCATGTGAAATTTGACATCAATGGCTCTTTGGCTTCGGGGACCTTTAGGTTACCATTTGTTTTATAAAAGGTGCCCCACTCCCTCGTGTTCATTCCATTTCCCTTCGTTCCTTCCTACGAGTAGTCTTCTTGAGACCCCTCGTGCCACTGAGTTCGCCTGCGTGACCACGCCGCGGCCCCGAGGCTTCTTCTTGGGGCCACCGACTGTAGTCGCGGCGCCAGTGCACCGCGCGCCCTGCGCCCGCGCTGTGAGCCCAATGGCTGGGCGCCCACAATCCAAGGCCAGGAGCTAAGCGATCCCAGCTAACCAGTGGAGCCCTAACTGCGCGCCTCCATTTCCGTCCCCGAACATCCCAGCTATACAGGTCTGCGGCGCACGCGTCGCTGCAGTTCCCATTTGCGTTGCTTCCGGCCATGGTTCGTGCAGTGGAGGCCATCGTTGATTACGAGGCCCAAGGTCCGGTTCGAGCCCTTTCTTGAGAAGGCGGTGTAGGCCCATCGAGTTTGTAGATGCTCACTCTTGGACGGTGCGGTGACACCTACATTGGCCCGCTCTGTGCCTCAGGGAGGCTCGGGCTTTTGAGCTCCCATCCGAGGCGATATCGAGACCGGGTGGGACCTCAGACCCTTCTCATTCTGTCCGAGACCCGCTGCAAGAAGGGCCTTGCCTTCCCAAGCGAACTGTATCGGGCCGGGTGAGTCTTGGTCCCCAGGCAGGCGTCGCCTCTCAGGGTGATGAGATAGTCGCCTCAGTTATCACCTGCTTCGAGGATCAGGCGCCCGATGTACAGCTGTGATCCGATCCCAGGGAACGTAGATCTTCATGCCCGGGATTTCCATATGGAGTCGTATTACGATATACCAGCGTTGACTGCGGATCAGCGATTTAGAGACTAAGTCTTTGTTCAGTCAGCGATATTCCACTTCTCATTCATGACAGGCGATTCTTACATCCAGGGTTATGCTTGAGTTCTACCACACTATGGTATCGGGGAGTGCCTAGTCCATTGGAATCCAGGTTCGACATCAGCCAGCCTAGGGGGTACTCATTTGAGATAATCTGTTGCATTAGGCTGCGATATTTCTTGCAAATTCAGATTACAGTAGCCTCGACTATCTGAGAGAGAGATGGTTAGCTATCTCGCTAGAATATATATTTAGGCCTATACTATTCATCGGCTTCCTCAGACCAGATGCTCGTGGACCACGTGCTGGACTGACCTATTTCAAGCGGCTACTATGTGCGGCGTGGGGAGCCATACTAGAGGCTGCCACGGAATATCAGGGATTACGGTTCGATCCCTCGAGCTCGTGTGACTTCATTGCTACATTTTGAGGAGAAAGGTCCGCGAGGACTTGGCTCGGGCGAGACTTTTCCATTGTTGATGCGAGGTTCTTTGAGCCGGGTTCGAGCATCTGGGGTTCCTTGAGGAGCCACATATAGAGCAGCGGATCAATTGTACTCGGGTCACTTATCCACTTAGGCGATCTCGTGTCGATCTCATTTATTCTCCAACGGCCCGGGAAGAGGCAGACGGATGATGTGGCGGAGGACCCGGGGAAACCATCTGTCCCGAGGTAGAGGTGGAGGTGGAGGGACTCAGGTTCGAGATTCATCTCCTCCAGCTCGCCTCCCTGCGCCCGGCCCCTGACCTTTGTTGGCCCATCTTATACCTCGCGGTCTCGGAGCATATCCGTGTCGATTCCCCAGGGGCTAGGTTGTTATGGATGTTGTCTGCGCACTTGCTACTACACAGGCGTCGTTAGACCAGCGAATGGCCCGAGCCGAGGTCACTCTCGCGCAGAATCACGCCATGCTTCTTCCAGATTATAGGCCGCTGGGTGTCCCGCCGGTCGGCGTGGCCCGGGCTGTGCGGCCAGCTTAGAAGATTGAGTCCACGTGCGACCTCCTTGGATATCTTTGTTGGCGTACCAAACGAGATCCACCCAGGCATCTACACCGCCACGAGAGTGAGGTGGTGCCCTCCCTTCTCTGGCTTTCGATCCCTTACTGAGTGGAGACATGTTTTATACTTTCAGTTTGGGGAAAACTTAAAGGCTGAAGTGTCTTCTATCACATCTTGTCTTGTTTTAAGCTTTATCAAATTGCCTACTTGTTTTGTAGAGGATTGTATAGGATGTGATGGCGGAGTAGTAGGTAGTGATACTTTTGTTGTGTTTAGCTATGTTAAGCTTGTATTAGCCACTTTGGTTATGTCCAAGAAAGCTTTATAGCAATATTACATTTTCTACTTTGAATCGAATTTTTGTGCTATATTTTGGTTTCTTGCTCTTACCTTTAGTTAAGAATTGAAGCCACATGCTACCATAATGCTAAACAGGTTCCATGCATGATTAAGTTTTGGTCGATGGAGGTTCCAGTGTTTTCGGCCTTGTATTTCCACCTTTATCTAATCACACACAGTACATGATTTTGCAATGAGTTCTTGAAGTTATATACCTCTTTTCACTTTGCCAGAAAATGACCTTAGATGCGATGACGACAGTAATAGATTTGGTACCCATAAAGAAGACCTAATGAAGTCTTCCAAATTAAAAGAAAGAGAAAAGCATAAAGAAAAGAAAGAAGAAAAAGAGAATTGAAACCGTGACGCTTTGCCTTGAAACCTGGTCAGGGTATATGGCGAAAGCCTTTAAAGCCCGGTGCCCTAAACCTTCACTGGTTGGGAGTCATCGACTTTGTGTTCGTTACACGGGTGGATGGGTAGAGTTTAGCGAGTTGTAGGTGCTGGATTCTCGAAGTCATTCGAAGTCCGGGGTGAAGCCTGTAGAGTTTGTGGTCGGTAGATCCTTTTGGCTTGATGCCCTAAACCTTAATTGGTTGGGAGTCATCGGTGGACCCCCGTTACACGGACTTTGGTGAAGTGGGTTTCAACATTGCATCCTAAATTACATTCGAAGTATGAAATAAGAGTGTAGTGAATCTATTTAGGTTGGTCGTAGTTTAAGGTCTGCGGTAGCTTGGTTGGGGAGAATAGCTTTGCAACAGTTCAAGCGGTTACCTTAAAACACTTAGATTTAGGTGGAAGTTTAGGTTGACTTCCCTGGAATTGATGTTGCTCTGAAACTTGTTCCTATATGGCATTCATTCTCTCATGATGGTTTTTGTACAGAGTCTAAGTTTTTCATACTAAAGGTAAGCCTCACTTGTACACACACTTTTTGTATAGCATACTCTTTTTGCAAAAGCATAGCCTGCATACCCTTGATTGTTTTTAGCATTGCTAAGGGACTAGTAACGTGTCGGTTGGGGGGTGTGATTAGTACCCAAAAAGTGCTATTTTGAGTCCTATTTAAGATAGGTTTGAGTGCTTTGCTTAACTTCATCAATAGTGGCGATTGACATGTGCAGGTCCATTAGTACTACTGATTTTGTTTCGAGGTTGTTTTTGATAATTTTGCAGGTCTTGTGAGCCTCCACCATCATTTCAAGCTTGGCTTCGTAATGGTGCTGATTTATGCTGAGTTTGTATGAATTCTCGGTGATTTCATCAAGCCTGGAATGAAGAAATGTCGAGCTGGAGGTGAAGAAATACAAGCTGATTGGTGCAGGAAGCAGCTTAGAAGAATAGTGATTTTCGCTATGGCATAGCGAAAATTTCGCAAGGATTGCGAAAATTTCTAGTGAAATTTTCGCTATGCCATATTTTTGCTATGATAGCGAAATTATAGCGAAAATTCGCTATCATAGCGAAAATTCGCTACCATAGCGAGTTCACGTGCATAAGCGAAAATTCAAATTTCGCTATGCACTGCATTTTAAGCTATGATAGCGAGATTAACATCATATTAGAGTGATGCCCCTCTTTTTGTGATCAACGTTCTTCAGATTTTATATAATTCCCCATTTTGCTCTCAATGTAATCATATTATTTTGGTATTTTGGTATTTCACATCTTTTGTAAGGCTATATAAGCCACCTTATGGACAAATTGTAACCCCTAACTGCTGCTTTTTCATTTCTGTGACTTTTCTTTTGGTCCCAGTTTTCTCTCTTCTCTATCTTATTTCTCTCATTTTCTCGGTTGCAAACACACCTCTTTGAGGATAATGACTCAAAGGATGTTTAAATTTAAGCCTAAACCTTAAAGATGAGGGTTGCTAGGTTTGGTTAATGGTGGTTTGCGGGTGTTCCTCTTGTTTTAAATAGGCAGTCTTTGCATTTATGTGTTCAAACTTTCCAAACTAGGGTTTAATGCTATTTAATGTATTTCCTTTAGTCAATACTACTTGGCATGCTTTAAGGTTCGAGTGTATTCAGCAATAATCATCTGTGACATTCGTCTAGATATCATTTACAGTGAAATTAGGTTAAATGCTTGGTTTCAAATTTCTTTGGAACATTAAATTAACGATTAAATGCTTTGGCTCAAATAGGAATTGATTTTAAGGGTTGGTTTTAAAGTTAAACAAAGAGATCAGGTTTTGGCTATGACTATGTCATTTGCCACTAATGCGAGAAATAACAGGGACACCTTTATAACCTCATTTTATCAAGCTAGTGACCCAAGACTTCAAGGTCTCCATTCCACACCTTATTTTAAACTGTTTCAGTTAGCCTAGTGACAACAACACCCATGCTTTTTAATGTAAATCCAAAAATCCAAATGAAAGCCTCACCATTTTGAACCATGATACAAATCATTTGTAAGATGAAAACCCATCCCCGTGTTCGACCTGAAGGCGGAGTATGCTGCGGTAAACGACTACGGCAGTAGGAGGAAAATAGGAAACAAAATTTTGTTGATTCTGGATCACCCTACCGTGGCACGAATCACATAGTTCAGCTGAGCATCATTCAAAGTCCGACTAGCATAGTGAATAACCTGAAATATTCTTTCTCTTATCTGCATTTTCTCGATGCGCATAGTCAACGCGTCGCACATTAAGCTCAAGCAGAGTCTCAAATCTTGTGCTACAACTAGGGGCCCCGACCTGTTCTCTTTCGAGTGAAAAGGCTTACCTACTACTCATCAAAATGAAATGGTGTTCCTTGAACTAGCAAATTGGACAAAGGCTTTGCAATCCGAGAAAAATCTTTTATGAACTGCCTATAGAACCCTGCGTGTCCTAGAAAGCTTCTTATGCCCTTTACTGATGATGGTGGAGGTAGTTTCTCTATTGCCTCAATCTTTGCTTTGTCGACCTCTATTCTTCTAGTAGAAATTCAATGCCCAAGTACTATGCCTTCCTGTACCATAAAGTGGCACTTCTCCCAATTCAGCACAAGATTGGTTTCTTCACATCTAACTAGCACCGACCTCAAGTTTTTGAGATAATTGTCAAAGGAGTTCCCCAATACTGAAAAGTCATCCATGAGCACCTCAATTGTCTTTTCAACCATATCTGAGAATATGGCTATCATATAGCGCTAAAATGTGCCTAGTGCATTGCACAACCCAAAGGGCATCCGCCTAAATGCGAATGTACCATAAGGGCAAGTGAATGTTGTCTTCTCTTGATCCTTTGGGGCTATAGTGATCTGATTGTAGTCGGAATACCTATCAAGCTTGGTAATATTCATGCCACGCGGCCCCATCCAACATCTAATCCAGAAATGGCAGTGGAAAATGGTCTTTTAAATTTAGCCTTATTCAATTTTCGGTAATCAATGCAAATTCTCCAACCTGTAACTATTCTAGAAGGCAGCAATATATTATTCTTTGTCTTTATCACTGTTGTTCCTCCCTTTTTAGGCACAACACAGCCTTCGGACTCACATTCTTTGTGGAAATAGGATAAGAACTGACATTTAGCCGCCCGGTACTTCCTTGCGGACTACTTCTTTCATAGTTGGGTTCAGTCTCCTCTTATTGCTTCCACACTAAGGCTTATGACCCTTTTTCAAGCAGAATTCATTCATACATAGAAAGAAACGAATCCCTTTAAATTAGCTAGAGACCGACCAAAGCGCATCCTTGTGATCATGAGTACTCTCGATAACTATCTTCTTTCTTTGTGCTCGGGGGATCTTTGAAATAATAAGCTGGTGGTAAGATGGAGCTTCCCAGACCAGCATACGTCAAATATTTAGGTAGTGGCTTTTGCTCCATCTTGGAGTGGTTGTTCGAGAAGGATGGCGATGTTTGAGCAATTTCGCCTAGGGGTTCATAGTATTTCCTTCTATTAGGCTGGAAGGAGTCCATTCATTTCACATATTCTTTGACCTCTTCTCCCAGTTCTTCTTATTCACTCTGTACCAAACTAGTCTCCAAAGGGTCAGTGAGACCACTTTGGCTAGACACTATAGCCTCTACGGTCTCTATCATGAAGCATGTATCACTCTCTGCTAAGTGTCTCATAGCCTCAAACACATTGAACTTAACCTCATTATCCTGCACTCTCAATTTCAACTCTCCCCTCTAGACAACAATCATTGCCCTACCAGTGGCGAGAAATGGTCTACCCAATATTATGAGTATTTCTTTATCTTCTTCCATGTCCAGAACGATGAAATCTTCGAGGAAGATAAACTTGTCTACCTCCACCCGGAAGCGTCTTCTATCACCCTAAGATGTTTTAGTGACACAATGCGCTAACTAGAGTGTAACTATAGTTGGTCGAGCTTCACCTAATCCCAATTGTCTAAATATGGATAACGGCATGAGGTTTATACTAGCTCCCAGGTCACATAAGGCCTTCTCAAAGATGGAGTTCCCAATGGTATAAGGAATAGTAAAACTGCCTGGGTCTTTCAGCTTTTATGGTAGTTTCCTCTTAAGGATGGCACTACATTCCTCGGTGAGATTCACTATCTTGAAGTCCGACAGTCTTCTTTTCTTTGATAGTATATCCTTCATGAATTTGACATAACTGGGCATCTGTTCTAATGCATCAGCAAATGGAATGTTTATATGTAGTTTCATGAACACTTCCATAATCTTTGTGAATTGCTTGTCCAATTTATTCTTCTTCAAGCGTTTAAGGTACGGAATTGGGACGATGGGTTCAGTCATGGTCGGTCGGTCTTTAACATCAATTTCTTCTTCCACATACTTTTTCTCCTAGGGTTGTTCCCTTTCTATCTTGTCATTCTTATGCAGATTATACCGGTTTCTACCTCTCTATAAGTAGATGCCACTATCTGCTAATTCTCTACCACTTCTCAATGTGATAAACTGACATATTTCATACACCTTCTCATCTCGGGTTCACCTCTTAGTTTCTAGGTAATGATCTATGTTGCCTCTTAATCAACAATGTGGCCATTTGGCCTAATTGCACTTCCAGGTTTTTGAGTTGGGCCCCTTAATTCTGTAGTTGGGTGGATTGGTTTTGTAACTGTTAAGCCTTGATTCATAAATGTGCTATGGGAAGTCATCATATGAGCTAAGGCTTCTTCCAAATCCACTTTCTTCTCAAGTCGCGGCTTGCTCGCTTGAAGTGGTGGCATACCCCATTAAGTTGTTTCTTGACCATAGTTCTAGTTGCTGCGATTATCTGATTCTCTCTGACCACGCCTTTGATTCGATTACGATTCGATTGCACATTAAGTGTGTATTACCTCCATACTATCCCTGCTATTGTTGATTCTTCTTATTTACATCTTTGGTACCTTACTCTATCATGCCCGAAATGACAATCCATAGTATTGTTGCCCTACTGGAGCTTGTAGATCTCGGGGGTTGTCTGAATCACATTCCTGCCTTTAGCTATTGGTTGTTTAGTTAACTGCGCGACATGGTTTACCAGGTTACTGAGAACTTTTATGTATGCTCCCATTAAGGACTTCCTAGGTGCTGATCTATCTCGAGGCCATTGATTAGTATTAGCGGCTGTATCTTCCAATATCTCATAAGCTTGATCTGTAATCTTTTAAATGGGGCACCTCTGTTGAGGCATCGATGGTGTCATTTGAATCACTTAAAAATTGTTATAAAATGTGTGCTTTTTGCATCCACTGGTCAACCTATGATACTTGGGCATCTCCTCGAGTGGCTCGTGAGAATCTCTCTGACCTTGGCCAAGTTCTCCCTCTCGAATTGTCAAATGTGTTGAATTTCTTACAGTTGTGCGATCTTTGCGAGTGGGAAAATTTTGGTCATAAATTTACGCACTAAGTAATTCCATGTGAGGTAATGGAACTGGTGTTAAATTAGTCAACCAATGCTTGGGCCTGGTCATGATGACAAAGGGGGAATAGACGCAATTTGAGAGTTTCTCAAGGTTCCATTATACTTGATCGTGTCGCTGCACTTCAATAAACTCACGATGTGCATTCGGATTCTACCAGCAACGGCGAACCGTAGATTATGGAGGTTTGGTGAAAGTTACCTTTAGCCCAAAGTTGTTCGCTGAATGGGTGGTCATCGATATCGACTAAACAACCGTAGGTGGCAAGGCGAACTCCTCGAGTAGCATATGCATTATCAAGCCGCATAAATGATCTCGTGCCCGATCTCATGATTCCGTCTATCTCCGATCCACTGCGGGTTCATTCCTTTCGGAACTCGCCTTCATCTTCGATTCCGCATGATTTTAAATCGGGTTACGTGGCGCTTTCCATAATCGATTTTAATTGTCCATCTTCGGGTTCAAGATCGAAAGGAAGTAATTCCTACGATCTTGTTTTCTTTGCATGCACATCTAATCAAGCTTTCCTAAAATCACAAGGAGGTAGTCGAGACCAAGTCACAGCACAAATGAAATAAGGTAGAATACCTAAAACAAAGAATAATAAAAATGATTAATAAGTAAAAAGAACTAAATAAAATAAAATTGATCCAAAGTACAATCTATGGCATCGTTGTCAATATCAACACTAAACTTCTCCCTGGCAACGGCGCCAAAAACTTGACGGGCTGAAAGTGAGTGTTTAAAAGTTGGTAAAAAATTGCGCACTGCATGCCAAGTAAAGTTGCTGGGCCAAGTTCACATAGTGTAAAGCATAGTCGGGCGTCGCTCCTACGAAGAGAAGCGTGCTGAATACTGGCTTAGTAACCTAGACAATATTTAGATCGAGTCTTATAGTGAATTATGACTAAATTAACTGATTTAAAGAAAGTCCAATATTAAATATTTGATTTAAGATATTGATGAGAAAACTAGGGTTTTGCCTTCGCCTGGCCACTAATTTCGATGGTTTCGAATTTAGATAGTGTATTTATTTAACATTTTATATGATTTATAAGTAGCGGGTTGATCGTGCCTATAAGATATTCTCTCGAGATATAGTCGTCTTATCTCAATCCCACAGACACAGACAGATCTCTACTTCGACCCTTCAACTCCGAGATGCATAAGTGTGCAAACCCTAGTGCTACACTTGGAACACAAGATATCTCTATTCCTTTATTAACCAAGTGTTGCTTTACCCATGTCCCTATGAGTCATCTTCTCTCGATATCAGACTCCTAGCATTAGCATGCCACAATTGGAAAAATAATAACATGTGATTAAATTCAGGAGTAAAGAAACTATACAAATTCATACCACTATTAAATAAACCACAATTCAAAGTATTAATCCAAATGGTGCGGTTAGTTGATAAAAACCCTAGAGAGAAAAGTTAGTTCATAGTGATTTTCATTACAAACTTAAAGATTTTCAGCATCAAACGAATCAAAAAATAAATACAAAGAAGTCGCTCGTTATATTCGAATCCGGCTCTCCGCTTAATCTCCTCTCTATCCGCTTGTCCTGTCTTCGACCGCCTCCAAATCCCCTTCTTGCCTCCCAAAATTGCTTCCCTTTATAGACATTCGATCCGCCCATCATTCCAAAACATCGTGCTTTTAACGCTCGCTAACAAAAGAAGACCTGCTACACCGCATGGCGGTCGACGCCGTAGCGCACCCGAGGCCATCACCGGAATCTTTCCTCACCGGTTCACTACGCATGTGGCCTCCACGCTGCTACGAAAATACACACGCCAGCCGTGGGAGTCCCTCGTAGCTACATACTTGAGGCTCCTGCTGCACTTCTTTGTGTCTTCTCTGCTTCGGGTCTTTTCTTCTATTATTCAGCTTTCTTTTTTACTCCTATATCGCCATGTCCTATAAAACATTATAGTATGGGGGATTAGCGCAATATTAGTGAATATGAATGTGAATCATGCAATTAAGCTATATAAAAACACATAGAAATTTTATTGAAATGCGTGCATAATTCACTGATCAAGGCCCAGCATCATAAATGTACTCGACTTAACCGGTCATGAGCTTAATCGAGTTTTACTTTTATTTTATTAATCAAGTCGAATCGAGTTCGGGTATAATTATATATTTCGCTTTTAATTGATTCGAGTCTACCGAGTCGAAGTTGAACATTTGAAAAAAAAGCTTGAATGAATTCGAGTCAAGTTTTTTAATTGAGTCGAACTCGAGTTTGACTCTATATCAACTCGACTCAAGTAAACCCCTACTTTAACCCAAGAATTAGTGAATAAATTAGAATTTGATTAATGTAAGAAATTCTTATAAAAAGGAATTTTAGATGGGCCTTGACTTGGTTTGAATTTAGATGATACCGGGTTTGGGTTTTCACCAATACTATCTTTCAACTAACATTTGTTGAGGCAAATGCGTAGTTTTTTCTGACTTCAAAAGATGCCTAGACTTACCTTCAAACTTTATACTTTGTTCCTCGAACTTTCATAATTTCAAATCTTTTGTAACTTGCTCTCTTTGAATTTGATAACTTATTCTTGAAATTCCTGCTAATCTTCTCACCTTTGAGGTCTATTGAAGGTTTTACTTGATTCTTTAACTTCTTCGTGGACTCAAGGAATTAACTGATGTACTTATAAACCAGTTTTAACAATCTATGGTTATCATTTAAAAATAAAAAGGACTCTTCAAATCTTTGTATTCGAACTTGAATAATATCCTAATATTTGAATTCGGACTTCAAAAATCCTTGAATCTTTCAACTTAGAGTTAAAAATCAAACCAAAGCTTGAAGGGCTCTTAAGATTTTGAATCATCATCTCGACTCAGATTCAAAAGCTTTTGAATATCTTTCATTCATAGGACTCAAAACCTTAAAGGTCAATAAGACCTACTTTAAGTGGTTAAGAATTTAAGTAGGCATAAGGAGGGGAAGGGTCCAAGGTTCAAGTCTCAGTGGAACAAATTTATAAGAAATAGAATAGTATGATATAATGCCAAATGAATAGTTAAAAAAAAAAGACTTTATAGTTTAATAACTCTTTTGTTCTCTATGAATATTATTCTTAAATCCAAGTTAATATTTAAAGATCAAATTTGTAGTCTTTAAGCCTTTGAAATATTATTCATTGATTAAAAATAATAGGAGGAATTGTATTTAAATGCAATGAAGGCACCATAATTAGAAAAATAGAAACTTCGTTTCTCATATTAG
Source organism: Tetrastigma voinierianum (assembly GCA_016808115.1). NCBI lineage: Eukaryota > Viridiplantae > Streptophyta > Magnoliopsida > Vitales > Vitaceae > Tetrastigma > Tetrastigma voinierianum. Next base: position 336,550 of record JAEQBH010003003.1, on the reverse strand, counting down.
TCAAACATATAATAAAGGCATAAAAATAAGACAAACAAATGCCCCATGGGACCCACGTATGCCACATATGAGAGAAAATAAATGTTACACGCATGTTACATTAAGAGTGTTACATTGTTGTTTTGCGGTTGTTACATTAAGGATTATATTAGTGTTTTAAAAGTGTTATATTAAGGATGCATTTGGTAGGAGGGAAAGGATCCATTTCTCCCTCATTCCTATGGTTGGATAAGTTTTACAAGAATAGGAATGGAATCAAAAATTGATTCCGTCAAAAATAGAGTCAAAATGTTTAGTCTATTTGAGTCACAAGTCAAAATGAGTCACACGGCCTTATTTCCTATTCTAACTTTCGTCACCATGTGGGTTACGAAACAAAATGGCTCAAACCTAAAAAATGTTACAAAAATTAAATTTATAAATCTCTATCATTCTTCAAATAAAAATATATAATATATAAATATATAATAATAATATTAATTACTATATAAAATAATTGAATCTAAAACAATATAATAATAGTAAACAAACTTAAATAAATAAATAAGGCTAGAACATTGTTATAACCAAAAGTACAAAACTAACTAGCTAAATAGTACCAAAATAATTAAGTAACAACTTAATAACATCTCTGGAAAAAATAACTTCAAAATATCAAATGAAATCTCATATGCCTCTAATCTTCATCCACATCCTCATTATATCCAATAATAACATGTGACTCTATATTGATATACATCATTGATTCTGGTTGAGTCATCATTATCTATTAATTATAATTTTAAAACATTAACAATATAAATTTCATTTATATTTGAAATAAAAATATTTTATTTCCAAAAATGCATCTCAATTGTATAATAATGAAATATTTTATTTGTTTTGAAAATTCATATTGCTAAAATATATAATCATGTTAGAAAAAGAAATAAGAGTATTATTTTTGTTAATTATTTTAAAATAACAATTTATTATTTTAAAATATCATGATAATTTAGTTATTACATTTAATTTAATTTATACTCAGTATAACTTCATTTTTATCAACAAAAAAACTATATATGATTAACAAAATTTAAAGAATACAAAAATGAAATTATAAATATTTAAAATAGGATTAATGAGGATAAATGAAAATATATTCAATATTAAAAAATGTAATTATTTTAATCAAACACATTTCGTAATTTTCCATACAAGATTTTAAATGTTAAATTATCATATAAATTATATTAAAATATACATTTAGAAATTGAAAATAAAATAGTTAAAACAATAAATTTTAATATATTAAACATATATTATAATTATTATTATTTTTAAAACTTCTATAAGCATAAGAAAAGCGCATATTTGACTCCATGTTAAGAGCCAAAATATCGAATTTTATACTTAACTCGAAAATCTTAATTACTAAGCTAGTTATTTAAAAATATTAAATAAAGATTCGAGTCAGTCGGGATAATTGGGTCAACCTAGACCAAATACAGATAGGCGAAGGGCTTAAACGAGTCGAGCCAATTTGGCCCAGTTTTATTCGAGCCTTAAATTTTATAGTCCAACCTTTCAAAAAGTCGGACTAAAGTGGGCTGGCCCATTGGGCTCAACTCATAATGCCACGGACACAAACTCCTACTTCTAAGCACGGTTTAAAATATCATGATATATCACGGATATCATGTATCGGTTCCATAAATATAAAAATAAATATAAATAAATATAAAAAAGAGTCATAATATAATAATTTTTTAGAATATATATTTATAGTAATTTTTTAGAATATTCAAAAATATAAATAAATATAAAAAATAGTCATAATATATTAATGTTTAACCAATTATTTTGTATAAATCATAGAAAAATGAATTTTAATGTTTTTTTTCAAATCTAATTGATATTATCATGTCCTATATTTTCAAACTAATTTTGATATATAAATTGAATATATCTTTAAATTTTAAATAATTTATAAATACCGATATATCTGATATATCCGTAAAATCCAAGTATTGATATATCCATTAAAACCAATATTTTCATCCTTGCTTCTAAGTAAGAGTTTGATTCATTAATCTTTATGGATAAACCATATGTTTATTCTAGGTCAAACTTAATGACATTTCTCAAATTACAATAAACAATATGTGAATATCCATATGAGAAACATCTCTTGAATTGGAATTATCATTAATAACTAAAAATGTACGTACAATAAATGAGATTACATTATAATGGACCCAAGTCCTATATTAATTACATGATCCCGAATCATTTATGGTAAGGTCTTTAGTCGTTTTGGATCTCGTAATCATCAACTAGTGCTCACGCGTTCAATGACCACTTTATTTTCTTTGATATGTTCCCGATGGCGGGCACTTATGCGTCATGTGCTTACTCAACTCCCACTCTTATCATTCTTAGCCAGAAACATGAAGAATGTGAGTTATCACAAGATAATCTCAACGACCTTTAATGAAGCTCAACAACTCTCATGCCTATAATGAAACTCCTCAATAAATACCATGTGTGAAGGTCTTCAAACATGATACAAACTCAACCTCTATAGTGGAAGTAGCAGTCAATGTTTGCTTCATGCTCCTCTAAGATGCGGGCTCCACCAGCTAGCATGAATATAATATATATATATATATATATATATATATATATATATATATATCCATAAGTGAACTTTCTCGAGTCCATGTAGCTGCAAAGTCAAGATCTATGAAGCCTCTATAACCTCCAGCACCTACCATCTATACATCAACTTGTAGTCCTTCTTCCTTGAAGGTACTTCATGACCTTCTTTGTAGCTTTTCAATGGTCTACCCCTGGATTACTCTGATATCTGCCCAATACTCCAACAGCATAGGCAATGTCTGGTCTCCTGTAAACCTATGCATACATGAGACTTCCAACGGTCGAAGCATATGGAATGTCTCTCATCTGCTCCCACTCAAGATCATTCTTTGGGCAATGGTCTAAACTAAACCTATCACCCTTCATGATGGGAGTTGCAGTAGGTGAATAATTTTCCATCCGAAATCTCTTTAAAACCTTGTTGATATAGGTTTCCTAAGACAAAGCCAAAATGACTCGAGATCTTTCCCTATGACATAAGATGCCTCACCCATATCTTTCTAAATCAAAGTTTTTGAAGGAATTTCACCTCATAGCACTCAATTATTTAGTAAGTTAAAAATGAGGACACACCCCCACCCTTCCAAATAAGGGTGTGCCGCCACCCACAGAAATCCCCACTGCCGCTCCTCAACGACTAGAAATCTCCAGATAGCCGTATTATTGCTTTAACCTCGTATAAAAAATTTTCTTTATTTATCTAACTTAGATTTGCAAAACCTTAGCAATGAAAACTCCGGCAAAGCAGAGAGGACGTCTGGATATATTTGTAAAATTCCAAATCTCGTATACATCCAATTTACACTATATCCAAATATGGCAACTCAAGATACCAACACATTCCTACAAAACTACTCTATGTACATAGGTTCCTTTATACAAATTCAAAGCAGATAAAGCCACATACACATTCTTAATAACAAAGACTTGTACAATGTCGAGAAATCCTATCAGGTTCAAATGCCTATGCATATGTAACTGAAAATAGTTTTTAAATAGAAAATAATAATGAGCTAAACGAGCCTGAGTGTATGCTTTTATAAATGTTTTGCTTTTCCTAAAACATCTCAAAAATGTAAAACTCTCTTTACAAATATTTTCCGTAGTTTTACTTGCTTTGCTTGCTTTAAAAGTTTTTAAAACTTCTTCTTTGCTTGCTTGCTTTTACTTGCTTCGCTTTTAAAAAGTTTAATAAACTTTTAATACTTGCTTCCTTTGCTTTGTTTGCTTTTCTTTAAAACTTATAAAACTTTTATTGCTTGCTTGTTTAGAAGTTTATAAAACTTCTCAAAATTTTTCTTGCTTGCTTGCTTTATCTCATGTTTCTGAAAAGTTTCTAAACCTTCACAAACCTTTGCTTTAAAAGTTTCTCAAAAAATTTTCATAAAAACGGGAGCCTGGGGCTCAACCGCATGCTTTGAAAATAAAACAGGAACCTGGGCTCAACCGTTTGCTTTAAAATCCCACGGGAGCTTGGCTCAACCGATCGTTTTGAAATCTAAACAGGAGCTTGGCTCAACCGTTTGCTTTAAAACTCTACGGAAGCCTGGGCGACCGTGAACCAATGGTTGATTTTTCAAAATTGTATATCATGCTCATAAAACATCAACCACTGGAGGCCTATTTTGCCATCGTAATTCTAAAGTGAACACGGAGCTTAGGCATCGACCGTGCCGGTGGAAGGACCTTTGTCCGCATCACCTTTCCGCCGTGAACCGTGGTGAGTTGACCTCGTCGCCATCACCATAATTCTTAGTTAGAGCTCATAACCTGAAGAGACTGCGACGCGCTACCTGCCCCTTTAAATGCATGATGTATGACCCAAGTTTGTCACTGTGCAAAACTACAATGCATGTAAGAGATCCTAACACCACCGCGCACTCGCACGGAATACCTCGAATCGGGTTTTCTTGCTTAGAACTAGGGAATTTGTTTTCGCAAATTTTCTTTGGGTTTGCTTGCTTGTTTCGGAAAATGGTTTAATTATTCAAAACCATTTAATACTTGTCGTTTGTTTGAAAAATGGTTTAATTATTCAAAACCATTTACTTACTTGCTTGCTTGTTTGAAAATGGTTAACTCCAAAACCACATTTGCTTTCTAATTCATTGCTTGCTTCTTGAAAATGGTTTGGTAATCACAACCATGAAATACCAAAGGTAAAACATTTTATAATAATACACAATACACTAGTATTTGGAAAAAATGAGCCAGAAACACTCCACCCTTGCTTGCTAAACTTGGAGAGCACAGCTTCCATAATTTTTCAGCTTTGCTTTTAACTCACACACTCAAATCAATACGGCAAGTATAATTGGTTTCCATAATCGCATAACTTAACATACTTCCTAGACTTAGTCACGCTCAACGAATATCGCCGAGGTGAAGCGAAGCTTCGCCGAGGCGGCGAGGTACGCTACATTTTCGTCGAGTCCCAATCTTATTCGAACCTATCTTAAACATTTAATAAGGTTCCTAAACCATCTGCACGACCGGCTTAATTACACAAAAACATAGCATTCTGGGCACACATGTACTGGTACACCTTGACATGTACCGGTACATGTTGCATTCTATTGGCATGTACCGGTACATGTTGGACATGTACCGGTACATGTTGGTCTTCCGTGGGTGTACCCAGACACCTTCCAAATTTTGCAGCTCCATATTTGTTATTTTTGCCACTTTCATACCAATTCAATTCCATAACTTCTATAATTCATAACACTCCTCAAGAATCATCACTGTCATGAACATCCAAAAACAACTCCAAAACACTTGAATTGGTGCTTTGGAACCTCAAACCACAAAACCCTAGGTGAAAATCCAAGAACTCAACCTAGGTCCACCAATTCTTTTTAAACATCATATAATTTGATGATTCCATGTTTATTTTCTCCCAATTGGGGTTTTACTCTCATAACCCCAACAATTCAAAGGTTTATGACATCTTTGCACAAAACCTAGACCAAAGGAGCAACTAATCTCCATACCAAAGCCCTTGGAATCCAAAATACACTTGATCTCAAGACAAACATGCCTGATTCGATTTCTTCTCCTCCTTCTTTCTTCCTCTTCTTCCTCTTCTTGCTCTTTTCTTCTCCTCCTACGGTTTGCTAGGGCAAACTTTGGGACCAAATGAAATTTTTGGTTTTATTTCCCATTTTTATATTTTCCACTTTCCCTTAATTGCAATTTAGTCCTCAAGCATTTGGTAAATATTGCAATTGTAACTATGCTATTTTGTATTACGGCCCATCTCTACTTGATTTTAATTTTACAGTCCTTTTGCTAAATGACAATTGTACCCTTGTTTTACTACCACAAATTCCGGGTTCCATAAATTATCATTTCCTACATTGCCCCAAAATACTACAATGTGACACTTGGTACTTTATACACCCCTACAAGATCAAGGTATCAGAGCACTTCTGACTGAGGTTACAAAATATCATCCATGTATAAAACAAGATAACATATCTTAGTCCCACTAACCTTGTGGTATATACAATTATCCGCGATATTCTTCAAAAACCAAAGGAAGAGATGACCCCATACCAATCGGCCAAGACGCCTTGTTTTAAATCGTATATGGACTTATTGCTTGCACACCACAAATGCTCACTTCACTCGAGAAAATCCTTCAAAGTTGTTTCATATATGCCTCTTCCTCTAGGATGAGCCACATCCATTTGATGTAGCTTGAAATCAAAATTATTACTAAAGTCATGATAACTTTGGAAGTGAATCTTCCTGATACGGAGAAAAAGTATCCATGTAGTTGATTCCTTCCCTTTGAATAAACCCTTTGGCAACGAGTCTTGCCTTATGTCACTCAAAGTTACCCGGTGAGTTTCTTGGTTTTAAAGACTAACTTACATCCAATGGATTTTACATCAATAGGCAACTCGACAAGATCCCAAACTCGATTAGATGCCATAGAGTCCATCTCAGCTTTTATTGCTTCATACCATAAGTCAGAATCCTTAGAACTTATGGCTTGTGAAAACGTTTTCGGATCATGTTCAACTCCAACATTATAATCTGATTCTTGTAAATACACTACATAATCACTAGGAATAGCTGAATTCCTGACCCTAATAGATCGTTTTAATGTTGTTTCTTCGTGAGGAACTTGTTGTTCAACATTTTGGTGTTCCTTAACAATGAGATTCATAGGTTTAGAAGTGCGTGGATCTTCGATGATTGGTTGTCTTATGCCGCTTTCTAATTCATGGGTAAGTATGACAGTCAATCTATGACTTGGATAAGGGCCTTGACTTTGATGATGATCTTTTTCAAACAAGGTGTCTTAAATAGACCACTCCAACTAAGTCGTTCTCAAGAAATTTTGTGTTTCTTGATTCCATAATCCTAGTTGTATGAGAAGGACAATAGAATCTATAACCCTTGGACTTCTCAAATAAACCAATGAAAACCCACTTATAGTCCTTGGGTCAAGTTTCTTCTCTTGTGGGTTGTAATTTCTTACTTTAGACGGGCATCCCCATATGGGTATATGTTGCAAACTTAGTTTCCAACCTTGAAAACTCAAAAGGCTTCTTTGGGACAAATTTTGTCAGACCCGCTCAATATATACACCGCCATCTTTAAGGCCTCAATCCATAAGAAATGAGGAAGGTTACAATTACTGCTCATACTCCTCCTGACCATGTCCATCAATGTTCAGTTCCTTCATTCCGCCACACCATTCTGGCCCGGAGAACTAGACATGGTGTATTGGGCAACAATCCCATGCTCTTGAAGAAATCTAGAAAAAGGATAAAGTGTCTTCCCATTCTCTGTGTATCTACTATAGTACTCACTACTCTATCCGACCTACGACCCTTTATTAGCTTACGTTTGTTTCTCTACTTCACCTCAAAACCTTAAAGGCTTCTAACGTTTCATCTTTGGAATGGAGCATGAAGAGATACATGTAAGTGAGAAATCGTCAATAAATGTGATGAAATATCTTGGATTACTACCATCCATATGAGGACAACAAATGTCTGTATGTATGAACCCTAACAAATATTCACTCCTAGTGGCACCCTTTATGGACTTATTGGTTTGCTTACCTTTTATGCAGTCCACGCAAGTCTCAAAGTCATTGAAATTCAGAGCACTAAGTACCCCTTCATTCACTAGCTTTAACTTTGACTGAGATATGTCCTAATCTTCAAGGCATAAGAAGGAGGAATCCTCATTCATAATACATTTTTTAGTGTTAGTAGTCATGCTTAATGAGTTATAGTTGTTTTGCAGTTGCACAGTATAAAGACCATTGCACATGGTACTTTTTCCAATAATTTTTTATTTTATTAATAAGGAAATACCAGAATCCTGAAAGTTACAAGAAATTCCTAAAGGTAGTTGTGTAGAAACTGAAATTAAGTTCCTAGAAAAACTAAGCACATAAAAAGCCTTTTCCAACTACAGTACATAACCACTAGATAACTCTAAATTGCAAGTCCCGATGACCTCCACATGTGAGCTCAACCTCCCTCTCAAATGGATGTAGCGCTTACTTCCCACCAGCTTCCTTAGGTTTCTCATACCTTACAAGGTATTTGAAACATGGATTATTGAACCAGAATCAATCAACCATGTATTATGACGAACATTTGTTAAATTGGACTCAAAACACACAAAGGAATTGAAATTACCTTTCTTAGCAAGCCATTCTCGATGCTTCAAGCAATCTTTCTTCATGTGTCCCTTCTTTTTACAAAAGATACACTTTGTCTCCTTCTTAATGTCTGACGTAGGCTTGAGCTTACCTTTACCCTCATTCTTTCTTCTTTCGCTACTTCCAGAAGAGTGGAAGGTACTTTTTCCTTCCTCCATAAGAAGTCGCTTCCTCTAAAACACACACACATGGTCAAAAGTTCACTTATTGACCATTTTTTCTTATGTGTGTTGTAGGAGATCTTAAATGGGTTGTATTGAGGGGGGTAGGGTGCATAGGGATTTAATGAACAAGGAAGCCTCACATGTAACTTCCGCAGACTTGAGTAGGATCTACAAAGTCCATCATGCGCATGATGTGACTATCAAGATACACCACACCTAATGAGTCTCCACGGATAATTAAATTATAAGAATACTAGCGAGAGATTCCTCAAACTTAGCGAATTACTTATCAATTGCCTTCATTAAGTCCCTGACCTTTTCGTGTTTCTCAATAGAACCACAAATACCAGCTGAGATATGAGTTTTGATAAACATAATGGAGAGGTGGTTAGACCTCTCCCACTTATCATATAACTCTATTTCATCCCTAGTGCTGGTAACTAAGAGGGTCGAAGGCTCATTTTTCCTAATGGCGTAGTTTATATCCATACATCCTAAATGGAGTGAGACTCTCTCTCCAAACTTAATAATTGTCTCCTTTAAGTTCAAATATTTATAACTTGACATCAGAAAGGTTCAAGGTTTGGGAAACTGCAAATTTTAAGGACATGTATAATAAAAAAGGATTGAGGCCAATTCAAAAATATATATATTATGCATATGTTCCAATGTTACACGTGGTAAAGATTATCTACAGACATGGGGACTTGCCTGTGGGCTAAAGTCCTACTCAAGTAAATTTATCTCTAAATTTTATTAGGGGGGCCTAGAGACACAAGACTTGCTTATGGGCTAAAGTCTCATTCAATTAGGTTTAACCCTATCAATCTTTATGATAAAACTAGAGGAACGTTCCTATTCTCAATTTCTATGGGTAAGTTGAGAATTATAATCCAATATTTTATCTGAATTAGTTAGAAAAACTTAGCTAAATATTTTCCTAACTTAATTACAATAAAAGTTATAGAGTGATCATCCTTAATATAATTTTTATTGGTCAAGATGTTGCGGCTACTTCTAACCAATAAAAAATTATTTGCCACCTAACATTATTTCATAGAGTTACAAACAACTTGAATAATAAAATTATTCACTAAATGTTGCATGCATAATTTATGAACAATTTTCAAAATTTACATACTGAAATTATCATTCCCATGGAGTCTTTAAAATAATAATTTCAAAATGTAAATTATTTAGTATAATATTCCATTAAGGTAAAAATAATAATAAGGGTCATAACTATAAACTAATCCAAAACAAATGACCCTTAAAGAAATTATTAATCAATAAAAAAAAGTTGATTGATTCAAGATTCTGGAATAAAGGGATATTATGCAAATTATTAACTGAAAAAAGGCTTCTAGCTTGGTGGTATAACTTTTTCTTATTGATCACTTAGTCAAGGGTTCAAAACTAGTTGGAATCTTTGCCTTTTTTATTACACATGTGAGACAAAAAAGTGGGCAAACCCAAGTCTACCCAGCCCAACTAGCAGGCAGGCCCATGCCCGCCCACTGTAGCACCAATCTGTGCCCATGCAGCTTGCCACACTCAAGCCTACACCTTTGGAAATGTTTTTTTTTTTTTTTTTTTAAAGATCCAAAAAAACATATTTTGAGAAAACTTTATTTACAAATAATCTTAAATCAACCTCATAAAATATTCATAAGAATATTTATTTCATAAACAATCATGCAATATCCAAAAGATATTCTTATACTAACTAGGAAAGCAAGCATGCTCAGCGAGAATCTAAAATATCATCCCTTATATAAAATTAATTTACTAATCATACAATATCCAAAAGATATCATTTTATCCTAATATATCCAGAAGATATCCTTTTATCTATATATAACTAGCACGTTAATACGTATGACTAGCATAGATATGGTTTTACTCCATAATGAAAATAATATCTATTATAAAAAAAATGATATTAATATGAAAAAACATGCTTTTCTCCGTATTTTCTCCATATCACATACATGGCAATTTTTCCATATCCAATCACATACATGGTAATTTCCCAAAAATGGAGAAAATCTCCAAACAAGGCAAAGGATATAGATCATCAGGCTCTAATACCAAATGAGAGATTACATACAAAATAAAAGAATCTCACATAAAACAAAAGGATGTGGAAGCTTTTAGATCTTACCTCCAACCATTGTTGGAAAGGGAAGACTGTAGAAGCAGGATCGTTGAGATCTTTTGGTGCGTGGACATCTTTCTCTATGATAGTGTCAAAAGAACTTTTAGAGATTCTGTTATACGAAACCTATATCAGTATGACTATGAGAACGGAACTAAAAATTAACGAACATAATTGGAATGCAATAAAATGGAACCTATTTGCATAAATCAGAAATCGATCAAGTCTTGTGTTGGACACAATTTCCTTAAGACAAAATATTGCCCTCGCAATGGTGCTTCGAGTTCTTATCAATTCGTCTCCCAGGATAAAATGATCTCCCAACACAAAAGAAAGCACTTCCTAAGGTTGGCTGTCGAACCAGAACTTTTGCAAAGCTCAATCTCTTAAGATGCGGAAGATGATATGTAATGAAATTTTCTATCTTTCTAAAATGCTTGATGGTGTGTCCTATTTATATACTGGCTCATGACTGTTCAGTACAGGCATGAAGCTTGGGCATGGGTCGCGGTCTGCCTGCTCATGGCGCACGTGATAATAAATTCCGTCTCAGAAGACTTCATTCAAATTAAATTCCAAAACGACAACGTTTGTGGACTCCCAATGGTAACCTACGGTCGTCGCAAAACGACAGCGTTTGAGGTCTAAATAAATAAAAAAAAACTTAAGGATATGGATACACAACTAGCCCTATCCCGGGGGAGGGGGTGACTCGCAAATGGGTGCGGCTGCAGTGTGGTGAACCAAGCATGTGCTAGGTTCTACCTTCCATTAAAATCAAAGTGCCCTCGGGGCCTAAACCTAATCACAAGTAGGTGTATATATACTCTTTAAAGTCTTGTTCTCATCCGATGTGAGACACAAGCTTTTTCACAAGCTTAAAGCTTTTGTTACCATTTTCAAGAGGTGATGTTTGGAGGCAATTTCTAATTCACTCCTTAATGGTTTTGAGCAACTCAATATATAATCTTCATCTCCTCATGAAGGAGAACATATTCCCATGTGGACCCACTACAAAGAGTTTGTGGGACCCATTTTAATCTTAACTCAAAGATAGCTAATTTGTTATGTTCAAACCCATTTTCTCCAACAGATTCAACTCCAGTGACCCAATGACGAAGGACTTATGTGGGAAAACCATCACTCTCATGAGCTATTATGGATTAAAGAGAGATTTAAATTCCAAAACCGTTATGGAATTAAATCTCATATATTTTATTGCAATTTATGGGTGTCACTTATACTGTACAACCTTGAGGAAAATGAACCAACAATTTATACTTTCCAAGAATTTTTTTACTAATTTATATATATATATATATATATATATATATATATATATATAATTTTTTAACGAAATGAATGATTAAATGTTTGTATATAGGGTTATATGATTATTTTAAAATTATATATTATTTGTTCAATCTTATTATGTAGTAAAAAATTATAGAAGTTCATTATTTAAAATGAAATAAAAATGACTTAAAATCATGTGATAGTGTATTATTGTGATTTGTATCTTTTTCATTCAAATTCCTAGGTTGCCAACCATGGAATGAAAATAAATAATCATTCCTATGAGAAATAAGAATGGAAAGATACTTTATTCTGCTCATTCCAATGTACCAAACATAACCTAAGGGTGTTGTTTTTAGTGCTTTAAAGGTATTACATTAGTGTTTTTAGTGATGTTGTAGTTTTAAGAGTGTTATATTAATGTTTTAAACGTGTTATATTAGTACTTTTTAATTTATTTTTCTTCATATATGGTATGGATGTGACCCACATGAAAGGTGTTGTTGACTTAAAAGTAGATTTACTATTTCATTGCATGTTTGCCTTATTTTTGTATCTTTATTACATATTTGACTAATATGAGAAACCAAGTTTCTATTTTCCTAATTATGGTATCTTCGACTCTTCATTGCATTTAAACACGATTCTCCCAAAATAATATTTAAGGAGAGGGGAAGATTATATTGGATAGCTTTCAATTTTATCTTACTAATACTTGATGGTTACTAAAAGGTAATTATCAAACACGTTAATTTTCATTTATTTTAGTAATTATATTTTAATTGTTTGAATATGTTTCATTATTAAATCAATATGGGAGTCATGTAATGTGTCACGGTTTAATTTGACAATATTTTTTCTTTTTTAACAAATATTCAACGGTTTAAAAGGATAAAGTCCCTATATTTTTTATTTTTTCCTATCTGGAAACTCTAATTGTGACACCCCGATCCCGGGGGTCCGTTGACCACCCGTCAACCTGCGGAATATCTGTGTCTCATATCATGAGACATGTACATGAGTAAAAACGGCCACTTGGGCCCATACGTCAATACTCATCAAGAATACATTAACTATATAATAGTTCAAGAGTTATTACATTACTCTTAACCAAAACATATATCAAAATTTAGAGTTTTAATACATGTTAATACCAAAGCCACAATCTGGCTTTCTTCTAAACGCGGCCTCTAGTGAACGCGTCCTCAGACACTTCGTACTGAAATAATGATCTCTCGACAGGTGAGCAATGCCTGCGAGTGATAATCTCCTACATGGGTTACTCCCACCTATGCACATTGTCATGGGCAAATCCAATCACACTTAAGCAAATACATGATCCTACTTGAATGTCTACATACCTAATCCCATGTCTTGAGTCCTCACCGACTCCCTCAGCCACATGTCTAAATTTCAAATGCGAAAATACGCTTTCAAACAAAAGGTTTTTGTTCTTGAAAACACACTAACGAGTTTCTATAAATATATTGGACTACCCTCTAAGGCGAATTGCTGGATCATTTTTTCGAATAGTCATGGGTCCGCCTCCGAGATGAACTGTTGGACCATTCTCCAAAGCAATTCTTCGAAAAATATTCCTTGAAATTTCTTTCACAACCGTTTTCATTTTTCTTTCATGTCATGCACTCACACCTACCATTTAGGGTGTCCCAGTGCATATGGAATGCATTATGCCATTTCCAAAATATTCATGCTAATATATTTTACATGTATATATTAACAAAAATTAATTCACATAATCTATGTTATTCCAATTCATACAATCAATAACACCAAAATTAGCTCACATGGCTAATAACAATCCAAGCAATTCATTTTGAATCACCCAACAACACAAAAATCACACAACATATCACGTGAACAGTGAAACCCTAGGCTCGTCACTGTTCACGACCACACAATAAGGATTATCTCCACTCGGTTCAAAGATTTTGAGACCAAAAACACGGCCATCCAAGCCTCAACAAATCCTCATCCATTAAAATGGCTCTTAGCCAAAGAATAAACCAAGTAGGAAAAGATCCCTACCTCTTGGAGTTGTCGGAACTCCAAAAATCAGTGCCCACGCGTAGCCCTTGCCGTATAGAACAACTTTGCTTCTTGGCCCAAAGAGAAGCTGCATAAAATCGAACGCCAGAAATCTAGAGATAAGCCACTTTTTCTCTCTAAAACCAGTATTTCACACTCATCGCACGTTTTCTCCAAATGGAGAAGATGAAGTCCCTTTTATCTTATTCATTTAATCTTTTAACTTAATTCCCTCCTTGTCCCTTCATTTAACTATTTGACTTAAAGGGCCTTTTTAACACTTGGTTGAATCTAAGCCATTCATCTTCATCCTCTCTCTAATCATGCAACATGTGTCACATGGATACATAGTAGGTGATTCTTGTCACACTACATGTCTTTCACAAATCATTATACGGCACCACAATTCTGCTCTAAAAATGTGAAATTCGATTGTCTTGAATTTACATGGTAGTTAAATTTCACGACGATTCCAACGATGAAGTCTGCTTCTGTCATCCGAGATCTAGAAAATTCCTTGGCTTCAATCGAATTACCTTTTTACTCTTTTTTAAAATTCAATTTTCCCGGTTTTGCAATTAACCGTCCTCCTTTATTATCTCATTCAAGCCCTTCTTTGTTAGAAAGGAGGGGTGATTTTTTTTTTGTCTTACTTGGCCTGAAATCACCCCTTCCATCGTTTCTTAAGAAGATATGAGTTTTATTTCCCAATAAAATTGTTTCTTCCATATTGATCCGGGTTTGCCTTTATTTTCTTTTTCATTTTTGTCTCCCACCTATTGCGGCTTGTTTTGTCACCGACTGGTTGTGGCAAGTAGTTTTGTCAACGGTTAGCTTCTTCATGGGTTTTCACGTTGGTAGTTCAGATGGCAAAGTTTGATCCAACAAAATCATCAGATCAAATCCTGTTTGTCACTATGTTGCAAATCTAGAATCTCAACTACTCTATGCATTTTTGGATTATCAACCGTGTAGGCCTTGAGTCAATCTTTTTTGTTATTAATCTGGATGTTGCATCATCCTCTAAAGTTTTTAACATTTTTTATTCTATGTTATTGCTAGCCTGAATCAAAAAAGTTATCTCTTTTAAAAAAAAATGACAAAGTCCTATAAGTCAGAAGATGCTCAAAGAGCCGCACAGATCTCACGATGGAGATGACCCAAACAAAGGCAAACCACACCGATTACAAGGATAGAGCAAGAACCTAAGAACCTCATAACAATGATCTATCATGACTACCCTCCCTAACAATGACCGATCATGACTACCCCTCCCCTTCCCCCTCCCCTACCCCCTCGTACACAAACAAATGGATTGCCTTTTAAAGATAAAAAAAAATCAAGCAATGATGCTTTAAACAGAGTCGATAACAACACTTAAGTATGAACTGAACAAGGGGACAAATCTAACAAAACTGGCAAAAGCCAAAGTCCCAGTAAACAAGGTGATAAACACCAATAAAACAACAATCAAAACAAATGACTAAAAACAAACAAAGACAGACAAAATAAAACATTGAAAAAATAAAAACAATAAAAGACTATGTTGGAAAAATGGGTTTGAGCACATTAATTAGCTATCTTTGAGCTAAAATTACAATGGGTCCCACAAACATTTTTCGGTGGGTCCACATGGAACGCTGCTCTCCTCCACAGTGAGATAAAGATTATATATTGAGTTGATCAAACTAATAAGGAGGAATTAGGAAATTGCCTCCAAACATCACCCCTCAAATGATAACTAAAGGTTTAGTTTATTAAAAGTCAGGTCCCACATCTGGGATGGGGAACAAGACTTTTAAAGGGTATAAATACACCCACCTTGTAGTTGTGTTAGCACCCTAGCTTGTGGAAGGGGGAGGACCTAGCTCATGCTTGGTCTCACTCAAACACTACACGCCCCGCACCGACCTCAGTTCGGGTTCGTGAGCTAGCTTAGAACCCACCTTTGGCATCGTAACATCGCTATTTTTGCTGTTACCATTGACTGATGCAGAATACTATGTCCGTTTCCGCTATGAACTGGAAATGGTATACAACCCTTCCCTAAGGTTTGCAAATGGGCTCGGGTCTGGAGCAGCCAACAAAGAAGTGCTTACTGCTAGAGATCATTTCATCTTGGGAGACAAATTGCCATTATTCTCGAAGCACCACTACGAGGGCAATATTGTTTTAAGGAGATTGTGTCCAACACAATACTTGATCTCGCAAACAAAGTTCCCGACATTTCAAGTTTTCCTACAAAAATTTCCACATATTGCTTAAGGTTCTGTAAACTATTTTCCATTGAACATTTTATGTTCTTCTCTAGTTTCATACTGTTCTTTTGCTACTGTTTTTTAAACAATCTTAAGACAAGTATTTTTTTTTGTTTTTCCATTTACAGAATTGCAAATGCATCGCTGGCTTCAAGCTCATGCATCAGAAACCTTCTCTTCTCTTCAACAATTTTTTTGTTTGCAAACGCTCGTTTATGTTATTTATTTTATATCGCGACATTTTATTCAAGACGTTGTCGCTCGGGATTACGCGCGCTAATCGGTTTTACATTTTTTTATAAATCTTGAACTTCGCCTGCATACGTAATCAAGGTAATCGGAGTTGTTTAATTTAAATATTAATATCAATTTATATATCAGTTTACATTTATCAGTTTACATATATCAATTTACATATATCGGTTCTGGAATTGTTTTATTGCTCAATTCTGAAAAAACAATAATCTGTTTGTTTTAATATTTTGCTCAGAATTTGGCAAAGTCATATTTTATTTTTAAAGAAATTGTTTCTATGAACAGTAGCCACTTTGATTTAATACTGGTTTTATTCAAATTTTGGCAAAGTCATTTTATTAATACACTATTTCTGGAAACAGAATTTGGTTCAATAGAATGACTGCTGATTCTACCCCCACTGTGGTGCCTCCTCCAACGCCTGTTATGGCACCAATGACTATGAGTCATGGAGAGAAGCCGGAAAAATTTAATGGGACAGAATTCAAAAGGTGGCAACAAAAGATGTTGTTCTACCTGACCACCTTAATGGCCCGTTTCTTCAGAGATGCCCGCATTGAAGGAAAAAATGAAACCGGGAGCAGGGCAAGTGGTCACGCCGGGAAGCATGGGCAAAGCATGCTAATTTCAGGTCACAACTACCTCCCGAACGGCCTCGACAACACACTATATAATGTATTGCGCCTTCACTGCAAGAGAACTGTGGGAACTTTTGGACAAAAAGCAAGACTGAGGGATGCAGTGGCTCAAGAAGTTTGTAGTGGGAAAATTTTAGACTACAAGATGCTTGATACCAAGACAAAGTGGATCAGCCAAGTTCAAGATCTATTATGATTCTCGTGATGACATACATGCAGAAGGGATGTTCAATGAATCCTTTCCAAGTGGTCAGTAATTATTGGAAAAATTGCCACCGCTTTATGGAAAGAATTCAAGAATTACCCCAAAGCATAAGCGAAAGGAAATGAGACTTGAAGACTTGATAAGAGGCCGAGAATAAGAGGAAAACAAACTCGTGCATATGAGAAGAAGGCGTGCAAGGGGCGATGGAATCCAAGGCTACTGTTGTGGAACAGGGCATACCTCCCACAATAACAAATAAGAAGAGGAAGCACAGCGGCAATAGTCCTAAGCAAGGTCCTACGAAAAAGTTCCAAGGCAAGTGTTATGTGTGCAACAAGCAAGAGCACCGTGCTAAGGACTGTCGTAGTCGCAAGGAACAAGGGAATCCGAAGAAGAAACGCCCTCAAGCCAATGTGACTGAAGTAGACGATGTGTCTTCGTACATGAACCTCAACTGTGTCTCCGAGGTGAACTTCATCGGGCAAAGAATACCAAGGAATGGTGGAGTACACTGGGGCTAATTGCCATGTTTGCTCGTGACAAGAAGATGTTCTCATCATATCAAACCATAGATAATGGAGAACAACTCTTTATGGGCAACTCCTCCTCTTCCAAGGTTGAAGGCCAAGGGAAGGTAGTATTGAAGATGACATCGGGCAAGGAACTTACTCTCAATGATGTGTTGCATGTGCCAGAAATTCGAAAGAATCTAGTGTGTCCTGACTAATGCTGAAAGTAAGAAGTGGTTTGAGTCGGGTGTTTGTCTCGATAACTTCATCCTCACCAAAAATGGGATGTATGTGGAAAGGGGTATGAGCAATGGCTCTTCAAAATGAATGTAATGACCGTTGTACCTCCTATTAAGAATATCAATAAAGAACATGTCTTGCAGCATACTTGAATCTTCAAATGTGTAGCATGGTGAAGCTAGACTTATGTAAATTATGATACATTCTTGTGATTAATTAATATGGAATGTTTGCCTAAATTTCCAATAGATCCAAATCACCAAATGTGAGATGTGTGGAATCTAAACTTACAAGAACTTCTTTCGATCAATTGAAAGAAGTAGTGAACCTACAGAATTAATACATTCGGATATCTGCCGATCACGAAATTTATTGAATGAGAGGTGGTAAGAAATATTTTCTTACATTAATTGATGATTGCACAAGATACTGTTATGTTTACTTATTGAGTAAGATGAGGCGTGAAATATTTGACATTTCAAGAATAAGTGGAGAACCAACTTGATAGAAAAATCAAGGTAATAGAAGTGATAAGTGAGTGAATATCTTTTGGTGATTTTTTTTCACAACATGGAATAATACCCCCAAACGACTACACCCTATTCACCTCAGCAAAATGGGGTTGCTGAACGTAAGAATAGAACTTTAAAGAAATGATGAATGCATTACTATTAAGTTTTGGACTACCTCAAAATTTGTGGGGGGAAGCAATTCTTTTCGCAAATTATATTCTCAACCGAATACCTCACAAGAAAAATAATAAATCCCCCTACAAGTTGTGGAAAGGTCGAAGATCTTCTTACAAATACTTAAAAGTGTGGGGGTGTCTGGCTAAAGTATAATGTACCTATACCTAAAAAGGTTAAATAGGACCCAGCTTGAGTTGATTGTGTTTTCATTGGTTATGCACATAATAGTAGTGCATATCGTTTTCTGATTCATAAATTAGAAATTATCGATATGCATGCTAACACTATTATCGAATCAAGGAATGCATCTTTCTTTGAAAATGTATTTCCTTACAAATTCTACAGTCGAACTCAAGTAAAAAGGACTCATGATCTTTGCAATGGCGATAGTCAAGGCCAAACAAGATGATGATGAACTAGGCAGCGAAAGGCCCCAGAAGCGTCATATCTTTTGGTCGGTTGCTGCGTGTCTGTTAGAAGATGAGCCTCAAAGCTTCAAGGAAGCTATGTCGAGCCCTAAAGCTTCATATTGGAAAAAGAAGACTATAAACGATGAAGTAGAATCCATCTTGCAAATCATACGTGGGAACTAGTGGATCTTCCACCGAGGTTAAAACCTACAGGATATAAATGGATATTCAAGAAGAAAATGAAAGTAAATGGATCTATTATAAATATAAAGCCAGACTGGTTATCAAAGGTTACAAGCAAAAAGAAGGCTTGGACTATTTTGATACCTATTCACCAGTGACAAGAATATCATCCATTCGAAATGTTAATAGCTGGCTGCGGTATACACAGTAACGAGATACATCAAATGGATGTAAAGATAGCTTTCTTAAATGGTGACTTAGATGAAGAAATCTACATGGAACAACCCGAAGGGTTTATTGTTCCAGGTCAAGAAAAGAAAGTTTGTCGACTTGTTAAATCCCTTTATGGATTAAAGCAAGCACCAATGCAGTGGCATGAGAAATTTGACAGTGTAATGATGACAAATGGATTCAAAATCGAGTGTGACAAATGTGTATATCGAGAACACGACGATGGATTTGTCATTATTTGTCTATGTTGATGATATATAATGTGGGTAGCAATAATGAAGTCATTAAAACTACCAAGGAAATGTTCAACAATAAGTTTGACATGAAAGACTTAAGTGTTGTTGATGTTATACTTGGGATAAAGATCTCCAAAATATCAGATGGACTAATATTATCTCAATCACATTACATTGAGAAAATTATCAAGAAATTCAAACAAAATGATAGAGAGTCCAATGAACACTGTAGATGTAAATCTACATCTATCCAAAAATAATGTGTAAAGCCTTTCACAGAATATGCACAAACAATTGGCGGCGATGTATGTCATGAAGCTGTGCGAATCGGACATAGCTTACACTGACTATCAATTAAATTAAGTAGATACACAAGTAATCCAGGTCCAGACCATTGGAAGGCAATAGTTAGAGTTTTGAGGTATTTGAAATACACCCAAAACTATGGATTGCACTACTCAAAATATCCAGCAGTACTTGAAGGATACTGTGATGCGAATTGGATATCCGACACCAAAGACTCGAAGTCCACAAGTGGCTATCTATTCACACTTGGTGGTGGAGCGGTGTCTTGGAAATCTTCTAAGCAAACGTGCATTGCTAGATCCACGATAGAATCCCGAGTTTATTACCTTTGGATAAAATTTGTGGTGAAGAAATAAGTGGCCGTCATTTCTTAGAAGATATTCCAATATGGCCTAACTTTGTGCGCTATGCATTCATTCGATGACGATGGCAATTGGAAAGGCACGAATCATATATATAATGGTAGATCTCGAGCATATTCGTCGAGACATAATGCAAGTAAGGCAGAAACTTCTCTCTAATGGTATTATGACCATTGAATACATAAGGTCAAAGAGAACATTGCGGATCCGTTAACCAAAGAGTTTGACCGGAAGAGCAAGTAAGTAAATCATCAAGGGGATGGGGTTAAGCACTGTCACCTTTAAGAGTAGCCAGAATAGCGGCTAACCTAGTATTTGGAGATCCCAAGATCTAGGTTCAAAGGGACAATAAAATTTTGTGTGACTCATTGAGATACTACGGAGAACAAATCTCCCTACTTTCGTTCCTATAATCGAATAATGATGCTTCACGACGTTGAATAAGGTAAGCCGCTTTTAATGATTCTCATATCTTGTTAAAGACAAGTGGGGTATAGCAAAATACCTTCCATAAGAAGTCACCTATGTGAGTGAGAACTGGGCCGATTCTATGAGAATGATAAAGGCTAAATTCTCTAGGAGCACTCATGAAACTAGGAATTTTTCAGGGCCAAAATGAACACAACCATGAGAACCAATTGTGTCAGGAAAGATTCTGCGTGAATGATATTGTCTTTGTTTACACACATGATTGAACAGTTCAAGACATCATGTTCACTGATCAATCAATAACCCTCATAGCATTTCACAAGGGAAGGTTCAAGGCCACAAGCTACCTTCCTCTATACAAAAAAATTCCACCTGAACTCTCTCTCTTAGTGTCAGCATGTCATTCGCATTAATTTCAATCAATTTCATTCATGTGGGGGATTGCTGGAAAAATGGGTTTGAGCACATTAATTAGCTATCTTTGAGCTAAAGTTACAATGGGTCCCACAAACCTTTTTCGGTGAGTCCACATGGGAATGTGTTCTCCTCCATGAGGAGATGAAAATTATATATTAAGTTGCTCAAAACCATTAAGGAGTGAATTAGAAATTGCCTCCAAACATCACTCCTTGAAAATGGTAACTAAAGGTTTAAGCTTGTGGAAAAGCTTGTGTCCCACATCGGATGGGAACAAGACTTTTAAATACACCCACCTTGTAGTTGGGTTTGGGCCCCAAGAGGCACCCCAGTTTTATGGAAGGGGGAGGACCTAGCTCATCCTTGGGTCACCACACAGCGTGCCACGCCGCCCTTGCTTACTTCGCCGCCTGCTTGTCAGGCAATGGGTTTTGGGTTAGAGCTAGCTTAAGCTCACAACTAACGAGACCACAACCCTTTAAGCTTCATGATTGCGCAAGTCATGAACAGTCTATCATAAAGGCCACACTTTCTCTCATTTTGACATATATTCATTCATTCATTTCATTTCATACGTTTGAGAGAGAGACTAAGTTCTGCAAACAATTCGGGTTCGTGATGACAAAGAAAGTGTTTTCTTCTTGTTGAATCATTTCATCTGGAACAATTGCCATTTATTATTCTCGAAGCACCACGCGAGAAATACTTGTATTAAGGAGATTATATCCAACCATGAAGACTTGATCGCAGAAAAGCGGATACGATTACTTTAAGTTTTCACGCAAACATTTCCACATATTGCTTGAGTTACGTAAGTGTTTTCCATTGAACATTTTATGTTCTTCTCGATTCATTACCTCACATTTTTAACATACTACAACATAGCGGAACTTAGCAAAGAAAATCACCATTGCTTGGACCCTACTCGAACCAATAGCCCTGACCCCTTTAAACCCCATCGATAGCCCGCCTCGTAGAAGGACCTTGGCCGCATCCTGAGATGCCAACACCACCACTGCTACCCAACCACCCGAGACGAACGACCACCACTAACACGTCACCCATACCACCGCCGACCCAAGGAGAAGCTAGATCCACAAGCTTGGAGCGCCCCCACCACCCCAAACCTCCAACATAAACACAAATCCAAATCTCAGAAGCATAGTGCGCGCCACCACCACACCAGGAGACGCCGGCTTGACTCAAAACATGATAGCCAAGACCTGCGGAAAATCGAAAAGGAGAAGGAAAGAGCCAAAACTAAAGTCTAAGAAAATGAACAAAGCCAATGTAATACTCCTCCTTGAACCCAAGCCAACATGAAGCAAAGGGCCTCTCGGTCGAAGCACCCTTGATGCGAAGGCCAATGGTGCTCCAACCAAGAGCAGCCAGTCACCTAAGAAAATCTTAGAAATTGAAGGATTAAGGATAAAACCCTAAGAGAGAAAAAGTCGACGAAATTATTTCTAAGTAGCAGAATTTATTTTTGATGACACAATAAGGATTTTTTTAATTAGTCATGAACTAATTATGATAATTCGGCATAACCTAAATTAATATGAACGTTCATTTCCCAAATGTAATTAACTAAAATTTGAGTATAGTAGAAATTATAAATATCACATTTTTCCTTCTACACGCGTTATAAACAATTTGTGGAGTATTATTTTATGTTAGTAAAGAAAAATATAAACTTAAATAATTACCCAAAATGCTTAATATAAAATCTCCTACTATTTCCAACACTCACAATATCTCCTTATCACGTGCCTTTTTAAGATTATGACTTGTTGGGATGGTGGAATTTTTTTTTTTTTTTTTAAATAAAGTAGAACATGTCCTAAATCTAATCTAGCTTAATTATGAATTAACTAAAAGTTTAAAATATTTAAATTTGATTTAAATTTAAATTGTGTTATACTAAATACAATCACATTAAATAAATTTGTATGAATAAAATAATGTAATATGATTTTAGAGTTTTATTTTATTGAGGGGTAATTAGATGATAATCAAGTAATGTGTCATAGTGAGAGGTACAGGTTTAAGAAAAATTGGGGCTTTGAAGCTAACTTGAAGTAGCTCGGCTACGAAAAATAATAAAATTAAAAAAGAAAGCGAATAAAATAAATAAAATGAAATTCTCAATTGTTCAATAATATGTCAAGTCTACCAAAAACAATAACATAAGGTGCTATTTATTAGCACCAACAAAAAATCCTATCTGAGATCAAGTTAGCGACGACGTAGAATTCGACCCCAACACCTTCGACCCATATCCTCCCCGAAGTTCGACGACAACGAGGTTCCACACCCGCTTGATTTTCTACCTGTCCCCGTCTTGACCGTTTTCCGTCATCGAGTGTATTTACAAGAATCGATCCTGACTAAAAGCGGAAAATGGTAGAACTCCCTGACTCATCATCTGATAAATCAAAAAATGGACTTGCTTTTAAAACATCGAGTAAACATGAGATAGGTGAATATGTTGATGGCTTGTTATAAAATACGTCGAGGTCACCACACTAGGGGCACATCAATCGGTAGATTCAAAATGGTTTGCGTGATCTGTCGAAGAACTTGGGTAGTAATTCCATTTCTCGACCTCACGGGGTTGCACACTATGAGACCCGGTCCAGCCTGGGTGATCGGTTTCAACCTGCGAATGTTAACTTCCTATTAGATTACCATGATTAATCTAAAACAAATGACTCTTAGTGTAGCTCAATATTCTGCTAAATTTGAAGAAGCTAGACTTAGGTGTAGTGAGTTCCTTGCTGAGGATCAATTTTCTATTTGCACTCATTTTGTTAATGAGTATGAGGTTCGACATTCAAATGATGGTTAAATTGCATGCTCCACACACTTTAGAGGATGCATACCAAAAATCCTTAGAAGTCGAGAAATTCATAGACCCTCCTCTTTTGCACACACTAGTCAGTCCAAGTCACCCTCCATGTCATCAGACTGTAATACTATGCCTAATAACATTATGAGCAAAGAGTCTAGTTTGTGTAACTCTCTTCCTGTTTCTTCTCCTATTGAGTCCAAGGCTAGTAATTCATCGATTGTCTATCATAAGTGTCATCACAAGGGTCATATTGCATCTCGTTGTCCCCAACATGCATTGGCAATAGATGTTGAACAAAGTAGTTTGGAGGATGAGGAAGACCAAATCATTGATCCTTTAGACTATTCTGGTGAAGAAGATGATCTTCATGAAGATTGAGATGATGATGTGCGTGTTGGTGTGGTTAGATGTGTGCTATCCACAACTGTAGATAATGGTAATTGGAAGCACTAGTATTTTTCACACAATCATACATAGTGGAGATAAGAAATATAAGTTAGTGACTGATGGGGTTAGTTTAATGAATGTGGTTTCTAAGGATGCTGTTTAATTGTTAAACCTGAAAGTAGAACCACATCCAAATCCTTTTAGAGTAGCGTGGGAGAATGACCATACTTTGGTATCACTCGAGGTGTCTAGTCTCTGTTCGAATGAGGATTATAAGGATGGGAAATCTATTGTGAGAGTGCTACCCATGGATGTTGCCATGATGTTTGCTTTTAGGTCGCCCTTGGCTTTATGATCTTAATGTTTTCAATTTTGGTAAAGATAACATTTATTCATTTAGTATAAGTTATGTAACATTATTTGAGACTTGCTAAGCTTCAAAGGTTGCAGTAGTAGCGTGACATCTCTAAACTTCACGAGCAGAAATTGCATATTTTAAAATGTATGAGTTTGTGAGATAGGGGGTAAATTTGGTATGTGCTTAACGTGGTAATGAGTTTCATCTTAATTCTTGATTGTGGATATTCCTTTACCACCTCACATACAGCCGTAATGTCGAACTCTTGAAAACTTTGTAGCCAGCATCCATGCGCTCGTGCGAGATTAAGCGAAAGATTTCTCTAGCGATAAGGAGTATAAAGCGCTCTTGATGTACATCATGATCAGAATTTAATGTTGGTGACTATCCTGTCATGGTTCGGATTCGATCTGAAAAGTCCAAAATCCCTAAAGATAAATCTAAAAACCAGCAGATAAATCATAAAAACCTTAACGGATAAATCCCATAAAAAGTTTGATTTAAATAAATAACTAATAATAATATAATTATAATTGAACTTGTTCCTATCACGTGCAGGCTTTAGATATATGGGCCCCTACTCCATGCCTCCATCATTCCCTCCAGATTGAAATGAACTCGACTCCGAAGAGTGATCAGTAAAATTTCTAAATCCTACTGGCCTTTGGTCCGATACTGCCATTCTTTTGCTTACTCCTAAATATCCACAGTTTGATTTTCTTCCAAAGTCTTGGAATTTGTGGTTGAATGTTGAATGTTCTTTGACTAAAGCTGGTGACCATGGAGAACTTGATCGGGCTGGTGAATCGGATCCAAGGGGATCTTGATGTCAAGTTCTCTTCTTATGCCAAACTTGGTGTTTGGTTCCGGAAGAGTTGACTCGGGACTACCAAGGAGATCGAGCCACGGAATAGCCAAACTGATATCGTCAATGGATGTCTTTAAACCTTAGGGGTTTCGGTGATTGGGGAAATCAAAGGAGCGGCTTATGCCGAGTCCTCCCAGAGAGTGTCTGTTATGTGTAACCGTAGGAGTCGCATATCTTGCGCAAGGGTTTTCTTAATTATTGAGTGTCGTAGTAGTATTTTGACGTTGTTTAAGGATTGAAATTGTAAAGTTTTCAATTGGCAGCCTTTGTAAAGCCTAAAAAAAAAAAACATTATTAGAAATTTTCAAAAAATTGCAAGGATCAATATATGGCAAATTGTCAAAATAAGTTCGGGAAGCCTAGAAAATTCTAGATCTCGGATGATGAAGCAGATGTAGTTAAATGTCTCACGAAATCTAGTGACCCCGGAAAATTTTAAATCCGAATTCTTAGACAATCGGAATATTTTTACGATTTTCTGGGTGATAAGTCGTCAGTGACTTCAGGGACAAGATTTTTACGAAAATCTCAGAAGTTAGAAAATGGCTTGAGTTAAGTTCATTTAAAATAAATTGAACTGAAAAGTAATAAATTGTTTCGGGACAAAAATGGACCCAAATGAGATAATATGAGTCATATATCTGAATAATAATAATAATAATAATAATAATAAAATAAAAAATAAAAAATAATAAAAGTCAAAAAGGAGGTGGGGACATGACGGAGTGGGAGAGAGTGTGTAGAGAGAGAGAAAAAAATTTTCTTTCTTCGCTTCTCTTTAAGATTTCTGAAAATCGTGGATCATAGGTTTCGGTTGGAGCAAAAAGGAAAAGTTGATCTAGCATCGAGGCTCTGTGGGCATCAAAATCTGTGTTTAGTCAAACTCCTAATAGGTAAGGAATTTCTGCTTGTGTTATTTCTATCACAAGGTCCTTTAATGGTTGAGATTTGCTTAGTAGTCGATTTCAGTCAAAAATTTTTTTGGACTAAGTTTACACAGAATTTTTAGGAATTTCGGGACGCTATTTTGGGACGATCTGATTTAAATTTTGAGGCGATTTTCGGACAATGGGTTGAATTTTTCGGGCCCCATTTTGGGATAGTACGGACGCGTGATTTTCATACTTGTACCCGGGCGATCTGGGCGTATTTGAGATTTGGTTTTGATCCCGAGACTGATGTTTTCAGGTTTATTTTCCATCCAAGAGTCGTTTTGGTCTTGGTTGGGCATTAGGGGCTGTTTGGATGGTGTTTAGAGAACCAGATAAACGCATTTTAAGGTTGGCGTATGTCCTTTATTCACGTGAAGCCTCCCGACTTTGGACGACCATAACTTTCTCATACAAACTCCAATTCGCACGTTCTTGAACTCTTTGGAAAGCCCGCAGTCCGTCTGGCCATCTTCATTGAATGGCATTTGGGGCCCACATATTTTAAGGTGAATTGTATCACCAGCGTCTGAGTTACTTGGATTGTGATGGCGTGCTTAGTCTCTATGTCACATTGAATGTGTAGGAGTAAGCGGCGGAGGAGTGTGAAGTCGTACTCGATTGTGGCCAATGAAATAATGAGTATTCTAAACTTTATTTTTCAATGTTAGTGTATTAATTTATAAATCGTTTTAGGATTTGAATGTTATGATTTTAATTGTTAAACCATATTTTGGCTTATAGTTTTTGATTTGTTAAGCCATATTTTAAAGCTATGGTTTTGATTTTGTTAAACCTTATTTTATAAAGCAACAATATCTTTATTAAGCAAGCAAACAAGCAAACTTATATTTTATAAGTTAGGCCTTAAGAAATCCTAGTCTTAAGTAGCATTCTGTGAAAGAATTTAAAATGCGTGCAGGAAGTTAAAACATGATTGCATTTCATTTTATATTTGTCATTCAAGCAAACTTAGTTCATGCATTATAGCATAATAGAGGGCGACGCGCGTGAAATGTGTAGGGTTAGCGCACTAGCTTATTATGTGGTGATGGAGCATTCCACCATATTTACTGGAATAGATAATGTGGACATGAGGTCCTTCCACCGGCACGGTAGAGACACAGGTTTCCCGTGTTTACTAGGGTACAACAAGCAAGAAAGGCCTCAAGTGGTTTATCATTATATTTATAAGTATTTACATACAACTTAAAATCGACCACTAATGAAATGATCATTTTCTGAAAAGAGAGGAGGTTTTAAAACTTTTATAGCAAGCAATGAGTTTTTAAAGTGATTTGTAAATGATCGTTTTTACAACTTTGAGACATTTTCAGAAAAAGCAAGCATTTTATAAAGCATACACTCATTGAGCTCTTTTAGCTCATTATTTTCCTGTTTTTAAAATTTATCTTCCATGTACAAGTACAGGACCAATACAGAATATCAGAGGTCTTCACGACTTCTAGTTATATATTATCGTGTTACTCACTAATGTATATATTTGTAAAGAAAGTGTAACTAATTTTTATAAGAAAATACTTTGAACTTGTATAGTTGTGCATATGTATGTACATAGTTTTGTTTTATGAAAATGTGATAAGCCTGAGGCTCTTTTGAAGAAGTGTTGTTGGTTGCCATATTTTAGAAGTGTAAATTGTATTTACAAGTTTTGGAACATGTCCTATATGCAGCTGTTATGCTGGCGAAATTTTATAAAATCACAAGTTTAGAAAATAAAAATTTTTATACAGGTTTTCAACAAGCAACACGACTTAGCTTCACAGGATTCTCTAGTCATTGGAAGTAGCAGCTGGGAGTTCTGTGGGGTTGTCGGCACATCGCCTGCTAGTAGTGGTGGGGGTGTGTCACGGTGGCTATCACAAATTACGACGAAGTAATAGCCGCAAAGATCAAAACTTGTCGTAGCAACTTCAGGAGCGACAATTTTGATCCTTAGAGAAGCATCAATTTCTATCCTTGTAGAAGCAGCGACGTCGATCGAAGTAGCAGTGGTGTCGAGCTTCGGAGTGGCGACAACATATTAGTCGGACAATAGTCCGAGGAGGGGGGTCGGGGTAGAGAGAATGATGAAAGGGATCGAAGGTAGTGGGGTTAGTGAATTTTGTGACACAGAGGACTGTACCAAACCAAACAAACAAGAAGCTCTTATCACGAATCAAGAACTTCAAACAAACATAAATAACTTGATCTCGGATCGAAATTAGGCTCTGATACCAAATTGATGTAGCTCGGCAACGAATAATAATAAAATTATAAAAAGAAAGCGAATAAAATAAATAGAACTAAATTCTCAAGTGTTCAATAATATATCAAGTCTACCAAAAACAATAACATAAGGTGCTATTTGTGAAACCAACAAAAATCTTAGAGATAAATCCAATCCTAATGAATAAATCTAAATAGCTTGAATAGATAAATCATAAAAACCTTAACAGGTAAATCCTAAAAAGTATGATTAAATAAATAACTAATAATAATAAAAATTATAATTGAACTTGGGTTTCCTATCTCCTCTAGGCCTAGATATGGGTCTACTCCATGCCCCATTATAACTTTAATAAAATGATATCCCTTCTTTTGGGCTTATGTTTTGGATAAATTAAATTATCATAGCAATTGATGTAATAGGTGATATTTTAAATATGAACTTTAAATATGATTGAATTCGCCTTTGTATTCATTGAATTACCCTAAAATCAAGGATTCCATAATCACCACTTTTTTTTAAATTTATATTCACTTGTAATACATTGTTGAGATATTATGTTCTTATAAGGACGCTCAAGCCTCAGACCTCTCGTAACCCTATTCCATTTTTTTACCAATTGAGACAAACCTCAAGGGCATCATCACTTAATCATATATTATAGGGTACGATATAGCATGAGTTATTTGGCATATTAAGAAGGTCAAAATTACAAAGCCAATCAAATCAAGTCATTCTAAAACCCAAGATCTATACTAGGCAAGGTGGGTGATTAGGTATGCATTGATACGTATCATGATAAATTAAAGATGGGTTTCAATCATTCAAGCTCCTAGACCAAATCGTGTCTAAGAATGCATGAAGAGTGGGAGCGGAGTAACAATGAAAGGATAAAACACAGAGCATTTAAGTGGTGACATGCCTACAGTTATGCATGAATACTGAAAGATCCGCATACAAACACTAAACACATAGTAGAGATACTTTTAACCTTCTTTAACTTCTACAGAGGATTCATAGGCTAGAAGTTCTTTTTAAATTGAAAGTTACTTTTCAAAATATTATATCTAAAAGCTTTAAAAATTAAGCTGAACTATTTTATAAATATGATAAGATCAATGAATATAATGAACCTATTTTTTAAAACTAGCAAACTCTTCAAAGATCAAGCTCATTAAAAATGGTTGATTGATAATTGGTTGATAGATAATTGGTTGATAATCTAGATAAAATATATCCTAATCCACACTACAACAAGAACAATGTTTGAATAGAGATGTGAAGTATGATATTCATATTAAACTCAAATCTTACAAATTTGAGTTTTTAGGATAACTGGTCGTTTAACATGGTATTAGAACTTCATTCGAACGGGGATCATGGGTTTGAAACCTCTTTTTTCAATTTGAATATTTAATTCATATTTGTATATTTGAAAATCCATAATCAAAACATGATATTTATATTAAACCAAAATTTTACAAGCTTAAGCTTTTACTTTTTAAGACAATTGATTGTTTAACAAGAGAACGTAACTATAACCTACACACAAATGACTTCCCACGAGATTACATCAAGGGGCGACGAAGCCCTATAAATCATTTGCCTCTATGTTATCCTTATTTTATATTTTATAGTTATCTAATTTTGCATTTAGTTATTATCATATTGTTAGATCTTATGATCGAATGGAGGGTTTACACATTTTGTCTTTCAATTTTATCAATTTATGGGAGCTTACAGTGAGATGGGGGCATTATATTTTATTGGGTTAGGTTATGTGATCATGGGTATCAAAGGATGTCTTTGAAAACTCACTCAAGTGGTAAAGGGATAAAATAAGTTTACGGGAGATTTCAAGTTCAAATCTAAGAACTAAGTATTACACTAATGTAATGAAAAATAAATATAAATAAATAAATAAAAAGTATCCAAAGGATTCAATGAAGATACAAATGTGAAAACTTTTCAAATTAAGAATAAAATAAGGGGTGCATGATGAGGCTCCAACTAATATTTTTGTGCACACTAAACATGCTAATGTTAATTCCTTCATAACTTCTAATCAAATATTAAAACTAAAATTTTAATTAAAAAAAATTGAAATATCTTATTTAAAAAACAACAAAATTATCAATGTATTTATTATCAATTTTTAATATTTTCTGGTAATTTTGGAATTTTTCCCTAATTTTTTATATAACCATTTTTCTAAAATTACTATTTAATATTTATGATATTTTCAAAATAAATAACACTGCCAATATTTTAGTGATTTCTAATATTTTCATCCTTAACTACAACCAAGATAATGTAATGAACTTTATCTTACATCGAAGTTAAGTTTGTAAGCTTATTAAACTTCAAAAAATTTGGATTTAAATGAGTCTTTATGGGACATAACATTGGTTTTCATCATATTTGAAACTATTCTTTAACTTACTGTTTATTTATTTATTTTTATTTTTATTTTTGAACAGGAGAAGGGCCACCCCGACAAAGGCAAGAGGGTCTAAGCGCTACGTGGCATTCTCAGGCCAAGCTTGTCTTGAAAGATTAGAATTTCGTCTTCCTCCGGGGTGGGGAGCTCAAACTGGCAGAAATAGATCCCCCCAATGTCAAAGCCAACTTGGCCAGCAGGTCTGGAATCATATTGCCATCTCTGTGTATGTGTCTAAAGCTCACCAACCAGTCCTTCCTCACCCACGTCCTACCCTTATGAATCATGTTAGAATGGGTTGAAGACGTTTCCTGCATGCCTATAATCTATTTGTAGGCGGTTAAGGAGTCAGTTTCAACAATCAATTTCCTAACTCCAGCTTCCCATGCCATCCTCAGACCCTGAAGGATGCCCCAAGCCCTGGGTTCCTTAGCAAAACAACACCCAAGTCAGGTCATAAAGTCGATTTTCCATTGTCCACTCTCATCTCTAAGTATTCCTCCAACTCCAACAGTCTGGTCATCACCATGGAAACTGTTATTACATATAAAGTCCTAACCTATTAGGAAACTTGTATTATAGAGTTATAATCTATTAAGAATGTTAGATTAGCTTCTTTTTCTTTTTGTGTGTGTGTGTGTGTATATATATATATATATATTCTCATGGATCAATGAAAAGCACAAGGAATTTTTTCCTCAAATTTTTTCTTCTTGCTTTATACATGGTATCAGAGCATTGATCTAGCTTAGTTTGCTGAGTAAAGTTTTTAAGGAATTTGCCTTGGGGAACCCTAGTGGAAGGGTTGTGTTTAATCTGAGTTTGGGAGCGTGGGAATGACACCACCCCACAGGAAGGTGCACCGGCCTTTAGTATTTGATCACCAAATCCGATGTTGGAAAAGGCATGTGTAGTCACACACTAAGCGTAAATCCCTATACCTGTGTGCCGACATGCGAGGGCGTGTGGCCATCAACCGACAGCAACGCCTCCTCCTCGACATGTGTCTGACAGACTCCTAGCTACGATTTCTTATTCTGGAGCTGCAGCAGTGCCTTTTCCCTCTTTGTGTTCGACGCCTTGTTTTCTAGGGTTTTGTTTAATTTTTGTGATTTGTTAGAATCTAGTAGCTCCGGGTATTTTGAGTTTGTGGGATTCAGCATACATTCGGGTGTGGTGTTTTTCGTAGGAAGGTGGTGCATTTTCCTTGCAGAGTCTATTTTCTGGTATCTTTCTGATTTTTCAAAAGCTTGTTTGAGTTAGATCTGCTCCTATGACTGACAAAAAACACTTAGGTGGAATTATGTGTCATTATTGCCATAATACAGGGCATGGACACTGGAAATGTAGGAAGTTTCACAATAGAAATTGAAAGTTTCAATATGCTCATGTATCATTGAAGGGTGCCTCTACTCCTAGCACTATGCTTGTCAAGTCAGGTAAACCTAACATATGTCTTATTTCCTCTTCCTCCAAATGGATCATTAACTCTGGAGCCACAAACCACATGACAGGTAATTCCAGTTTATTTACTACGTTTCAACCACACCTTTCTACCTCTACTATTACCCTTGTAGATGGGTCAACATCTTATGTCCTTAGGTCAAGGACAGTTCATCTTACCTTGACCTCTGTTTTGAGTTTACCTCAATTCTCTTTTAATTTAATTTATGTGAATAAACTCACTCGTATACTTAATTACAATATCTCTTTTTTTTTCCATATTATTGTTTGATTCAGGATCTTTTGACGAAGCGGGTTATTAGTAGAGGATGCGAATCTAGGGGTCTCTACATCCTTGAAACAAAGGTGTTAACACATGTTGCTTGTTCTAGAATTTTTACCCCATTGGAATTACATTGTCTCTTGGGTCATCCTTCTCTCTTTGTTGAAGAAGCTATATCCTCAGTTTTCGAGCATATCCTCATTGAACTGTGAGTCGTGTCAAGATACTAAGCTCCATCATGCGTTTGGTCCTAAATAAATGACTATACTGAGTGGGTTCATTATGATGTTTGGGGTCCTTATCTAGTTTTGTCTCCAACTGGGTTTATATATTTCGTTACCTTTGTGGATGATTTCTTTCGTGTCACTTGGATTTATCTAATGAAAATTCGTTCTAAGATTATTTTTTTTCTCAATTAAATGCGAAAGGAATATTTGTGAACCTTTTGAGTCCTTCATGTTCTGACATAGTTCTCCTTGGACCTTGGGTGTTGATACACCCTCTCAAAATGAGGTGGCTGAGAGAAAGAATAGACATCTTCTTGAGACTACTCGAGCCTTTTTATTCCAAATAAATGTCCCTAAACATTTTTGGGGCAACGCAATCTCCACAACTTGTTTTTTTATTAACAGGATGCCCTCATCGGTTCTTAATTGGGCTACTCCTTACCACAAATTTTTTTCCAAATAAACCGTTATTCCCTATTGATCCCAAGGTATTTGGATGCACATGTTTTGTTCGAGATGTTCGTCCTCAAGTCTCTAAACTTTGTCAAAGTCCTTAAAAGTGTATCTTTGTGGAGATATTCTCATGTTGAAATGATATAGGTGTTATTGTCAGGCTCTTCGACGTTGCACTGTGTCTCACGGATGTTGCATTCTTTGAGACTACCCCGTTTTCCCTTCCATCTACTTTGTTATGAGTCAACGGAGGATGATTAGTGGTTATTATGTTTCCCTTAGGTTTCCCGACACCGGCTCTCATTCTGTGAAACCTCAGTGCCAGTACCACTCTTGACCTAAAGCCCCCGATTTCGAGGCCTCCACCAGCTGCTTGTGATCCATTTCTCAGTGATGATTTTCCTATATCTCTTTGTAAAGGTAAATGTGTAAGACCCTGAATCTAATGTTTTCATGAATAGTAAATTTCGTTTTCGATAAATAGGTATTTGACTACAAAACAGTCAAATGAATAGTAATTTTGGAAAAATGAGCCCTGAAGATTCGAAAATGTTCAAAATAATGTATTGAGGCTAAAGGAACTGAAACAGATTAAAACAAAATTATTTTAAGAGGTGAGAATGTAAAACCCTGGAAAAATGTAATTTTTCTAGAAAATGGCAAAACGGTAATTTGTCACTATAAAAAAATATGTAATTTTTCTATATCTCAGATGATGAAACGGACTTCACCGTTGAATTCATCTCATGAAATCTAGTCACCTAGTCTAATTTCGTTGGATTCCGATATAGTTGGAATTTTCATAAATTTCAAGGCGACAGGCGTCGAGTGGACTCCGAAAACGAGATTTTTAGAAAAATCCCAAAAAATGTCAAATATTTAAAGAATTTCCATTTAAGATAGATAAAACTTAAACTAGGGCAAAATAAATCATTTTAGGGCGAGAACGGAACCGAATAAGTGTGACACGTGGCGTGACGTGAGCCACTTGTCCACACTATAAATAGTCACTAACATGCCAAAATATCTCATTTTGAGTGCAAGATGAACCCGTAAGAGAGAGAGAGAGAGAGAAAGAAAAAGGCAATCTTCTCTCTTCGATTCACGAGTTTTCGTCGATCGGATATCGTTGGGTCAAGAGTTAAAGTTGCTCTACGTGACAAGAGCTACGCATGGGTACCGGAATCACAAGATTTCTCCAAGGTTCAAAGTTTGGGTTTTTCTGGAAACCGAGAAAAAGAGGTGTCCCGGGAAATCACGCTATTTGAGGTAGGGTTTTGCTCCTACTCGGGTTAATTTTTGTCTAAGGGCATGTGTGTGTCCAAAGGGAGATTGTCGATTTTCTTGATACGGCGTGGCTTTTGGTCATAACTTGGTCATCATTCATCCGAATTGAGTTATTCAAATTTTTGGGTAAATTAGATTAATAGGAGAACATATCTCCTTGAAATAGGTCTATCCATATTCCAACCCCTTTGGATTCAGAAATGCATTCAAAGTGGAGCTGTTAAAGCAGTTTTCCTGTTCTGTTTTGACACTTCATGACTGTGTTTTGGTCATAACTTGGTCATCACTCATCTGAATTGAGTGATTTTAAGTACTAAATAGACTAGTGGATAAGGGATATATCTGCATGAATAGGTATATCAATTCAGGCACTTTGGGACTCGGAGAGATTCCATTTAAAGTGTGCCCGACTTTACTAATTCCGGGTGGGACACAATGGTCATGGCCTCCAATTTCGGAAGGCCATAACTTCTTTGTCCAAAGTTCTTGGACTCTATGGAAAGCCCATTGAGTCAAGATTCCAGACATATTCCTGTAGAGGACAGTGGATGATCATAACGTGGCTGAAAATTTATGTTTTGCACCAAGTATGCAGGTTGCTTGGTTATGTCAATATGAATAGCCAGGTTTTGACATGACCATTTCATGGCATGTTGTGGGCTATTGTATGGGGTAGTAATCGCCATGAGTTAGCATAAGAAAAGCATGAGAAACAAAAGAGGTTGAGTTCAATTGATTTTAATCAATTAGAAGTGGTCATCTTAAGGGTTCTTTAGAAAGTATATTATAATTAATGGTTTAATTGAACATGATTAAGAGTATGGATTTTATGAATAATGTGACTTGTAGGAGGAAAGTGACTAAGAGACGGGTGGAGGTGGAAAGTTTTTAAGGAGGAAAAAAAGGCTTAAATAACTAAGGTGAGAAAATAAAATGTTTATGAAAATATATATATTAATGTTTACCAATGTATATGTTTTCATATCTATGATATAAATGGTCAAATAAAAAAAAATGTGGTTTTCTTGACTTTAAATTATGTTGAGAAAATATGAAATGATTATGATTTTCATAGTTTTATAAAGCATGTGTTAAGAAAAAAATGAAATGATAATGGTTTCCATAGTTTTATAAAGTATGATTTATGGTTTCCATATTATATGAAATGTTTATGAACATATATTCTATATATATATGTGTGTGTGTGTGTGTGTGTGTGTGTGTGTGTTTATATGAAAATGTTTGAATCCATGGTTACCCTATGTTACAAAGATAAATTTAAAGGAAAGTCGACTAAAATACTTTATGCGTGTATGGTACATGGGAAAGGGATAGGATTTTTTTTATAGAAGGAAGGGAAGAGTGATGCATATTGCCATGCACGTGAAAAGTACAAAAAGGTTACCAACACACAATGTGATTTATTTCGTAGTGCAATAATATTTAAAAGAAATGCACGATTTATCGGAGGTTCCTTTTTGGGCCATTGGTGATCGTAAGACTGTTTCCTCATAGGTTCTTTCATGGGTCAATGGTGGTTAACGGTAGGCGGGTTCCATTGGATATAAAGGATTCAAAAAGGAAAAGAAAATAAAGTAAATGTTTATTGAAATGATATGTTTATACAATTGTTTTACACATTGTATTTGAACTACATGGAAAAGAAAGTAAAGTAAATGTTTATTCAAATGATATGTTTATACAATTGTTTTACATTACATTTGAACTATATCTGAAACATTATTTTCCTATGGCTTGTACTCTCACTTGAGCTCCTTTAGCTCACCTTTTAAATGTTTTATAAAATGTTTTCGAGGGGCAAAGACCGACTTAGGTTCGGCGTCCTACGAGCCGGTGACATAACTCACCTTGCGACTACTTTGAAAATGTACTAGTTTTTATTTAGTAAATAACTATTTGTGCACCTTTATTTTTGTGATATATATATACATATATATATATGTATATATATATATATATATATATATATATATATATATATATATATATATATGTTTTAAAGAAATGAATACGAGAGCTCTAATCTCTTGTTTGGTAGAAGTACGTAGGCGGTTGGGTCAATTCCGACTCGAGCCAAACGGTTATAGAAAAAAAAATGTGTTTATATATATAGTGTTCAGAAAATGACTTTAAAGTTTGATTTGAAATTGTTGTGGTGGACTTGATGTCCCATTGTTGGATGTGGAGTAAGTTAAATTGTTTTATTACAGGTGTTGTAAATTGGGTAATGCCGAAAAACAAAGGAAACTCTGCCCGATTTTCTATATAATGTTTAAGCATATAAAAAGGGTTCGATGTTTAAAAGAAAAAAAAAAAGTTTTTCCCACCCTGTTTCATTAGATTTTAATGGAAAACACAAGTGTATAAATGGGTTCGCTCCACGGATTCTAAAAAGGGTTTAAAAGAAATGTTTTCTCCGTCAGTAGGAGTCTTGGGAGGGTCCCTCGAGGTTGAAGGAAACTGAGTTAGGTCCTTCAGCGTGGTATCAAAGCCAAGGTTTTGAAAATGTTTTGAGTGGTTTGAAAAGTCTCACGTCCTAAAAATGATTTAATGTTTTATTTAAAGATGCACGAGTTATTTTAATAATTTAAATGTCATATGAACTTTATAACATATGATATGTTTAAACGTTACAGAAAATGAGTCGTCGAGGCCATCCAGCCAAGAGGAGAGTTTCTGCAGAGTTGTTTATCGGTGAGGAACATGTCAGATAAGTGCATTAATGTTTCTATTCACCTCCCTGTTCCTTGAGGCCTTCATGGCAGGACATCATATCTGGCCGGTAAGATTATCAATATATTGAACGATGGAATGGCTGGATTTTGGCTACAGCATTTCATGGTATTGACTCTGATGTCCATTGAGAGGGCAAGGAAATTAGGGTCAAGAAATTATGATGGAATAGGGAATCCTGAAAAGGCATGGTGGTGGCTAGAGGGTAATGAGAGGGTGTTCAATGTTATGGGATGCTCCGATGAGCAGATGGTGACATATTTTGCTTTCCTATTGAGAGGCCAGGCGCGGGCGGTGGAAGGCGATGCAGAATGATTCGGAGGGTGTCACGGACACGGTTTAAAGAGAAGTTTCTAGAAATTCTACCTACGATTACTACGTAAAGATCGGGAAAATTGAAAGAATTTTCAAGCTCGAACAAGGGACCACTATCTTTGACAAATTACGAAAAAGTTCTTGTTTAGTCGACACCTTCCTCTGTATTTTGTGACAGTGAAAAACAAGAGGTTTGATGGGCACGAGAAAAGAGGTCAAAGTATTGTAGTGAGTCGATCTCTCACTTTCGGTGGATGATGGTTGTTTACCATCGGGGTAAGAGGGTTTAGGATTAATCCTCAGGATGCCTGCACGAGGCTTAACAGGGACCAAGAGAGATGGAATATACTTAGACTGAGTGGATCTAGTAAAGGAGTCAAAGAGGAAGCCACCATGAATGAGTTGTTAAGACTGGTCGAGGCAGCAGATCGGATCAGAGTTGGTAAACCACGTGAGACTTCCCAAACCTGTGATATTAGTAAAGTGTGGGAGGTTTCACGGAGGGAATGCAGATGAGGTATTGATGTTTATTGGATGTAGACGGTCGAACTAATTTGCAAGGTGTCTGATTAGCCCTCCATTAAGTGGACATTATATTGTACATTGACCATTTTCACTAATAGAGTCGGGATCGAGAGGAGCACCAGATGAAGGTTCCTCGCCGGTAGACCCTGAAGTGTGCCCGGCGAGTGAAGTTGAATACCGGGGACCTCCAGATAATACTGTGTTGGGCCCGAATGTTGATTGTGGGATGTTAATCTACATATATTATAAACAGGATGTAATTTCGATCTTTGGTCAGTGATCAACTCATATTCTGCTTGATGCTGGAGATACGATACTTTTATTTCTTGGGTTTGTTTAAAGTTAATGTAGATTAACCTATGGATTAAATAATTGATATCTATTCATGGGTTCACGAATAGCGAGTGTTTATCTGGATGAGTGGTGTGGAGGCCGGAGTTTTCTGCGAACTTGATGTTATTGAATCATCATATTTTGATGTTATATTAGGCGTAAGATTGACATCTAACATCATCTCCTGTGATTTATTATAGAAAATAGTTTAAAGTTCTGCCAGATGAAGTGAGTTGTGTTCTATAGTTCACGGAAAATCTACCTAATAGTATTATAAACGTTCATGAAGGCTAGTAAGATGCTTGAAAGTCATATCCAGGGAGTACTATTGTATTAAGTAGGATAGTGTGATTCGATGAAGATATTTAGTGTCGAAGAATTTCGGATATATTTGGATGATCTTCAGATATGATTGAACTAACAAAGTGCTATTTTTGGACCACCAATTTATTATGTTTAGACACTTTTATATTCAATGGTCGATTCTTAGAGAGTCCCCACACAATTCTAAGGCCCCTGTTATATTGATCAGCATTTTTGTGGCAAAATTTTGTTTTAAGCTCTTCTTGCTGAAATTGTTGAGTCGATCAATACGAAGAATTAGTCGGACTTAGCATTGCGGTTAGAGCGAAGGAAAGAAGAGCAGAAATGCAGAAGAATTTGGTGCAGTTACACACATATGTTTCATTGCTCAGCACTCTTCATCTCACATATGTTGTCTCTTGCGATCCCCTACTTTTGTTACCTGTTGGCATTTTTAGTTTCTTCCCATTCTATCCCTTGTAACCAGCTTTGGTTTTGGTTTTTGCCTTTAGCTGTTATATAAATAGTCAGCTCTGCAAATCAGCATAATCAATCAAAAATTGACGGGAGAAGCTTTTAGCTCTCCAGCCTTTACGCCCTATCATACCTGTTTCATTGGCACCTGGGCAGCCAAACACCTCTCGAGGATGAAAACTCCCGGAGGATGTTCGCCCAAACCTCACCTCATCCTTGAAGAGGAAGGCCACTGATTGAGATTTACGAGGTAACACAAGTTCATTTTCATGTATACGATTGTAGGTATTTGGTCTACTTCTCACCTTAGGTTAAAATCTCTAGGCCCTCCTCAGTCATGTTGACAAGCTTTTGGTTACAATGGATGCTTATCACTAGATCCTTTGTTATCTAGTTAGTTGTTTCCTATTATTGAATTCTTGTAGGGTGGGGTTTTGAGATGTATGTTCTCACCAGATTAAGTTGTTCTTTTGGTTAAATGTTATGTTTCAAGAAGGAAATTACTTGGGGTTTAGGTTATAGTTAAGCTAAAAGATCCTGAGTTCGAAATGACTATATGTCATCCTCCCAACCACGAGGAAAAGACAGGACATGTTGGTTGCCTTAGGCCTAATGGTGGCTCTGACACTTGAGGAGTTCTATTTACATTTTTCTTATTTAGTTTATTTGCCAGACAACAACACCCCCTTGTTTACCAAAACCTAAAAATCCAAGTGCAGAAATTGCGTTTTGAATCTTTACAAATACGTTTATCTGAAGCCATCTGTGTTCAACCTAAAACAACTATATTAGGTAGCTTTGCTACGGTAGGAAAATTTAGGATACAAATTTGTTGATTTGGATCACCTACCTGCAGCTGATGGTATGCCTCGAGATAGAGAGATTGGTTTCAGTTGTTGGCTTTGGGATGACCAATCTACCAAGGCACCCTTCTGGGATGGCTCCTTGAGTTAGGAAAATTAAATGGATGGAGGGAGGCACTAATAGATAAAAAAAAAAAGGTTTAATCGGTAGGTCAGCTACCTTGAGAGCTATTGTTATGTTTATGAAGAAAAGGATGGAAGTTTGAGATTGTGTATTGATTCTGAGAGAGTTTAATAAAGTGACAATCATGGTCATGCATTCACGGATTGTGATCTTGCGGTGATTACGAGGAGACGAGGTATTTTAAAGAATTGATCGAGGTCAACAGGTTCTGTCAATTCGAGAATCAGGGTGGAAGGATGCATTCCCCGAGGCGACTTTGAACACGGTATGGGCATTCACGAGTTCTGAGTCATGCCATTGGACTAACTAATGCCCATTTGCTTTTATGGATCTTATGAATAGGATCTTCCGACGCATTTAGATCAGTTTTGTAGCGCCAGTGGTGACATTTTGATCTATTGAGGGCTGTGAAAGTGTGAGGGGCATGCGAGTTGTTTCACAGTTACGAGGAACATCGGTTGTATGCCAAGTCCCCCGGTAAATGCAGTTCTGGTTTAGGCAGGTGTTGCCTTTCTAGACATGTGAGATTTTTAGTAGAGGGGTTTGTTGATCCTCGAATTGAGGCA
Organism: Tetrastigma voinierianum; assembly: GCA_016808115.1. Lineage (NCBI taxonomy): Eukaryota > Viridiplantae > Streptophyta > Magnoliopsida > Vitales > Vitaceae > Tetrastigma > Tetrastigma voinierianum. Next base: position 295,170 of record JAEQBH010003003.1, on the reverse strand, counting down.
ATTGTGAATTGGAAACAACCCTCTGATGTATTAGAATCTGGACTTACGGGTTTGGCGAGGAGTACTATCGAAAGTTTGTTGAGGGGTTTTCGAAGTTAGGGGCTCCTTTGATGAAATTGACAAGGAAAGAGGAAAAGTTTGTATGGTTAGAGGCATTTCAACAAAGCTTCGATGAACTAAAACAAAAATTGACCTCAGCCCTAGTTCTTACACTTCCGTCAGGGCAGAATGGATATACAATGTATTGTGATGTTTCCAGGCAGGTCTTAGGGTGTGTGTTATTGCAACATGAAAATGTGATAGCATATGCTTCGAGACAATTGAAGAAGCATGAGCAGAATTATCGGAGCACATGACACAGAGTAAACATTTGTGGTCTTTGCTCTCTGGATATGGAGCATTACTTATATGGGGGTTCCATGCATAATTTTTATAGATCTGGGAGCACGCAATATTTATTCACACGGAAGGAGTTAAATATGAGAGCCCGAGGAGGATGGGTTGTTGAGCTCATTAAGGATTATGAGTGCACTATTGAGTACCATTCGGGGAAAAGCTAATGTGGTAGCTGATGCTCTCAGTAGGAAATCTACGGGTTCCATATCTCACCTAAAGGTTGTACACCTCCCTAGACTTGTGGAATTGAGGTCTTTAGGTGTGAGACTAGAGTTGACAAATACTGGAGCTTTACTAGCTACATTTCATGTTCGTCAGTCTTGATAAACGGGGTCTGAGGATCGGACTCAAAATCCGTCATTGATTGATTGAAAAAGGCCAAGTGCGGGGCGGCTTACTGAGGATTTTTTGAAATGCGGGCAAATGGTAAATTGATGATGGGTCACAAGTTATGTGTACTGGATGTGGGAGGATTAAAGAAAGAAATTATGGAAGAGGCTCACTCTTCTGTATATGCGATGCATTCGAGAAGCACTAAAATGTATCATACCCTAAGGGAACACTACTGGTGGAGGGGTATGAAGAAAGATGTTCAAGTTTAATACTCCCGGATGTCTCATTTTCAACAAGTTAGGTGAACATCAAAGACCTTCAGGGCTCTTACAGTCTCTTTCGATTCCTCAGTGGAAATGGGAGAGAATCATGATGGATTTTTTGGTAGGACTTTGTTAAAAAGACAGAAACACATACATAAAGAACTATGGCGTTATTACGAAAGGACTATTGTCTAATCCCGACACTTGGCGCCATAAAACTTTGTTAAGAGACCAAAACACATATACAAATTTATGTGTTCTTATACGAAGGACTATTGTCTAATCCCTGACAGCGTATAAAACTTGTTGAGACAACGTGTTGCACATTTATGCATTAGTTATGCATGCAAGATTCATGATGTTGTGCAAGGACTAATTAATCTAATCCCAGAAACAACGGCGCCATAAAACTTGTTGACAATATACTATATGACCTGCGTCTCTTAAATTAAATCATTTTTTCAAAAGTTGGTTTTGGTCGATATACCATTAAAGATCAAACAAATAATCAGATGGTTTGAATTGGGCGATATCAGATCTGCGGAAGACTCTGAAGGAATTTTAAAGATCGACCTCACGAGCCGCAAATTCGCTTTTATTTGGACGACGGATTGCGTTGCGGAGATGTTGAAATAAAGCGGAAATAGCAATCTCGAAGTGCAGTTTTGAGATCAAAGCCCGAAGTGATGATGAGAAGGATAAAGCAGGGTTATAACCAGAAATGAATCTTGAACAAATTATCTTAAAGACACATAAGAAGCGTTTTATGATGACGATCAGGAGTCATGATGATGTGGATTGATTTCTTGGATCCATCTAAATTCAAGTATCAGATGATGGTGCATTCGGTTCTCACTCTTTGTTGATATCTCATTTTCTCGCGATTACTCTCAGATCAGGTTGAACTCCTTCACTTTGCTGTGAACTTCTTAGACTCAAGATTATTTTCTTGCAACCAACTTCTGGCCTGTGTTGTATATTCAAGTTAGTAGTGAAGACAGGATGTCTCTTCCAATTACTCTCTGAGGAATTAGAATAGATCAACCTTTCCTTGATTAGATCTCAGCTAACACGGGATTGGCCTTACTATCCGAATTGAGGTGAAATCTCTGCTTGTTAAATAGATAAGTTGTTCAACTCATTCTTGACTTCAAGTGAGAAGAAGATTTATCTAAGTGACTTGCAAAGCGCAAAGGATCCTAATGACGGGTTAGTATACCTTCAAGAGGCAGTTACCCCCCGGAGTTGTCTTTACTGTGATCCACTTTCGGAGGACTTCCTTGGTAGGGTAATGGCGCAATTCTTGCCGGGTATAGGAAGCGATATTCGAGATCAAAATCAATAAACCCGTAATCTGAAGTAAATTCTATAAATTGAAATGAACGAATCTTTGAGAGAAGAAATACGGGAAGATCAATTCCTAACTAAAACGTTCTCTAAATGGAAATTTGGATTCTCGATTCAGAATCTGCGATCTGACATTCCTGGAGTCATAGAATATTTGCCAAATGGGCTGAACAATCGAATTTCAGAATTTATGCGAAATTCCATACGTTCAGTGGTAACTGAAAGAAATTGATTTCGACATTCGGCTTGACAACGATAACATTCGAGATCAGACAAAACAAGCGAAAAGAAGAGAAAAAGAAAATAAGAAACAATACATTCTAAAATAGCGAAAATGAAAAATAAAGAAAAAGAAATGAAAAATAAAGAGAATGAGCTTTATTATCGGACACCACGATGCGTAGTGATCATTGCTTGAATGAAATTTGGATAGGCTGCGTATTTATAGGGTTTCTCAGTTAGGCCTAATCGATGATGTATCCTGGCGTAGTTTAAAGTATGAGGCCCGAGTCACTTTATTCACGTCGCGACTTGAGTTTCCTTGTCGTGACATCATCGATGTCAGCGACATCAATCCGCGTCAGCGACATCGACTTACTTACTCTATGTAGCCTTGATTTGGGGTCATCCTTGATGTCGCGACACATCCACCATCTTGTCGACATCATCTCACGTCTTGGGCGGTCTCGAATTTCACCTACTCGATGTCGCTCGTCTATATCTTATCGTGACCTCAGCTCGAGTCATGCCGATCTTTAGTGATCTTCGGATGTCGCGACATCAATCTCTGTCGACATCGTCTTAAGCGTAAGCTTGGTAAGTCGCTCTGTTGTCGCGACATCAGATTGATGTCAGCGACGTAACTATGACTCTGTGACTTTGATCCTAGTCGTCCTGATGTCGCGACATCGATATCTTATCCACGACCTCACTTTGTAAACCCCGACCTTCAAGCGCACGGCGGGTCACATATCGGCGACTTGATCTTATGTCGCGACGCGCCAAACGACTTGCGGTCTTCGCCAGTAGCTTTGATGTCGTGACCGGCCTCTTGTCGTGGCGGCGGTTCATTTCCGCCGGCTTTCATCGGTGGATTCACGATGTCCGCGACATCAATCTCTTATCAGCGACATCTTGTCCGTCTTTACGCGATTTCAAGCGGTCTTTTGATGTCGCGACATGATCTCGCATCGTGACATCAACTATAGGATCTCTGGGTTTCCTTTGTTTTCTCATGATGTGTGACCTCGATCCCCGCGTCAGCGACATCACATCATGCCTTCACAAGTCTCATTTAATGCGATTGTTCTTGATGTCCGCGACATCGATGATCTTATCGCGACATCTTCTCATGGTCTGTAACTTCGTATTTGGTTCTTGATATCCCGCATTTGATCTCACGTCAGCGACATCCCATTTCATTTCTTTTCAGTCTTTCTCATGTGCAGTTTCATGTCGCGACTTCTATAGTGTGTTATCCCTGTCGCGACCTCAACTGGGCTGTGTAAACCCCAAAACTGCATCAATGACTTAGCCATTTCTTTTCCTTTCTGCTCTGCCAATTGGGCACTTTACTCCACCGGTTACGCATTTTCCTTTGCATTTTCTTCTTTCTTTTTGCCCGCTGCTGCAATTTAACGAATCTGGTGAGTTTCTTCATATCTCTGCATCTTAATTATTCCTTTTTATAATAAAATCAAACAGAAAAATGGACTAAAAATAGATGACTTTTAAGCTCATCAGACTTCCTCGTTGCCAAAGTGGTTATGACGCGATATGGGTGATTGTTGATAGATTAATGAAATCAACCCATTTCCTACCTATGAAAAATAGTGACTCAGTGGAGAAGTTGGTCGAGTTATATGTGAAAGAGATTATACAACTTCACGGTACGCCGGTATCAATAGTATCAGACAGAGATCCACGGTTTACTTCCCGGGTTACGACACGAGAGCTACAGTGCTTAGATTACATTTCAGTATGGCTTTCCATCCTCAGACAGATGGCCAATCTGAAAGAACCATATAGACATTGGAAGATATGCTCTTAGAGTTTAAAGGAAGTTGGGATAGACATCTACCATTAATGGAGTTTGTCTATAACAATAGTTATCAATCAAGCATTGAAATGGCGCCTTACAAGGCCTTATATGGAAGGAAGTGTAGGACTCCATTATGTTGGGATGAGGTAGGTGAGAGAAAATTGTTAGGTCCAGAAATTGTCCAAGTCATGACAGATAACGTTAAGGTTATCAGGGATAGATTAAAGATAACACAAGATCGACAAAAAAGTTATGCTGATAATCGAAGGAGAGATCTGGAATTTCAAGTGGGGGATCAGGTATTTCTGGGGATATCACCTTGGAAAGGGGTGTTGAGATTCGAAAAGAGAGGGAAGTTAAGTCCCCGCTATATGAGACCTTATGATATTGTGGAAAGAATTGAGGAGGTAGCGTATCGGTTGAGGTTGCCACCTAAATTGGCCAGAATACATGATGTCTTTCATGTTTCTATGCTTCGAAAATATATGGTAGATCCCTCACATGTGTTAAGAGATCAATTGGTTGAATTAAAAGAAGACTTGACTTATGAAGAAAGACATGTTCAGATTGGTATTCGAAGGATCGGGTTCTTCGAACAGAAAGTAATTCCCTTTAGTGAAGGTCTTTGTGGATGAATCACGCGGTAAAGAAGCAACATGGAAGCGTGAAGATCGGATCAGGACTGATTATCACACCTATTTTAGTCGATATGAAAATTAAATTTGAAGGGACGAAATTTTATAGAAGGGTGAATTGTAAGACCACGAATCTAATGTTTTTTTAAGCGAATAGCCATTTTGTTTTGATAAATGGTATGATTGGAAACGATCAAATGAATAATAATTTTGGAAAAATGAGCCACGAAGGTGAAAATGTTGAATAATGTATTGAGGCTTCAAAGAGGCTGGAAGCAGTTAAAGCAAAAATTATTTTAAAGGGTGAGAATGTAAAACCATGGAAATGTAATTTTTACGGAAAATGGTAAAGCGGTAATTTGTCCTTTTGAAAAAAAAAATATGTAATTTTCTAGATCTGGATAATGGCTTATTGGACTTTCTTAGTTGAATTCGTCTCCCACGAAATGTCCTGATTACTGATCGAATTCGTTGGATTACGATACGATCTCGAATTTTAATTTGACTGACGAGTCGAGTGGACCCGAAAATATTTTAGAAAAATCCCGAAAAATATCAAATATTTAAAGAATGTCCATTTAAGATAGATGGAATTGAAATCGGGACGAAATAAATTGTTTCGGGATGAGAACGGAACCGAATAAGTGTGACACGTGGCGTGACGTGAGCCACGTGTCCACTGCCTCAAATAGTATTTGACATGCCAAAATATCTCATTTTTGAAGTGCAAGACCAAATATAAGAGAGAGAGGGAGAGAGAGAGAAAAAAGAAAAATGCAATCTTCTCTCTTCGATTCACGAGTTTTCGTCGGTCGGATCTCGTTGAGTCAAAAGTTAAAGTTGCTCTGCGACAGAGCTACGGCATTAGATAGGAATCCTGAATTTCGCCAAGGTTAAGAGTTTGGGTTTTTTACGAGGAAACGCCAAGAAAGGCGGTGTCCAGGGAAATCACGCTGTTTGAGGTAGGTTTTCTCTGCTCGGATTAATTTACGTCTGGGGCATGTGTGTGTCAGGGAATGCTTGTCGATTTTCTCTTCGACCCCATGACTGTATTTTGGTCATAACTTGGCCATTACTCATCAAAATTGAGTGATTCAAATTTCTTAGTAAACTAGATTGATAGGAAAACATATCTCCTTCAAATAGGTCTATCCAAATTCCGACTCATTTAGACTCATAAATGCATTCAAAGTGAAGCTATGTTCAGGCAGTTTTCCTATTCTGTTTTGAGACTAGGACTATGTTTTGGTCATAACTTAGCCATCACTCATCCAAATTGAGTGATTTCAAGTGCTGGATGAACTAGACTGATAGGAGACCATATCTCCATGAAATAGGTATATTCAAATTCCAACACTTTGGGACTCAGAAATTCATTCAAAGTGCACCAGCACACTAATTCCTGGGTGGGACACAATGGTCATAGCCTCCAATTTCGGAAGACCATAACTTGTTCGTCCGAACTCCGTTTTGGGTGTTTTTGGACTCTATGGAAAGCCCATTTAGTCAAGATTCCAGACATATTCCGAAAGAGGACAGTGGATGATCAAAACGTGGCTGAAAATTTATGTTTTGCACCAAGTGTGCAGGTTGCTTGGTTATGTCGATGTGAATAGCCGGGTTTTGACATGACCATTTCATGGCATGTTGTGGGATACTGTATGGAGTAGTAATTTCCATGATTTAGCATAAGAAAAGCATTAGAAACAAAAGAGGTTGAGTTCAATTGATTTTAATCAATTGGAAGTGATTAAATGGTTAAGGATTGTTGGAAAGTATATTATAGTTAATGGTTTAATTGAACATGATTAAGGTATGGATGTTAATGGATTTTATGGATAATGTGACTTGTAGGAGGAAAGTTATTAAGGACAAGGGTGGAGGTGGAAAGTTTTTAAAGGAAGAAAAATGGCTTAAATAACTAAAGTGAGGGAAAATGTAAATGTTTATGAAAATATATATATTAATGTTTACCAATGTATGTGTTTTCATATCTATGATATAAATGGTCAAATGAAAAAATAAAATGTGGTTTTCTTGACTTTAAATTATATTGAGAAAATATGAAATGATTATGATTTCCATAGTTTTATAAAGCATGTGTTGAGAAAATATGAAATGATTATGATTTCCATAGTTTTATAAAGCATGTGTTGAGAAAAAAATGAAATGATTATGGTTTCCATAGTTTATAAAGTATGATTTATGGTTTCCATATTATATGAAATGTTTATGAACATATATTCTATATATATCTGTTTATGAAAATATTTGAATCCATGGTTACCCTATGTTACAAAGATAAATTTAAAGGAAAGTCGACTAAAGTACTTTACGCATGTATGGTACATGGGAAAGGGATAGAATTTTGTTTATAAAGGGAAGGGAAGAGTGATGCATATTGCCATGCACGTGAAAAGTACGAAAAGGTTACCAACGGACAATGTGATTTATTCCATAGTGCAATAGTATTTAAAAGAAATGCACGATTTATCGGAGGTTCCTTTTTGGGCCATCGATGATCGTAAGATTGTTTCCTCGTAGGTTCTTTCATGAGTCAACGGTGGTTAACGGTAGGCGGGTTCCATTAGATATGACGGATTCAAAAAGAAAAAGAAAATAAAGTAAATGTTTATTGAAATGACATGTTTATACAATTGTTTTACACATTGTATTTGAACTATATGGAAAAGAAAGTAAAGTAAATGTTTATTAAAATGATATGTTTATACAATTGTTTTACACATTGTATTTGAACTACATGGAAAAGAAAGTAAAGTAAATGTTTATTGAAATGATATGTTTATACAATTGTTTTACACATTGTATTTGAACTATATCTAGAAACATTATTTTCTATAAAGCTGTGCTCTCAGCTAAACTCTTGTTTACTTTTTTCCAAAATGTTTTATAAAATGTTTTAAAGTGAGAGACTAACTTACAGGTTCGGTGTCCTCAGGCGGTGACACTTGCCTCACTTGTGACAATGGCACTTTTGAAAATGGATAATTTTGTTGTAAATAACTTCTTGTGCACCTTTTGTGATATATATATATATATATATATATATATATATATATATGTTTTAAAAATGAACTACGAGCTTTGATCACTCTATTTGGTAAGAATGCGTAGGCGGTTGGGTGTAATTCTCTACTCGAGCCCAACGGTTATAGAAAAAAAAAATTGTTTATATATCTATAGTGTTCAGAAAATGATTTTAAATTTTGATTTGAAATTATTGTGGTGGACTTGATGTCCCATTGTTGGATGTGGAGTAAATTAAATTGTTTTATTACAGGTGTTGTAAATTGGGTAATGTCGTAAAACAAAGGAAACTCTACTCGATTTTCTATATAATGTTTAAGCGTATAAAAAGGGTTCGATGTTTAAAAGAAAAAAAAAAAATTTTCCCACCCTGTTTCATAAGATTTTAATGGAAAACACAAGTGTATAAATGAGTTTGCTCCATGGATTCACTTTTAAAAAATGTTTAAAATAAATATTTTCTCAAATCCATAGAGTGTCGGGAGGGTCCCTCGGGTTAGGAAAAAGAAACTTAGGTTGGGTCCCTTCAAAATGTCAGTGTGTTCACCCAATTTTCTCATTTTGTTCTTATGACCATTTGTCATCACATTCATGTTCTTTTATTGCATCACTGGATTCTATCTCTTTGCCTAACATTGTTCGTGAGGCTTTATCTCACCCTGATTGGCTTAGTTTTATGGTGGAAGAAATGCAAGCATTAAATGACAGTGGTACTTAGAACTTGGTACAATTACCTATTGGGAAGAAAGCCATTGGATGTCATTGGGTTTTTGCAATTAAAGTTAATCTTGATGGTTTAGTTGCTTGTTTGAAAGCACGACTTGTGGCTAAGGGTGCGCTCAAACCTATGGCGTGGACTATTCTGACACTTTTTTCCCCTGTTACTAAGATGACATATGTTCAGCTTTTTATTTCCCTAGATGCTACTTATAATTGGAATCTCTTGGCGCTTGATATTAAAGAATGCTGTTTATTCATAGCAGCACTTTGGGAGGGGAGGTGTATTTGGGCTGACCTCTCACAGGGTTTTGTTCTTTCGAGAGGAGATAGGGGAGAGGTTTGTCGCTCCGAAAGTCTTTATATGGTTTGAAACATAGTCATCGTGCGTGGTTTGATGATTCAGCCGGCGAGTTGAGGTGGCGTCTGAAAGAGTCGTCAACACTTCGTCTTATGAAACTACGTATTCGGGTATCGTTCTATTGGTAGTGTATGTGGATGATATTGTTATCGATAGAATTGACTCACAGGTATCTCATCTCTTAAGTCCTTTTTTTCATAGCCAATTCATACAAATGACTTAGGATCTTTAAGATACTTCTTGAGCATGAAGTTATGCTAAGTAAACATGGGATTTTCTTCTGAAAGGAAATATGTGTAATCTATTATGAGAATGGAAAGGTTGAAGGTGAAATCATGCCGGTTCCTTATGGCTCAATATTTTACTTACTAGTGGCGAAACATTTGAGGATCTTAAGAGATATAAAACACTAATTAGGAAGCTTAATTACCTTACAGTAACTCATCCTAATATTGCCCACTCAGTCAATGTTGTAAGTCAGTACATGTCCACTCCAACAATCGACCATTGGATAGTTGTAGAACATATTCAATGTTATTTGAAAGGAGCATCAAGACGAAGTATTCTATATAGCAATCATAGGCATAAAAGGGTGAATGTTTCATGAATGCCAGTTAGGCTGAGGTCGAGAAGATGGGAGATCCGCTGAGATTCACGCGTGTCTTTGTTGGTGGAAACCAGTGTCATAGAAGAGTATTGAGCAAGGGTTATTTTAGCTCGAGTCACGAAGTGAATATGGAGCAATGGCACGATCCGTGTCTGTGAGATCAATGTGACTCATCGACTCTTGATGGAGTGACGGGTCGAGAATAGCCGTCCGACAAAACTACGGTGTGATAATAATGATCCTTTCATATTGCTTCTAATCCTGTGTTCCATAGGCAGAACTAAGCATATTGAGATAAATTGTCGTTTTGTTGCGAGAAAATCCTGGCTTCATGTGATTTACTGAATATGTGGGCCAGGGTTAGTTATATATGTAACAAGTTAAGCATGATTAATATCTATACTCCAACTTGAGGGGGAGTGTTATAGTATATATCTACTTTACATATAGAGTTACAATTTATTAGGAAACTTGTCTTATAGAGTTGTAATCTATTAGGAAGGTTAGATTAGCTTTTGTTTATATATATTCTCATGGATCGATGAGAAGCACAAGGAATTCTTTCCTCCAATGCTTTCTTCTTGCTTTCTACATAAACAACCATCTGTATTAAGTTTGGGCCGGCCAGGAGGAGGCTTATTCCATCCCAGCCAAAGAATACGAGAGCCTTGATTTCTTCCTGTAGCGATTTCTTGCGTAGCAAAGGCAGTGGCTATCTCATTATTATAGGTATGAACGACTGCCACCTTTCTTTCCATACCGATCTTCTCAGAGTTAAAAACCTCTCCATTCCTCCATTTACAAATCCAACGGAGACATATGGAGAATCTTTCCTTCTACACATCGTCACCACTTCTGTTCCTAAAGGAAAGATAATGGCGGATCCAGTCTCTGAATAGCTGGTTAGGATCCCCAGCACAAGCCTCCGACCCCATCAACCTGATCCAAAGGTGTCTAACCCTGGCACACCTTCTAAAAAGGTGATCCAGATCTTCCATATCAGTATTACAGTAGTGACAATATGGATTATCTGTGCTCCTTCGATATCTCTCCATGTTTGTGAGAATTCTGCCATGCTATAACAGCCACATGAACATTCGGATCTTCTGAGGAATTTTAAATATCCAAATATTGTTCCATATGCCATATCTTAGGGGGTTCGGGGTAGGAGATAAGGAATATCCCGATTTGATGGAGAAGTTTCCATCCTTAGCTAGGGCCCAATGTATATCGTCCTTGTCTTAATCATCTTGCCGCACTAATGTGGTTCGAAGCTTCAAAAGAGCTTGCGAGGAGAGAATCGTTGAAGTCCCACTTCAACCTGCCACATTATCCCAATAAGAGGCCACCGTTTTGAAAGAGTCTACCAGGGATCCACATCCATTGTGGAGAATCTTCCAACCACCAATCTCTCCAAAAGAAAGTGTTTCTCCCGTTGTAAACCTTAGATCTCAAGCCTTTCTGCAGGATAGGAACTACTGCTACAATCCCTTGCCAAGCGTTCGAGGACCTGTTTTTATTTGTTAGTTTGGCAATGTTAGGATTTCACCTAATGTAATTGGAGAGTAGAACCTGAGCCCAAAGCGCGTTGCTATCAGAGAGAAGCCGCCACCTTAGCTTTGCCACGAACGCATGGTTCATGTATTGCATTCTTCTGATGCCTAATCCCTCCCCCTCCTTGTCCTTCGTGATTGTTCCCCAATTGATAAGATGAGTTCTCTTTTTTTCTTGTGTGCTTCCCCAAATGAAGTTCCTCGTTTTCTTTTGCATTGGGTGGCTGGGAGCAAGGTATTGCGTGCAGTATATAGGTGTGGCTGAAAGCACTACCTTGGCAAGAGTGTATGTTGAAAGTAAGGGTTTTAGATTTCCACCCATCAAGTCTTCTATTCACCCTATCAGTGATATGTTGAAAAAGACCAGGAGAAGTACGTCCCATAATGGAAGGGACTCCAAGGTACTGTCTAGATTGGTAGAGATTAGAATCTTGGAGGATGCCGAAATTCTACATGCAACTTCCTTATCCATGTCAACAGAGAAGGCGATGCTGGACTTGGGGAGGCTTATTTTTTGTCCTGAAGTAGAGTAGGAATAGACATTCCATAATGGTATCCATTTGACTTGGGATGGCCTCTGCAAAAAAATAAAATAAAATAAGGTCACCAGCAAAGAAAATATGAGAAAGCGTTGGGCCATGCCGGGAAAGTCTGATTGACTTCCACCTCCCATCCTCCACGGCTTGGTCAATGATATGGCCCAAACGTTCCATGCAAAGAACAAAAGAGGTATGGGCTATAGCATCCCCTGTCTGATTCCCTGTGAGAGGCGGAACCAGTCCAACTTCTTGCCATTCCAGAGGATAGACATGTGCTGTTTCACATTTTCAAATTCAGTGATTTACCTCAAGATTCAGGGGGCCACTTTTCATATTCTCTAGTGTGTCTCTGATAAAATCTGGAGAGATGGAGTCATAGCTTCCTCGAGGTCAATCTTCATAGCCGGGTTCAAAAAATCAGCCGAGGGTGGAATTACAGGCTCGGGCTAACACATCAATAATCGATATCATATCGAATCGGTTAAAACTGGTATAACTCGCTAAAACTGTTAGACTCAAGTAGGAGTTCTTGAGATGACTCTATCAACTCGATGGAAATAATAAAATTAAATCCCTTAATACGAAGAACCAAAAAAGCTGAAAAAAAATTTAACTTTCAAAGATTCCTTTGACCAGCTTTCACCTGTAGTCTAACTTCATATCTGTAGCGATATTTTGGTACGATGGGTTTGAGGCTTTGCCTGTAGACCTAACAAAAGAAGCGGATTTCTTCTTCCTAGATGAAGTTTTGACATCGAAATTTCAAGGAAAGCAGAAGCGAAGAAGAGAGGAGGAAAACGGCCAAAACCTAACTTACACTCCACCAAACAAGTCATTTCTTTGGCAATTTGCATTTTACGCTCGTGAGAACGAGGTTATTTTTTGGAACACAGAGTTGCGAAGCGTCATTTACAGTCTCTATAGAATGACGGCGTGCGTTTCGTTGTTTTTTAAAATATCCTGATCATAACGTGGCATTGTTTAGGGTTATCGAGAGGCAGCGGCGTCGGTTTTGCGTAAGTTACGGCTACAACCTTGAACAGCGTCGTTTTTGGATAGTGACAAGCGATTAAATCAACATTGTTTAGACCTCCCTTGATCAGCTTGATGTCGTTTGAGGTGAATCACGAATTTAAAAAAAAATTATTGAAGCCCTAAAACAACGTCGTTTTGGCTCTAAAAAAGCCAAAACGACGTCGTTTTGGCCCTAGAAACTGTATTTAGCACCTCTAAACCCTCCAATCCCCATTTTTGCGATGTTTCCAATCGAAAAATATATTTAGCAAACTAAATTTAGCAACTTCTAATTAAGTTCAATATAATATTATAAATAAAATAAGAATAATAAATTAACAAAACCATGAATCCCTTATTTTTGTGAACAATATAAAATAAAATATAAATATTATTTTATTTATTTTACACCAAACATAAATAGTTAATTCAAAATTAATAATCTATGAAAGAAATAATCATAACTAAGAATAATGGTAAAATTAATATGAGTAGCTTACTATATTATTATTGATTGATTGATTAATCTAGTGTACAGTAATATTAAATGAATATGGTAATATATTATAAATAAAATAAGAATAATAAATTAACAAAACCATAAATCATATTTTTGTGAACAATATAAAATACAAATACAAATATTATACATTTTATTTTTATAAACATAAATAAGATTAATTCCAAAATTAATAATTTTGAAAAACAAGCATAAATAAGAATAATTAATCTAATTGTAATTAATATTAAATGAATATGGTAATCTATTATAAATAAAATAAGATAAATAATTGTAAATATTTATTGATCTTTTTCTCCACTATTTCATTAATTTTTGATTTAACAAAGAAAAATATATATCTTTTTAAAAAACAATATAAGATACTTATTATAATTCTTCCTTAAATTAACTAAAATAACACTTTTAATTTACTTAATTGAAAATGGAAATTATTTAAGGGAAATTTATTCTGTGGTAGAAATTTGTTTTGTTGAAACGATTATATTAGAAAATAATTTAATTTGTATGATATTTTTTGTTTTACTTTTTATACGGGGTTAGGTGAACATTTTTGGAATGGCTTTAAAAACATGATATTGGTTGGGGCTTGTCACGAGAACCATTCGGTGGTAATAGAAGAACCCCCAAATGTAAGTTCTGTGGAAAAGTTATTCATGTAGGTATAACGAGATTAAGCGACATTACACACATATCTCGGGACAGAGTAGAAGGATGTCGAAGTGTACACCTTGGAAGTGTCTAAAGCATTAGATTTGTATCCTTTGTCTGTGCTTGAACAAAAATTCAAATGAAAAAAAGAAGGAGCGACTTATAAGTTTTTAAATGAAACGTTTTCATGTGAAATTGATGGTAAGTTACGATAAAGTTGAGGAAGTCGGGAGATGGCGATTTGAAGACAAATGAAACATCTGATGAGAGAAATTCGGTTGTTTTTAAGAAGGTGAACCACTGGACATCTGAGGAATTTGAGGACTTCCTCACAACCTTGTGGTGCGGTATCAAGCGATATTAGATATGAAGCTTAGGTATAAGAGGAAAGGAGCTAACATACCCCCCGAAAGGATTGATCCCTACATGTTTCCTTGAAACAAAAATCAATAAAAAGTTTGTTTTCAGAAGGTGTAGAAAGTGGAGTAAATCAATCTCTAAATTTTCTCTTCAGTGAATACCTTTTTAAATAAACAATAGTGGGAGCATACTAATAATCTGTGAGTTGATACCATATGACAGTCAGGGTATCAAAGGGTCTATGAAGGGAGTACCAAATTGGCAATGCGCATCACGGAGGAGGAGGTCACCGAGCTTGAGGTATATATAAACACATTAAAGGTCAAATGGCCTGTATATGGATGTACCATCATGTGTGATGGTTGGAGTTCTAGAACTAGAAAGCCTATCATCAATTTCATGGTTTATTATGATAGAAGCATGATATACCTTTCTTGCGTTATTATACCAGCTTGGCATCACGCAAGGCGATACGTCTTTTCCCTTATGGATAAGATTGTTGAGAAGGTTGGGGAGGAAAACATTGACACGAAGTAGTCGCGATAATGAGAGACGAGTTTTGTACATTTGGTATGTTGATGGAGAAGCGCATGACATTTGTTCTAATATCCTTGTGCAACGCATTATATTGATTTTAATGCTTGAAGATAGTATTAGAAACATGAAGCAAATTAAGGAGACTTTAGATCAGAAGAATGATCTAAGAAACTTTATTATAATAGCTTGAGAAGTAGTCCGAATTGTTGAAAGTTCACTAAGGATAGAGATCTCTTGCGCCCCGGAATAACCCGATTTGCCACTGAATTTATTTCAATTTAGTGTCTTATACGTTATAAGGGATTTGAAGAGGATGTGCCTGACAAATGAGTGGCGTCGAATTGACAAAGATCGGGCATAAAGAGTTTAAGAGATAAGGTATCGACCTTATCTTAGCGTCGGTTTTGGAAGAAGGCAAAGGAAGTCGAATCATCGTGGAATATACGGTGAAAGTTTTGAAATTTGTTGATCGAGATAAAAGCCCGGCTCTGTACAATCAATCGTTTATGAAGCAATGGATAGAAGTGGCCAGGCATAAAGGCGTCGGTGAAACATTGGGAAAGGTATTGGGAAGTCGTTGACATAAGGTGGAGCAAATCGATTGCATAGACATTTGCCATTTAGCAATTAATACAAAAATTCGCCTCTGAGTTATTTTTATCTTATTTAAAGGCAAAGTATTATAAACTTTTTTTTTACTTCTATCGACATATTTTTAAATCAATGTTTCAATATTCAAAGTAATTCTCCTGTCAGAAAGTTAAAATTGGACTAAATGAGGTTATCAGATGTGGAGCAAGATTGGATAGAGCGACAAAAGCTATGAACGAGATATAACAAGTGTTATTTTTATAATATATTTTGTATTTATAATGTGCATTAATAAAGTAAATAACATTACAATGTAGGTGAAATTATTTGTTAAAAGTCAAGGAGAATTTGGAAGTGCACTAACTAGAAAAGCAATAAATCACTCTCTTCCAAGTACACATTATATTTATTTCTTTTTTAAATAAAAATTGTCATCGTCTTCTATTAAATATATATTTGTGCCTAATAAGTTTTTTTTTAATAATAGCTTAATGGTGAAACAATTATGGTGATGAAGGTCCACATCTTCAAAAGATTGCTATCAAAGTTCTAAGTCAAACATGTTCTTCATCTGGTTGTGAAAGAAATTGGAGCATATGGTCATTTATTCACACAAAGTTCTTGCTTGATACGTTTAGCGATGAAAAGTTATAAAGTTAGTTTATGTCCATTCTGATGTGCAACTTTGAGTTAAATTTGATGCGAATGAAGCGTGAAGATTTGTACGATCGATTGACACAAATCATATTTTTAATGATGATGATATATTGATGATAGTGGATACGAGAAGGAAAGAACTTGTTTTATCATGCGATAATTTGGATTAGGTGAATCAGATCTTCCCTCTAGAGAAGTAAGAAAGCGGCTCATCTTGATGGTGTAGCACAAGTTACGAGGGGTAAGTAGGCGTGCGGGTATTCTTCAAAAGAAGAGACATTGGTTCTTCTCATAAAGGTAAGGCTCATCGAATAATTGTTTCAAATTCTAGTAGTGATGATGACGATGATAGAGCCAATAGAGGGGGTAGCAACATTGGTGGTGACAATGAAGACGCGGGGAGACCGATGGAAGCCAGTGGTGGCATTAGACAAGCGGTGTTGATAGTGGTTATGTTAATCGAGTTGATCGTGGCATGTCGCGAACACGGGAAATGAATTACCCATGCCCGCTGAATCACGATGCGTGGATATAGGCGGGCATATGGGGTGACGAAACCACGGAAAGATTGACTACATTTCTAGTGATGATGACTATTAGGTGGACATGATTATAGATCGAATTGTAACCCAGTTACATGGCTTGTCAGCCCAGGTCAGAATCAATACCTCATCTTGAGGGAGTGGGAGATAGATCCTATCTTGAGGCTTTAGTAGTGATAATTAATGATACTTTTAGTGGATATGATTTTGATCAATATTCAACTCTTGGAACCTGAGCACAAGTGGTTTCTAATGGATTATGACAATCTTCTAATAGTAATAGCGTTGCTTATCAAGGTTTGGATCTTGTCGGCATGGTGTTGAGCCGGCGACGCTTGAGGTCGTATTTACTAATTATGGATCATCGGCCCATTTTATCTCAAGCGACACATTCAGTGATGAACTATTCTTTTAACCACATTCTCATTATCACGAATTATAAATGCCGATTTGTATGCTCGTCATTAGGACTAATGATGATGCATGATTTTGGCCTCTGATCGTTAATATGTAGTATTGATTGATGTATTTTGTGACGTTTTTGTTAAAAAATTGTTATCTTGATATAAAATAATTTCTTTTGTTAGCGTTAGCATCACATATCTTTATTTGAATGTTTCGATTCTTATTTAAATAATGTTAAATATTAAAAATTTGTTTTATTAAATTTTTAGCTTGCTTAATTATATCTATTTTTCTAATAATTTATACTATAATATTTTAATAATTTTTAAATATTTTGTCGTGCTATTTTACGTATCAGGCGATACGCGGCCAGAATGTCTGAATTTTGTCGAATCGGCTTGATCGATTACGCAGCTTTGAACAATGCTATTAACACTAATGCGAACCAGGATAGGCCAATCCTCTTGTTATTTTCAAAGAAAGAGATGGTTGGATGAATTTGGAGAATCCAAGATGAGTCAACCATGCTGCTAGGAGTGTGAAGGGACTCATGGGTAGGGGGGCCACTAGTAACACTAAGGCAAACCGGGGCAGGTGAGTGGTCTGAGTTATGCTTGGGGAGGATCTCCACTCTAGCCTGGGAGAAGCAACAACACCAGTCCAAATTGCAAAGGGCTCAGTCGAGCCAGGCCCCTTGAAAGAATCTGTGGAATTTTCACAATGCATTTTCAAACCACTTCTAAAAATGGAAAATGAGGTAAATTATGATAAAATTGGGTTAATTATGAGAGAGAAATATGACTAAAAGGTTGAAAATCGGGTAAAAAGGCAACTAAAAAGGTTTTTATTTGGCAAGCCCCTTTCCCATGAATAAACGGCGACGTTTTATCCACATATGATTAACGACGGTGACGTTTCTCATTTTTGTCACCCAATTCCACAACGGCTAGTTTCAAGTGACCGTTTAGAGCCCTCAGATTTCAAATTTTTGAAACAGTATCTTTGCACAATAAACGTACACACAGATCGACTTCCTCAAAACGAAAAGAAAATCAAAATCGAAATTGCTAAACAGCTTTAGAAAATCACAACCATCATCTACCAGCACAAATCTGACTGATCCCTTCATCGTTCCACTGAAAACAGAGGTTCAAAAATGGTGTACGCATACACACCCACATACTACTCCACTCTTCATGACTCCATCACCTCTCTCTGCAAAACCATCCTTCCTTTCTCCTTCAAGAAGCGCCGCCTGCCAGCGGCGGAGCAGAAGCTGTCGAAGCTGCAGTCGGATAATCTGAAGTGGCAGCAAGATTCCTTCCATCAGATACTCAACTTGATGGGCCTCTGTAAAGAAGGAATCTTGGCAGAACATGAGGTTTCTGCTTTTAGAACGCATTTACTCGAGACCCTCATCGCTTCTCCAGCCGATCAAGAGCAACCTGTGATCTTGAGGGATAAGCTGCTGTTTTTGCAGGTAGTTTTTCTCTTTGGGCCTGTTTGTTTCCATGGAAAATGTTGAGTGATTTTCTTTGTTCTTTGTTGTAGGAGCTGTTTTACGCGAAGTGCATTTCGGGTGATGAGTATCATTCTTCGAAGAGGCCTTTGATACAGAGACTTGCAGTTCAAGGAGCCGAGATCCAGGCCAGAGACGTAATTGTCGCAAGTCAGAAGGAGAATTCAGAAGAGGAGTGGTCAGTCATTGATTTGAGGGATGAACAGTGCTTGCTTAACAAAGAAACTTCAAATTCAAATTCAAAGAACAAATCGAAACACGGTTCCGCTATAAAGCAGATTAAAGGCGTTGCCTCGGCTTTGAGCTTTGCAACCCCTCACAAGAACGTAAAGAACAGAGAAGAACAGAGCATAATCGGCCCAGCGTCGGAACATTCTGGACATAACGAATTGGGGTTGTCTAGAGAAAACCCTTTCTGGAATATCCATTTGAAGGAGAAAGAAAGCGAAACTCGATCCATACTTATGCCAGAAAGCATTCCGGTGGAGACAGCGAAGGTTGAAAAGGGCGGAGCAGACAAGACGAAGAAGAAAGTATTTCGGACTCTGTTTCAGAAGGAAGGCAATGAAAATGCGCCTGAATCTGAGGAAAAAGTTTCAAAATCGGGGAAGAAACAATGGGGATTTGAGGGGTTGAAGAAATGGAAGAAAAGCAACTGGGAAGATGAGGCGACTCCATTGCCCCTTAGCGAGAGATCGGATACTGGATCTTATTCGGGTCCCTGTCAACTTGTGACCAGCCCCATTGGGGAAGGACCTGATACAAAACAAATCAAGAGGAAGATACATTCCAACGGTTCCTCCTCAGATTTTTTCATCGATAAGGTTTGAAATCGTAGACATGTATTCATTTTGTTCCAGTTAAATTAGGGTTAGTGTCTTATCAAGCCTGATAATTTTCTAGGTTTTGGGGGAGAAAATAAAGAAGGAGCTGTCGCGAATCCAGACCGAACTCAATTCCACAAACCACAATCTTCAATTCTCGTAAGGATTTCTAACAGAACCATGACTCAATTTCTATGTATATTTAGTAGCGTTTATAGGTTGATGACTATTTCATTTGGCTCATCAGGAATGATCAGATAGAGGCGATTTCCACCAAGCTTCCAGTTGACAAGGCAGACCTGAAAAAGTTCTTTCCCATGTAAGGCAGGCAACCATTTTCTTCTTTTCTTCTGGTTCAGATGGTTCTTCCCTCCTAAGATCACTGAATTTCTCTTGTTTTGGTGATGATTTGATTAAATTAAATCCAAGGTCATGGTGTGATCGGTATGGAGAAGTGGTGTTGGATGTGGTGAAGAAGGAATTCAAGGATCATGTGGGAGAGATGGAGAATAAGAGAAACGCAGCGAGAGAGAAGCATAGCAATAGCAGCAGCAACTCAACCAGATGGACGACATTTGAAGATGATGAAGATGATGATGATGATGATGAGAATTGTCACCCAAATCTCTTCTCCGCACAACAGATGAAGAATCAGACAAAACTCGCCCCCTCCAAGAAAGATTACTCTTACTCCTCCTCCTATATCAGCAACATCAACAGCAATCCCTTCTGTCATCAACAGCCAAGATCTGAATTTGGTTTTTACCAGGACCAGAACCCATTTTGGAGTCCCAAGAAGAAGCAAGGAGGGGCTACTCTTCCATGATATGATAGGTTAAATTTTTCATTTTCAAAAGTGTTTATTATATTGTTGGGTACCCACCTCTCTTGTTTCTCCATTCACTCGTTGTTATCGGTTTACGAGAACCGAACCATGAAGAACTTTGTTTTGTTCTTCGAGTAATGCAATATTCAACGTATTTCGTTTGTTAGATGGAACTTTGTTTTGTTCTATTCCTATTCCTATTGAATGTGAGCACAGCGAACAGAGTTTAATGCCAATATAATCCTTTTTTCTTTTTTTTTAAAGAAAAAAATACATATAAACTCTTTTTCAAAATAATCAATGGAGTTTTAAAAATTAACCTTTAAAATATCGGTAAATGCAATTTTAAAATTAACCTTAAAAACAGCTGGTAAATGTTATTATAAGATTAATTTTCAAAACCTTGATTATTTTTTAATCAAAGGATATCTATGTGGTTTTTTTTTTTTTTTTAAATGAATTATTTTGATATTAAACTCAAACAACCAACAACAAATTTAATGTTGTGTTAGTTTTAGGGTCAAATTATTGCTTTTTAAACTTATATTCAATCTAACTAGGGTGTTCATAAACCGTAAATAACCATCCAAATCGAAAATCGAACCAAACCGAAACCGTGGTTTTTAAGATTCATAGGTTTTGATTGGTTTGAAATTTTATAAAAACCAAAATATCGGTTTTGTTTGCGGTTTAGGGGTGAAAATCGCCATAACTGAACCGACCCAAATCGATTTAATAAAATGACGTTTTATTTTGTTCATATATAAATGACAACTGTTTTTCTGAGAAATTGTAGACCTGCGATTTTGTCCATCGTGGCCCAAAAAATAAATCATTTTTCCCTAGGGGTCCTATAGCTAACTTCCAACTTTGATTGCTTGGCAAGGAAGCAAGTAGAGTGTTTGACTCTTAAATTCTCTTGGCTAAAGGAAGAAGAAAACAAGAGAGAATAAATGAGAAATTTGAAGGGGTAGGAAGGGGATATAAGTCTTCAAGAATCAAAAGCAAAAAAAAGATAAAGGAGAGGGGGAGTTCTAAATTCTCTAATGATAAACATTTAAAACATAATAGAAAGGTGGTCAAGAATTCTCTTATCAAAGGGAGAAGAGAGGGGTGGGAGAAAGAAAAAATGAGGTTGTTTTAGGATCAAAACACTCAAATAAGGGAAAATAACTTTGAACAATTCAAACCACCAATTGAACCAAAACCGTAATATTAGGTTTGGTTGGTTTTGAGTATATTGAACGGTTTGAATCAGATTGTAATTTTTTCAAACCGATGTTATATGTTTGGATGCTCAAATCGAGCATGTGACCGCGAGAAACAGCCATCCCGGCTGCTTTTGCCGCACGTTTTTACTAAAGCCAAAGTTATGAACTATAGCATTAGTTGATATGGCGATAATTAAAATGGAAGCCTATAATTGTCATTTAGGCTTTGTTTCAAAAAACTAGTAATTGTCGTATTGATTTTAGTGAAAAAAATGGCATTAAGTTATCGACACAATTTTATTTCAAATATGAAGATATCTTGAGAAATGCTAAGTTTGAAAGGAGGGTCAAAAGTAACTTTTTAAAAAAAATTTAGAGGCCATTTGGACCGGGAACTCAAAGATATGCGACCTTAAGCCTGCACACAATATTACAAAACATGGATGGGAAAGCATGTGTCACCATCCTGATGTTGAGACAGCTAAAACTAATAATGACATTCTAATGCCGACCATCTTAATGTGTAACGATTTATATAACTAGAGTTTAAACATGTCGGTTCCAAGTTTCTTACGTCTGGGTATCTATCTATCTATATGTGATAGAGATATCAATGCATGTTTTAGTACGAGCAAGGAGCTCTATTCATCACTTTAGACTGGGGACCCAGAAAAACTCATTCTAAAAGACCAACCAAAACATGAGAAAGAAGATCCTATCAAGTATAGAATTTAGAAAATATAGAAGGTTAAAATTCAGATACAAAAATTATATCTGAGGGAGAGAGAGGTAAATAGAGAGGATTTAAAGAGGACTGCGCCCCTATTTACATGGATATGTACAACAACGCTATCAAAGAGAAGGGGTCTCTAGGTTTCCGACAGGACTACCACCAGTAAGGCCATCACGAACATCTCCCCGGCATAGTGGGCACACACTGTGAAGAAAAACTTTTGTCTGTGAGATTTGAAGAAGAAGAAGAAGAAGAGGGGAAAAAGGGCAAGGCATGCAAGTACAAGGCAGGAATTACAATACCCGTGTATTTCTTTGAGCCATTTATCAACACAAGACATATGATACTCATGGTGGCAAGGAAGAACCCGAATCTTATCGCCTTCCTCATACTCAGCCAGACAAATGTAGCACCTGTCAATGGCAGTCATAAATATTATTAAATCCTATATAATTGATGAATGTATTGTTACTTACAAAATCCCACACCAAGCAATGAACTGTAAATTATTAACTTTCCATGTTTGTTCAAAACGCTTCCCTTGTCAATAATTGTAACAATAATAAAATCGTGTTCTTGCCAAAAATACCAAAACTCAAAGTGCCTCATACTTTAAAAAAATGGAAGAATAATTTTTCAACCATTATTTCATCAAGATCATCTTATTTCAGCCATATTCTGCTTGTCCTAGTACAAAGCAAAATGAGAAACTTACTGTTCCACGTCCTCCCCACTCTCAGCCCTGTCAACCTTTTTGTGATTCTTGAGAGGAAAAGAGTCAACAACCGACTCTGGGGCAGGGAGTGATACCATAGACAGTGACAGTGAAACAGGTTGGCGGTGAATCTCATCCAAGACCTGCATATAAAAAATTTTAAATATGCCTTTAGGGAACCAAACTCTGCATTATGTTTTTAACCAACATAACACACCAAGATAATGAAAAATTCTCCCTTGAGACAGCCCAGAAGAATGTAGTAGATAGAACCTCTATTCACAGCATTATCATTGCAGGAGATATCAAAAGGAACCAAATAAAATCTTACAACTTCTATCAACAAATATCAAATGTGATATGGCAAATATACATGACAGAACAGCAATTGGAAACTGTATTTATGATAAAAGGGTTAAATAAAATAGAATTCCTGTCATCACATCCAAAACAACAGTTTAACTTCAAATATATTTTAGAAGGAAACTTCATGTTCTATGCTCACTTGACAAATGTCAAAATAGTCCATATCTCTGCTACCAAGAATTATCTAACATCAGTTAAAGCTCCCCTTTGTTCACATATCAGTGTTCTAAACATTTCCATGAGAACCAGTTTTATACCACAGCTGAGATAAATCAGTTTCTCCTCTCCATAAATATGTTATTTCTCATTTCAGTGTAAATTCATCAAGCATTGACGGAGTGTTTCAATCCTTGTCTACATTCTAGAAGCGTAAGCAATAACAAATGCAATGATGGAAATATCACTTAACCACATAGCCTAAGCTAAACCACCCCAAAAAATGTTCTTGTCAAAACAGATTTCTTTGACATCCTGTTGATTATGCCTACTATGTCAAAATCTATAGGGCAAAAGAAGAAAGTGTAACTCAAGACAAAAATGCACTCTGATTCCACTAGTATAGAGTATTCAGAATATTACACATGGATTGATCAATGACAACAACACAAAAAGTAGGTAGAGATAAAAGTCACAAAATACAAAGTACTTAACTTCACTCAGGTGGAAATCCCAGAACTGTATTAATCCAGTGTTCTGTTTTGAAATAGTCATCAAATAGCCAAATATTGAACTTCAAGTGTTGTATATTGCATACAGCCTAATGATTTTCATATCCTGATAAAAGTTCCTCCAAGATCCAGTAAATAATTATAAACCTAAGTCCACAATTCAGCAGAGAGAGGGGGGAGGGGGGGAGCACCAAACTAATGACTACAGTCAACTTCTTGCATACTTCATCAATAATGGGTCAAAATGCAGTACCACAAACAGAGATGATGGACAAGAAGCTGAAATCAATTAAATATAAAACAAAGGCGGCCTGTCAAAGACATGCAGATTCTATCCAATCAAGGTTAAATATAACGAATATCATTCCCAAGCTAACTCTCATGATGATATCAACAAGTGTTATTGATACTTTAGTAAAACATCACTAGGACTATGAACAGGGACAGAGTTCATTTGATGGGGAAAAAAAAAAAAGTCAGGGAAAAAAGAAACATTATGTTTAAGATAACAGTTAGCAATTAAACAAATACTGATATGAGAACTAGCCAAGAAATAGAAGCACAACAGAGGTAAGAGAAACCATATCAAACCATACAAGGTTAAGAGAAAACTACCTCAAATAAGGCTTCAGCTAGCATAACTATTCGAGAGATGCTTGCTCGAGTGCTAGATTCTTCAGCCATCAAGGAGTCACAGGAGCACATACCATCAGGGTGGAGGCCTGTTGGACAAGTAGTAGTTCGCCGACTACCCTCATCAAGCCCACCACGAAGCCTCTCCCATATCTGCAAATTTTCTAGTGGTATGAATATACAAAAATTACTCAAGGATAAGAAAAGTAAGTTAAATCCCACCAGATATAGATAGCTTCCAATGCCCACACTAGAATGCTCAGGTGGACAACCCAAAAGAATATAAAGAAAAGTAAACCAAAATTGAAATATAATAACAATGGGAACAGTGCACATTAATATTGAAAATGTGCAAATAACTAACTAGAAAATCAAAATAAAATGAACTGCATTTTTTTCACAAAGCATATGTGCAACAGATTCCACTTAATACTGAGTATGAGATACAAGTTAATCTCATAAGAAAAACCATGAAAAGCTGTTTTATAGTATAAAAAACCACCTCTGATCTTGAATGCCACCTTCGCTCATTCATGCTGTGGATTCTACTTCCCAGGTAGCCAGAGTCACCTCCAACCCCATCATCAAAGAAATCAAGGAGCCATCTGCCATGAGATCCTAGATCATCAGTATCATCTGTTGAGAAAACAATGGTTGGGGAATCACTATGCCTCCTAGAACTGCGTCTTGAGAAGGCATCCCAGAACAGTCTTCTACTATTCCTTCTTGCCTCTCGGTTACTTACTTCAGCAGTTGTACTAGACACAATGTTGGACGAGATGCTCACCACATCAACATGAAATACACTTCCATCTCTCCGACCTTGCTCCCTATCAGCCCGATCGGACACCACAATGCCCAGGCCTGAAGGCATCACCTCTTGATTGGATTCATCTCCTTGAGAATGAAAAGACACTGGTGAATTAGTGACTGCAGGAACAGCAACAGAACTGGGATTATCAACAGCTATTACTGTGCTCACACGATTTCCAGCAGATGCGCCATCTGAATATGAAGATCTATGCTCTGAAGCATGTGAACTGCTTGAATGTATGACCCTTTCACCACTGTGAGACCAATCCTTGTCCATTGAGTTAGGAACATTATTTGCAGCATCTATGTCAGCTCTTGCATTCACAGAGACAGGATCCAAAGGATGCAGATCCTTAAATGAAGCACTAGCTATGTTACTACTTCTCTCCCAGTAAGGATTAACTTGACTAGGTTCATCACTTACCGTTTGAGAAGGAATCAATTCTTTACTCTCAGATAAGCATTTTCCCCTATTACTTGTTTCATTATTGTTTAAACCATTGATAAAAGAAGTATTTTCCCTTGCTGCACTACTGCTCTCAGATGAAGTTCCTGTTTCAGTTCTGGTGCTGGTAAATGCAGTCCCAGCACTGGAGGTCAAAAGGGATTCCTTTGTTAAGCTTTGTTCAACAGTCACAGGATCATTGTGTTCTGTAGAATTCACCAGTAATTCAGCTGGACAATCTTCAATCTTCAGAAAAATAATGTCATCATGTCAGTTTCTTTTACTAAATTCAGTTACTCTATTTTGAGTCCACAAGCAAATTTTTGGGGGCCATTAAATTCATAACCTTCAATCTTCAGGAAAATAATGTCATCATGTCCATTTCTCTTGCTAAAATACAATTTATCTATTTTGATATTACCAAGTTCAAAGTATAAAGACAGAGTTATGACCCCACAAAATTTGTGGGGAGCCATTAGAATCACAAACACTTCACTCTAGTGCCAACAGTGAACCATAAGTTAGGTTCAAATTGATTCCAGATTAACTTAAGGACCAGGATGCCTCCTTGCTTTCTCTTTGGTTTTGAACTTTTTGTTTGACAAGAGTGCTCAACTTGCCTATCAAAGATTAAAATTATTACTAAAAGATAAAGATAAAAACTGGTCAGCATAGGAGAACTTAGCCTTCCAACCTCTGCAAACAAAAGATCATCAAGTTTTAAGTACCAAAACTTTGATCACAGAATTTTCACCACATAATTTAAATTTTCATGCCATGACAGAGTCAAAGGCCCAAATTATGTTGGCATTGAAATGTTTGGTAGCCATGATTTTATAATTGTATTATTTCATCATGACTCAAGCCATAACTTTATAAAACCAAAGTTTTACAAGAGGGATGAAAGAAGGATCTCAAAGAAGAAAACACATCCCAAATATAGGAAAGAACTAAGTAATGAAGAACAGAAATAAAAAAATAAAAATGAAGACCAAAAACAAGTCAACTAATCTATTAATTATTTAATTGAAAGTAACAATGCTAATAGTTCCATGATGAGCTCAACCCAAACCCCACACGAAGATCTAAAGTCTATAAACACCTGCTGCTTTACATCCACTTATGGAGGCAACTTGGGTGAAATTAAAGATTTTTAAACTATGGAAATGCTATTAAAAAAACAAAAACAAAAGATGCCCTAATTCAATTCTGACATATGCCAACAAATTCAATGGTGTCCTAATTCCTCTTTTTCCAGAAATCCTCTCCACTGAGCCAAATGAACAAAATTATACAGGTACTTCAACTTTTGTTTCAAAAGCCACATCAACAGGTGAAATAAAACAGAATAATAACATGGAAAACCCGATTGACAACTGTCAAATTATCAAGAGGCAATCCACACCAGCTATATCTGCAAGAGTCAAGCCCAAATACCACACAAACTGCAGTTATCATTAATCAAGAGCCTCAACTGGATTGAATGTTTGGCTTCAATGAAAGAAGGACAATAATATGAGACACAGAAGCAAATTTATGAACCAATCACTTGAAATAGACTTCCACCCTATTCGAATAAGCTGCCTGGTTCTTGCATGGAACTTTCTTTGACGCAGAGAACACAAAAATCCAACTTATCCCAACACAGCTCAAAAATTGGAAAATGTCTTACACCATTGATGTCCTTCCCTCCAGCCTCCATATCTTACGCCTAACAATCACCCCAAGGTCTAGCCCATGCTTGCACTATGATGCTCATGGAACACTAAAGGACCCCCAGTCCATTTTGCTGGACTTGAGTACGATGAGACATGGCATGAGCTCATCCTAACATTAGGTGCTTTAATATTGTGGTCAAGTAGGATGCTGATTACCAAGGCATGTGACTATTCAGATGAGATGTCCAGCAGCCCCCTGCATGGGTCTACTTGGCGAACAATCTATCTGGAATTGCAAGTGAAACCCCTCGTGAACCTTTTTGCTGTTCTAGGATCATGTCAAGCAGAAACCAAAGGGAGTGGCGGTGTCCTTCTCTATTTCCCCTTTATGGATCATCTCACATGGAAACCAAAGGAAGTTGCCCGGCATCCTTCCAAACCTTCCAAAAATGGGTCGCCAACAAAACTTCACAGAGATCAAACGGATGATTCTGGAGTCCAATAAACAATAAAATTAGTCTAGTTTCTTTTGTCTACTTTGGTCAAAGTTTCTCACAAATATCTTCATTGTGGCCCACTTCTACAATAGTTAATTGAATTGCTAACCAAGTTTCCCTTACCTTCCATTTGTTTCTAAGAACTAATGAAGGAAAGGGAAACCGAAATGAAAATTATCACAAATGGTTTTCTTTCCTCCCAAAAACTAAAAACAAAAAAAAAATAAAAAAAAGCTTTAACACAACGTTTGAATCTTGAAAACAATGAGGGAAACAAAGGGACAAGGGTGAATACATCTTTTCGAAAAAAGATTTCTTTCTTAGGCTACTTCCCCATATTTTTCCTTTGATTTCCCTCATTCTTTCCAAGATTCACATAGACTTAGAAGTCATCCCAAGCCCAAGGGACTCTGATTTGGACAAATTCAAGAAGGTAATCCAATATTCAAGCAATTTTAATCACATAATTATCATATTTAATTTTAATATTCCAAAAAAATAAATACTTGAAAAAGATCATGAAACATTCAACTAACCCAGGAAGCAAAAATTCTAGGAAAACTTCAAAATGGAAGCATTTAAGGATACCCTAAAACTAATTAGTTTCTTTGATTTTAGACACCCCATATTACTATAAGAACCAAAATTGGTGATTGGATGAATACCTCCCCTGACATTTAAAATTAGTCAAATGACATTCAATTCCAATGGAACAACTAAACATCTACAATCCCAAAATAAATAAGAAAAGACTAATCTGCAAGTAGAAACGATTAATTATTTAATGACTCAACGAATTAAGCAACGCATAAATCCAACCCTTGAAAAAGCAAAATATTCGAGTCAATTTTCGACCCGAAAATTGACCAATCTTGTGCATCGACTAAAAAATTTGTACCCCATACAAAAAATTATACATAACATAATTGGAAATTGAAATTACTGAACGGATTTAACAAGAAATCAATAAATTCGAAGAGAAAATACCAAAAATGATAACAAAGAAACAAGGAAAAAGAAATCTAGGGTTCGAAACTGAGAATTCTCGAAAAAGACAATCGCGATGATACCTCAGGCGAAGCTCGAGAAGTGGAGCCACCACAGATGAGAGAGGAGAACCTCCGGTTGAGTCGTGGCCGAGACGACCGCGAACCCAGACGACTGCTGCCGGAACCCATGTGCGACTTGGGGGTGCGACCTCTGTTTAGACTATATAGAGGAGAGAGAGAGAGAATTAGAGGTGTGTTTGGTTTCAGGGGACGACGAGAAATGATTATAATGGCAACGTAACCAATTCAGACGGAGTACTTTTTTCCTTTTTTTCTCCTTTTCTTTCTTTCTTTCTCCACGACCCATCTCTCAATTATTTGAGACAATTTTAGGGGCATTATTGGAAAACGAAATAGGGCCTAGTATCCATCCTCGTTTAATTTTGAACTTTTTTGAGGCCCACTTCAGCTGCCACGTGTGTCAAGTGCCCTAAAATTGAACTGCCTTTATGCCCAAACGCAAACGTTCAGTATGAAAATGCACAATGCCCAAATTGCCCTTTCTCCTCAATTTCTGAAACCGGAATTGTGTGCCACGTCGGATCCCAACATATTCCATCTTTGAAAGGGCCGTTACTTGTTATTACCACTTTCTTGCCTTTATTTTATTTTTAGTCTTAGGGAGGAAGAAATCAGTAGTGATTTTGATGTTTCTTCGTATAATTGTGCTTGCGTGCGTGCATCCTGATAATCATAAGAAACTCGAACTAGTGTTTATTAAGAAGCAAATTCAAAATCGGACTGAATGTTATTTTTAATGTTGGGCTTCAAATATTCTTGATTAATTAATTAAAAGTTTCTCTGTCTAACAAAAACAATACAAAGGAAAAATAAAAATAGTTAGCGTATCTATTAATTAAAAGGGAGGAAACTTCATACCATGGGGATTGACCTTTTTGCACTGAAGATAAAGATACGGCGCTTTATTCTAAACCAGGAATCGAAGTAATGGGCTCACCTCACCGACTCCAACGAAGGTTCAAAGAACTTCACCTGAGCGGCTGGACTCTAATGTTGGGCCCAGACCCAAACCCAAGTATGGGCTTGGGCTGGCCTGTATGGGTCAACAAAGTCTAGTGAGTAGGATGGGACAGATGTCGAACAGAAGGAGGATGGACGGTTTTGTTAGTAAATTAAATTGACTAAATTCTAACGTTAAATAGCATTAAATAGGAGAGAAAAGACAAAAAAACAGAACACGCGCCCCCTCAGTGGTAAGACGCATTGGTCGGCAATCACAGATGATGTTTGGTTTTTTTACTTAACGTTTGGATATAATTTTTTTTAAGTTTAATATTAAATAATATTTAATAGTATTAAGTATTAAGTTATTTATTTTTTAATATTAGATAATGAATAGGGATAGCAATGGAATTTAATTATTTGAGTTAGCTTGTATCGTTTTAATAGGATGGATTTGAACTTCAATTATAATAAGGTTTTTAGTGGATTTGTGTTTATTTTAAATTAACGAGTTAAATTGTGTGTAAAAATACCATGTGATTATATTTTAAAAATAATTTTATTATTTTATTTTTATATTTTAATATAAATAATAATAATAAATTAGAATACTTTCCCAATAAATAATTTATAAAAATTATATTTTTATTTTTTTTATAAAATATATTAATTTAATATAATAAAAATAAAGACAAATATAAAATTAAAAATTTAAAATAAAAACAAAATAAAATATGAGCGAAGGCGGGTTTGGAGATTTCACTGTCTGGTAAGAAAGTGCCGTCGTTTTTAAATGGGAGGCGAGTTTGAGGTTAAAAAAATAATCGAATCGGGTTAGGATGCAACCGTCGTGTTGAACAGATGTAAATGCTGTAGTGTGTATTCTGTGCCTCGCTTGGAGTAATGATTGAGTTTTTAACATTTTCAATGAAATAGCTTTTTATAGAAAAGCAGATATTTTGACTTTTACATTCGAAATTTTTTAAAAAATTTCAGTAATAAGTCGTGAAAATTTTAAAAAACAAACAGCTTAATGCTGAAAGTTATTTAGCTTTTAATATTAAGTCATAAAATAAACAACCTCTTTTTGCATCAAACAAACCTCCATAAATAAATAAATAAATATATATATATATATATATATATATATATATATATATATATATATATATATATATATATATATATATATAGATAAAAATAAAAGTTTAGGGTATGTTAGGTTACTAAGAACAGTTTTTTAAAACGGGGAGAAAAATACCATTTTGATATTATTTGAACCTGTTTGTTCATAGTTTTTTAAAACTGTATTTTCTTCTAAAAAACTATGGAGAATAAGAAAAACGCAAATAAGAGACATGTTTTTTAAAATATCATTTTAGTGTTATCTAAACACTATTATTATTCTTTAAACAACAAGAAGAATAAGGAAAATTGGAAGAAAAGGTTTGGTTACAATTTTTTTATACAAAAATAAAACAGCGTAAATCTTAAATTCAAAAAACGAGAATAGTTTTGAAGAATATTAAAATGATGTTAACTATATTTTTAAAAACTCTTTATCAAAATATTTTCAAAAACATGAACCACACGTAGAACTGTGTTTTTTTTTTTTTTTTGGTATCTTACTTGTTTTTTAGAAGAAAAAAAACAGTTAGTGTTAGTGTAATGAATAATGAAAGGTTCAGGAAAGGAATATTCAAGAAGATGGATGATTTTGATCGAGATAATTCTATTAAATTCAAGGTAGGCACAGCTACCATAGATTGTGGACTGGTAGTTTTGAATTTGACAATATGCCTGTGTATAAATTCAGTGGCTTCCCACGGACTGTTCGCTGCAGCAGCCAAGAAGAAGCTGAAGAGGAAGAGAAACATGCATAATCCACCACCGAATCAGCCAGCGGCGCCAGGCCCGCCGCACGACCACGGCCACGGCCACGGCCACGGCCACCCACATCCACAGCCACCACCTCCGGGGCCTCCAGGGCCTCACGGACCTCCGGGGCCTCCCGGACCTCCGGGGCCTCACGGTCCTCCGGGGCCTCACGGTCCTCCGGAGCCTCACAAACCCGGACCACCCCACCATCACTAATGATCGGATGGGCCTGAGCTCCTGCTATTAATGGTGCTCTAATGTAATTTTACTCTAGAGTTTGTGCTAATGATCTTCCCCTCCCCAATCCGCCATCCGGTGTTAAATATGATATGATATGATTATTATAATAAAAAGAGTACCATGTTTGTAATCTGATCTTGTGCTTTTCTTCCTCAATTTTTCTTTTTGGTTTCTTTTCTGTATGTTTTGTTTTTTACTTTCATAGAATTAGATTTTCTGAAGCTAATACATGCAATATTCTAATTAAAACAAACTCTAAGATTGATTTATGTATTTTTAGAGGGTATAATCTGGTATTTTGCGTGGTACTCGAACCTAGGATTTCCCTCTCTATACCTTTTTACTTGTCATGGTGAACACTCTACTATTTGAGCTAAACGTTCTACCACTTAAACTAGATATAATGAGCAATCGGGTAATTAATATTAGAAGAGTGTAAGAAGTCATCCGAATATATCTCCTTTTTAAAAGGAATTTTATTATTTAAATTAATTTTTATTTTGATTGTAAGTTTTCCAAAAACTTTATTTTGTTTAAATCAAGGATTTGTGTTTTAAAATTTTAAATCAATTTAATTGTTATAATATCTCCAGTCAATTATAATTTTATTATTTATTTTACAGTAAGCCAAAATATTACCCTTCTAAATCAAATTGGGTAAGGTTATATTTAAACAAATTATCTTTTCTATGGGTAATTGAACTTTAAATGAAATTATGTTGGTTTTAAATATTAATAAATCATGTACTTGAAGACATTGAAAGTCGGCGTGACGCACTACTTTGGATCTCACTCTCGAAAGCTCTCACCCTTGCTCGAAGTGCTTGAAACCTCCCTCTCTCTCAATCTTTCAAACACTCCTAATTCAGTGTTTTAAATGCAAAGCGCATTTCGTTGGAGCATTATTATTGAGTTGTTCTTCTTACCAAGAGAAGTGCACCAGGCAGTGGGTTGTTGAATCATAAATTCGCGGCGGTGCACTGCACACGGAGTTACAAATGAAAGATGACAAATCTACTTTAAAGGCAATCTTTATTAAATGCTTCTCAATGAATCGTCGAGGATAAATCTGTCACTACCTCAATTGTTCCTTTGTTTTTGTTTGTTTTGAGGTGAAGTTAAAGGCTCATTAATCTTCTAAAAACAGCATATTAATTGGTATGAATACAAAGCATTAAGTGGTAACTTGTTAGTACAATCCTAGGAAATGCATGTTAATAAGGTTATAAGAGCTTAAGGCAAGTGGGTATAGCAGACCATTGTGATCCCTTCACTTATTTAGGGATTTTCTTGGTGTCCTTAACACATCTCTACCAGCTCTTTGCTCTTTGGTTTTACATTGCTGAAGGAGCTGGATTCAGCTAACAATTAATTCATTCCAAGATGAAGTTGATGAGTGATGACTTAGGTGACATGATAGGGATGCTTGAAGAAAAATGGGGTAACTGTTTAAAAGAGACAAAAGGGAAAATATATTGCAAATCTAACCTCTTTTGTTAAAACCTAAAAAAGGAAGATAAAAACACATTATTTGGACAAATTTACCCCTCTAACCATCATATGACAACTCACTCTCATTTCCCTCCAACTTTCATTTTCCCTCCATTTACCTTTCCTTATTTCTTCTCTCATGATTCCAGCTTTTCTCTTTCACCAGTTCTCTTTTAGATTTTATACTCCATTCGTTCTGTTTTTCCCTCCAATCTCTCTTTCACCTGTTATTTACAATCATCAAAAAAGAAGTTAAAGGATGAAAATGATTCCCTCCAACTTTCCTTTTTCCCTTTATTTTCCTTTCCTTATTTCTTCTCCCATGATTCTATCTCTTCTCTTTCACTAGTTCTTTTTTAGATTCGATACTAAATAGCTACTATGTTACAATGGTTAAGTCCAACATTTGATACCAATTTTGTTCAAATATAACTTAACGATGGTTAAGTCCAATCTAAATAGCTACTGTGTTACAAACTGGACTTAACCCCTTTCAAGTTTGTTAAAATATAACTTAACGATGATTAAGTCCAAACTAAATAGTTGTTGTGTAATAAACCTGGACTTAACCCCTTCAAGTTTGTTCAAATATAACTTAATGATGGTTAAGTCCATACTTAATAGCTACAAACATGTACTTAACCCCCTTCAAGTTTGTACAAATATAACTTAACGATGTTTAAGTCCAAACTAAATAGCTACAAACCTTGACTTGACCCCCTTCAAGTTTGTTCAAATATAAATTAATGATGGTTAAGTTCAACATATATAAAAGCTATGTTAGAAACATGGACTTGACATCTTTCAAGTTTGTTCAAATGTTAACTTAATGATGGTTAAGTCCAATATGTATAGAAATTGTTTTAAAAACATAGACTTGAATCCCTTCAAGTTTGTTAAATGTTAACGTAACAATGGTTAAGTTTAGGTGTTAATATACCATGTAAACATAATTCCTGCCCAAAATTATCAATTTAAATTGAAATATTCTAAAAATTCAATTACAAACCTCTCAACTTAGCTACATTCAAATACATTTGTATATATCAAAATATCCAAAGTCATGTATCAAAATGTGTAACTACAAACTACATATGACAAACATCCAAACATGTTAAACAACATGTGTGTTATGTTCACAACTTTTATTACATAGGCAAATCTTTCATAAAAAACAGCTCTACTGACATTTTCTCTCAAAACCAATCCATAAAATCTCCTGTAAGGGAATTGAATTGATGATTGTGCTTTAAGTACTCGGCATACTTGATCACAAACATCCCACAATCACCCCTATATGATAGACATTAATTAATGTTAAAACAATTACTAAAGATTAATAAATAAGATGTCAAATTAAATATAAAAATTACGTACTTAAGGTTAGTTTGCATTTGTTTTTTGTTTTTTATTGTTTTTTCAAATTTATTGTTGCGATTGTGATTAATGGTTGAGAGGGGGCTGTAGTGTATTTATAATGTATGCAGAGATCTAGGTTTTTGAAGGTTAAAATTTAGCAAATGTTTGTTTCAAGACTAATATAGTAGGAAAATGGGAGAACAATACGAGGAGGGTATCTCTTGGTTTTATTTTTTGTTTTTTATTGTACATTGCAGAAAAATGAGATCAGTTTCTTATGAATAACATAAACCATTGAAAAACAATAACAAAAGCATCTAGTGAAGTAGAACAACAAAAATCATTGAAATTTTTCAAACACAGAACATCTCATCTTATATGAGCCTAAATACACCAATGAAGCAGCTATTGAAGAGTAAGAGGAAGTACATACCGACACCACCAATGCCGCCAACAACAAGAACAAGTTTGGAAGAAGCCAGATTTGAATTTGGGGATTGAATCACTTCTTCTTCACAGAACATCCGACATAGGTTCTTCTTCTTGAACTTGAAATGCTCTTGGAAGAAGAAGAAGAAGAAGGATTAAGCGGGTAAAGAGAATATGTTGAGATTCTTTGAGTGATAAATGAAGAAAAAAGGAAAGTCAAGTTTGTATTTTTGAAGGTTTAGAAGGGAGAAAGTTTAAAGAAATGAAAAAAACAAGAAGAAAACAAGAGATGTAGGGCTAAATTTGGGGTGACATGGAAACACATTGAGGGGTAATTTTGTTTGAAATTGATATATTTTAAGATTATAAAAGTAAAGACTTGATTTACAATTTATTTTCCATTTTATCCCTTTTTAAACCGTTTTCCCAAGAAAAATTAGGAACGACTTAGGGCTCAATGTGATGCTTAACGATTTAGGGTTGATTTTTTAAAATTGGGGACATCCATGCAGCTAAACAACTATTTGTATAACTCTATCTTTTTTTTTCCTTTTTTTAAACAGCTATTCATATATCAAGTTGTAGTGTTATTCTACTCTTAGAAGGATTCAATATTCCAACATGAAACTTCTTCTTCCCCATCCCAACCATTTGCCACTTGAGTTAGGCTTAAAAGCAAATATATCTTTTAAATAAGAAAGATTATTGTATGAATTGGCAGTAGTGGTTTATTCCCACAAAACGCCAAATCAAGTTCCATTAAGATAAATAAAGTATTATACAAAGAAAATTTATTTTAAAGTTTCAAAAAAAAAAAAATTTAATGCTAAAAAATTAAAGGGTAACCTTTTAAAATGGATAAATTCTAACAAAAATTGTAAAACTAACTTATTTCATTGAAATCCAAACACAAGTACAAAAAAAAACAATTTCAAACAAAAATACTCTTGAGCATTTAGTTATAAATGTAGGGGATTGGACAAAATGACCTTAGGCATTTTGTTATTATGTTGGGGGATTTACTTTTACATTTTTAGGAGTATTTTTGTTCCAACCAAGACATTTTCAATGTTACTTTTGCAAGAGGTTAGTTTTGCAAATAACTTTTGTTTTTGTCACTTTTAAACCAATTTCTTAAACTTAAATCCATCAATTTATATAATATGATTTTTAATTCAAATTTTGTTAAAAATAAAAATAAGTTTTAATTGTAATCCAAAATATAACTTAATTTAATATTCAAAGTTCCAAAATATTATAAGCCTAAATATAGACAATTCAAACTAAATTCAAATATCTAATAATTCAAGTACAATTTAATATACAAATTCAAAAGTTTTTTTTTGACAATTACAAATTCAAATGTTTATCATTCTCAATTAAATCCACAAATTAAATTAACATTGATCTTCAATCACAAGTCTCCATTTTTATCTCCACATTTGCATTTTCTCTATATCTAGGGAAGATAAGTTTACTTATTTCACTTCCAATTTCAACTAAAAATCTCTAGGTATCCATCTTCAAATCTTTATGTTTCCAAATTAAAATATTTTAAGAATGTAATATATTAAATAATTTTATTTTTATTTATATGTAATTATACAATTATATTGAATAAATAAAAATAGATTTAAAACCTAAACATTCATTTTAAACTAATAATATTGTATTATAAAAGCATCATATTACATTAGAAAATAAAACAACATTAATAAAAGCTACGCAAAATTAAATTAACCAAATGATAAAAGTATAATAATAAAAACTAATACAATGATAAAAATAATGCATAATATGGTTATAGAAGTCGATGTTTGTTCCGAAAGTTGCTATGGTAGTAGATGAAATAGAATAATTTCAACTGTTCCTTACTCAAACAAATTAAAGATAAAGAAGTTCATTATGCACTTCGAAGTGCATTTATTAGGTTCAATGTTTCTTGTAGTTAATGTATTAGTTTAAGTAAATGATATGCAAAACATCATGTGATGTAATTTATATGTTTTTTTTTTCAATTTGAAGTATTTCTAAGAAATTATTAATTAGTTAATTAAAATATTAATGTTTTATTATTTAAAATAAAAATAAAAATACGTTATATCAATCCACCAAAAAAAAATTTAAAATTAAATTTATTTTTTTAAAAAAAATTTATAAATTAATAAAAATAAATTAATACTCTAAATTGAAAATATTAAAATCAAGCTCCTAGAGCCTTAGGATTTAGGGTTTTCTTTTTTTGTAGAGACTTCTAGATGGCTACCAAGTGACGACATCCAAAGGTCTTTTCTTAGGAGGATATAAAATAGAAGCAAAGTTTCTTGGGAAACGAAGACAAAAAGAAAAAAGGAGGCTAGGGTTTATAGAGATTCAGCGAACAATTATTTTGGAGGGAAACGTAGGACATAGGAGATTCCCAAGGGAAGAGAGCTCTAGAGAAAGACTATTTTCTTGGAATGAGAGACCATCTTTCTTGGAGAAAAAAGGCAGTAAGGAATGAGATTTTCTTGGGATTCAGGAAGCAAACTAGATTGGAGAAAAGGAGTTTTGGACATATATACTTTATTTTAAAATATATATCTTAAACCGTCGAAAGTCGAAAATAATGTCCGGCCCAGGTAATGTCTATCCATGTCATCATGTTTTTTTAAGTTAATGTCGTAGTCGCGGCTTCGACATTAACTAAGCTCTGATAATATCTGTCAGTGAGCGAGGCGTTCTTATTTTTGTTAGAGCGGGAATTTTAAGTTCTGAATAATTGTGAAGTACAACCTAATACATATATCCAAAAATACAACCAATTCACATCACCTGCATTATAAACAATTCATCCAAATTAAGCAACTTTCATCCAAATCAACCTAATTGCATCGAAATGATAATCAATACACATCACTTGCATTACAAACATTTTATCCAAATTAACCACTTTCATCCAAACCAATCTAATTGCATCAAAATAACAACCAATACACATCACTGCATTACAAACATTTCATCCAAATTAACCAAGTTTCATCCTAATTGCATCGAAATGACAACGAACCAATACACAACAATTGATCATTTCATATATAAACCAAATCATATAAATATATACACAATGTGATACAAATAACAATATATACAAATATAAATAGACATCAATGAGTCCCACATGATGGAAGCTTTGTCTTTCTCTTAGGACGCCTAGAATACAAAGCTAGATGATCTATAGGGGCAAGTGTAATCTCAAATGGATTTGATGGAACTGATGGCGGAACGACTCAATGTGTACGTAAAGCGCGAGGTCGCCTAGGTGGGCATGCATCCAAACCTAGAACAAGGTCAATCATGGTCTCATCAATGGGAGGCAATGATGTAGGTGATGTCGTAGATGGTAATGTGGCCTCTAAGGCCGGAAAAGTAGGTGATAATGGTGGGATGACATGTGGAGGGGAAGTCTCTTAGGTGGTGTGGAATGCAGCCGAGGAGTGTGAAGTATGGGAGGGAATTGGTGTGGAAAACTTTGTGTGTATGGAAGTCTCGAGGAGTGGCGTGGAATGCTCGGCGGCATGGAAGTCCTCAGTGGGCGACCAGTAGCCGCAGCCCTTGGTGATGATTTCCTCACTCCTGACTCGACCCAGTCAGGCTCTGACCTTGCCACGCTACCTCTCCCTCTTCCTCTCGACCTCAGTTGGGTGCAAATCCCATGACAATGGGTGACGCATGAGGTTTGATGGATGGTCTATGTGACGTAGATGTCTCTTCATCTTGTGCAGCAATGTGATGGTTTCTCCAATTAGGCGTAAAACTGATCTAGCAATATCATGAATGTCATACAACAAGCCTGAAGAAGCCCCATGAGATATAGTAGCAATGTCTACCATCCTAGATATCTAAAAAAAACAAACCAAACAAAAGTAAATGTCTTCTCTATGCATTAAATTTTGGAAATAATTGAGAATTTAAAGACACTTACTTACCAACAAGTGGGATGTTGCAACTATATTATGGTACCTCATTTGATCCTTATGGAGTGGTAGCATGATCAAACGTCATGTAATACGTCAATACCACTCCATATATGGATCATGGATGTCCATAATACCAGTCATAGGAGGTGATGTGAAGATCCTATCTACACGCGTAGCCCATAAGGCAACGTATTGTGCATGATATGTCTCTCAATCGTACTTGTGGCATCCTTGTCTATCAGCCAAATGTAACTCTTGTTCTAACAAGCAAGACGAAGGTATCACCTGATGAAGGTCAAACTGATGTAAGACTCACTCTGGACGATACCACTCTACAGTCTCAAAGAAGATAAGTGGTGACATTGTTCGCCAAATCTCCTGATTAGCAAGGCATATATCAGGTAGATGGACAAACGACTCTCCGATGTATGGCTCCTATAACACCAACAATTTACCTCAATGTCAATATGACTAAAATTATCATTATTGTGAATATAACTGAAAATAACATATATTAATATATAATTATCTGATCATGAGTATGTGCATTCAACCGGTCTCTATTTAAGGCGATCACACCAAATGGGTTATGTACCCATGATAAAGGTACTCTTCAACGAAACCCTAATGAATCAACCGACTCACTCTCAGCCAACTCAACCTTAACCTTAGGCTCAGCTGGTAATTCATGTTGTATACCCTCAACTGCGTCTCCATCAACTGCATCGCCATCATCCTATAAGTGGTGAGGAACTTGACGTGTTGCTAGTCACCGAAAATCAGGTCGACCCACGTGTAGTCTCTCCTAAGACCAAAGTTAGATAAAAAAAAACCATTCAATGTTAGCAACATCTTAGTGGTTGACTTTTATATATGTATGGTTACAAATATTAGCCACATACCTGTAAGAATGTAATACAATCGGAAATCTCAGTAGCACCATCACAGCTCACTCAGCATAACTCCCGGTATAAGTGTACTAGAACTGCACTGCCCCAACTGTAAGTAGAGGTCAGCGTCAAATCTCGTAGTAATGGGAGGAAGAGGTGGACATGCAGACCCTTCTTGTTTGCAAATAGAAAGGATCCTAGCAATGCTAGGATGAAACCAGCAAGTCACACCTAGCAGCTATAGGTGGAGTCAATAATTGTTGAGACAACCAGCAAGTCGAGATAGCAGATCCTCTATGCTCAATCAACGATGGGATCACACCTAACAGCTCCTGACACAACGACGACATATCGAAGTCACATGTGCCGCTGACTGGTGGTCCATGAATCCGAAGGCCCGGGATGATGGTGACATCCTATAATGTGATCGTCATCTCCCTAACCGGTAAATGAAATGTATGTGTCTCAAGACGCCATCTCTCAACCAGACTCGTGATGAAGCCCCAATCAAGTGTGACATGTTTGATGCGATACAGACTATAAAAGTCGGATTAGATCACATATGAGCGAATACGAGGATCCATATGCCACTCTCGCATGAACTTCGACATATGTTGTCAACAAGTGAGTACCGACGAAAGCTAAAGATATCAATAAATCAATTCCTGCCCTTATGTTACATAATAATCAAAAACAATATTTTATGGTATGCAAAATGCATACCTGAGTAATGTCCACTAAATGAGATCTATGTCTATAATGTAAAACCAAGACAGATCTATCTAACGGATCTACATCATAAGGCCCTCCAAATGCCATATCTGTAACATATAACAATCAATAACGATTAACAAATGAGCAAGTACTAGTATACAGATACAATGCAATTACTAAGGCAACGTAACAACAAAAAACATACATGTTTCAATCAACTTGATTCATATTTTGACAAGATCGATGATTGTGACCAAGTTGTTTGCATAACCCACTTGTAATAGTAGTCTTCCCCTCTCTAACGTCGATTTCGTTATGCAAACGGGTTGATTTAGGATGTCCACGTGATGTGCGTTTCCTTGACTCAGAAGGCACAATGGTTAGACCATCATAAGGAGGTCATTCATATTCACCGAAGATGGGATGGAACAAGGTTGCCCATGTATCATAGTACGATTGGTATTGTAGTAGCCTTGAACAAATGATCGAAAAATCTACGGTCTGAGAAACTAACATCTTTGCTATAATATGACTACAAGAAATCCATATACCAGTATCACTTTACCACAAGTGCATTTATGGTCATGTAAGTTGAGGCGATGTGTTCGACCTCTCTTTGACTTGACATGAAATTGTCCCTGGTTGTAATCGTAAAGAACAATCTCAAATGATCCATCTTTAACCACATGTGCCTTAAACTTATCATCAACATATGGAGTATATTGTTGATCTGATGCCAATCTATTATAACCTTGCTCCCTTCTTGCAACAAAATAGCTATTAAACTGTGGCGCCCCCAGCCGGGGTCAATACCGTTGGCGACTCGTCGACCGCGCGGAATCTTCTAGGCGGATATCAGTCGTGGATGTCGGGTAACGGAGCACCATTCACCAGCTCGAGGCGGGGTATCTCCTTTATGCGAGGAGCTCTACTTTGAATACAAAACTTGTCCCAGCAATTTACAATGATGACACCGGGGATTCACATGCGGGTAAAATAACTAGCCGCTTGGGCCCACTGCGTTATCTTTGCACTTAAAATAATCCAGCTATATGCAATCATTCAAGAGTTAATAAATTACTCTTTGCAAACATATATTAAAATGTACAATTTCTAATACATGTTATACAAAGTCTCTGCAAAGCACAACTTTGGCTTTCTTCTATGAGCCTCTAGTGGCGCCTTCCTCTATTACACTCCTTGTACAGAAATAATGATCCCTCGGCGGGGTGAGCAATGCCCGATAGTGATAATTTCTTACATGGGTTACTCCGCTAAGTGCACATGTCATGGCAAACAATCATCAAACAATTTCATGAACCTACTCGAATGTCTACATGACCAATCCATGTCAGAGTCCTCAGGCTTTCCCTCCATATGCACTCGCCGAATGCGAGTAAAATATCAGTTTTCAAAACAAAAGCTTTTGTTCTCAGAAAAACTTGCTACGAGTTCGAGTGAAATATTGGACTACCCTCAGTAAAATTGCTGGATAACGCTCAGCTTGATCAGTCCTCATCAGAGTGATCTATTAGACGACTCACCAAGGAAATTCTTCGGAAAATCTTCCTTGAAATTCCTTTCACAAACATTTTCCTTTTTCTTTCAATTTCATGTCATGCACTCACTCCTAATGTTCTAAGGTCTTGCAGATGCGTATGGAATCGTGATGCCCGATCAACAAGCTCATGCTAATATATAAAACATGTATATACTAACATAATTAATCCACATAAATCATGTTATGCAAATTCATAATCAATAACACCAAAATTAGCTCACATGGGCTAATTAACAAACATAAACAATTCATTTTGAATCACTCAACATCATAAAAATCACACCAAAATCACGTCACTATTCACATGAACAGTGAAACCCTCGGGTTGACACTGTTCACGACCACAACAATGGGGATTTTCTCCACTCGGTTCAAATGTTTTGAGACCGAAAACACGGCTAATCGAGCCTGGAACATCCTCGACCACACATGGCTCTTAGCGAGAATAACCGCAGTAGGAAAAGATCCTACCTCTTGGGGTTAGTGAGGAACTCCACAAAATCGGTGCCCACGCGTAGTCCTTGCCGCATAGAACAACTTTGCTTCTTATTCCATTAGAGCCAGAAGCGGTCAGAAACGGCGAGAAATCTAAGAGAGAAGGAGCTCTTCTCTATAGAAATTGGTTTGAAGGCACCCTCTTTGCCACGTTTGTTCTTCAAAAATGGAGAAAACTATTTTCGATTTAATAATCTTTATCTGTTTAACTTTCCATATTCCTCATCACTTAAATGTTGGTTTTTGACATGAGCTTTGATACCATTTATGTGCTTTAATATTTTGGCATATGTGCGCGTTGTGTAATGGGCGGCTTTTGTGCTGGCGTGTTCTTGGGAGCTCAGTTTCACGGCACCGACTCCACATTGCCTCGAAAACGTGAAGTCCCATTGTCTCATAATTTGACAAAATTCGACGTGGTAGCTAGATTTCGCGAGATGATTCCAAAGGTGAAATCCGTTTCGTCATTTGAGATTTAGAAAAATTTCGGATTTTTACCGAAATGACCATTTTGCTCTTTTTCAGAAAATCGGAATTTTCTCGGGTCTTACATTCTCCCCTCCTTAATTGGAATTTCGTCCCGAAATTCTGGACAATCACAATAAATCACATGCATATGCAACGTGCACTATAATATAGGTGGCCCACATCGTGTCCTCGCGCTCCCACGTTGACTCCTCCACTCCACAGTGATACCATAACACCCTCACTAACCTCATGGTCTTGCGTCGCAAAACCTGATGTCGGCTATCCACAATGCACACTGGTCCCTCCTCGAAGGTCTCATCCATGTCAACCTCAATCTCTCCCACCCAATCATTTACATGAAATTTGGATGCGGGTGTACCTCGGCTTTTTATGGGCATTAAGATGCGCCGTGGGCCCAGCACGACGTCTTGGCGATAAAAGCCTAACCGTCACATCTGTGCCTACCCTCTCGAGTATCTCGAAGGGCCCAATGAACCTCGGCGATAGCTTCCCGCGTTTATAGAACCGGACCACTCCTCTCTTAAGCATCACCTTCAAGAAGATGTGATCTCCAACCTCAAACTATAAGGGTCGACGTCGTACATCATCATAACTCTTCTACCAGCTCTAAGCCGTGAGATGACACTATCGTATCAAGCTCACCTTCTCGGAGGTGTCTCTAATCAGATCAGGACCAGTGATGGAGCTCTCTCCCACCTCGGTCCAACATATCAATGATCTGCATGGCCTCGTCTGATACCTCATATAGCGTCATACGTATACTCGCACGATAAGCTGTTGTTGTGGCGGAGAATTCCACTAAGGAAAATGCTCTTCATTTACCCTTATGATCAGGCATGCTCACAACATGTCCTCCCAACACCTATATGGTACTCTGACGACCATGCATGCGTGGGTGGAAAGTTGTTCTCATGGTCGGCCAGGTGTGCCCATAGCCTTGGAAACTCATATCTTCAAAGAAAGTGCGACCGTAAACCTCGGATCTATGTCAGGCGCTATGGATGCAGTGCTTGTGCGGGTGGAACAATCTCCCGGATATAACCCGATGAGTCTCTCCAATGTGAAGGTCGTCCATACGGCTAGAAATGTGCCAACCGTGGTGATCCATATCACTCGTACCGCATCATGTCCCAGTAATGTCAGAGTGGCAAGTGAGCCACAAAATCCATCGTGGTGCTCCCACTTCTTAGCCACCTCTAATGGGCCGAAGTAGCCACATTGAAACACGGTGCTCAGCCTTAACCTACTGACACGTGAGACATCGTCGAACAAAG
Source organism: Tetrastigma voinierianum (assembly GCA_016808115.1). Lineage (NCBI taxonomy): Eukaryota > Viridiplantae > Streptophyta > Magnoliopsida > Vitales > Vitaceae > Tetrastigma > Tetrastigma voinierianum. The sequence goes on along the minus strand of JAEQBH010003003.1, from coordinate 250,354 downwards.
TCTCCTATGTGTCTTTTCATCCTGCTCCAATAGTATTGGCGACGAAGATCCTGGTACATCTTCGTGCCACCTAAATGCACAGAAAATCAAGAGCAGTGAAACTCCCTGAGGATCTCCTCTCTCAAATCGGTGTAGGGAACCCTTGCGAATCCTACATGCAAAAGACTACCATCTGCGTCGGATAGTCCGATACGTCACACATTACTGGCCCGTACTGGAATCTGATGGAGCCCGATATCTCAGCGTCTGCCCACGGGACCACCGATCACTCTTGCTCAGCCTTGAGGCGGGTGTAGCTACTAAACTCCCGGCGTACCCGAGTGCGCTCGCGGTATTGTAGCCCTGGCTTGATCCCACGATCTCGAGCATGCACGGCCTGGGAAGCTATCTTAGCGATGCTCCCGCGTGACTTGGCCGAGTGCATCAGCCACCACATTTGCCTTACCAAGGTGGTAATGCAAAGTGAAGTCATAGTCCTCACAGAACTCGAATCCATCTGCGTTGCCTCATATTGAGGAGATCGTGTGAAAGCATGCCCGGACTTTTGTGAAGTGCGAGTACACCTCGAACTCCTCGCCATATAAGTAGTGGCGCCAAATCTTGAGCGAAGACTATGGTGTGACTCCGTATCGTGTGTGGGGTAATTATGCTCATGATTCTTCAGGCGATGGGAACCATAGCTACTACCCTCGGGCTGCATCAAAGAAACACATTCGGTCAAGGCCCCTCGAGGCATCACAATACAACGTACCCCTGTCCACGTAGGGACTATCAAGATAAGGCTTGATGTGAGCTTTCCTCCTCAACTCTGGAATGCCTTCTACGCATCGATCATCAATCAAACGACCTCCTTAAAGGTCGATCTCGTCATATGTGCGCTAATCGAGAGAAATCACCGATGAATCTGTAGTACCAACCCGTCCACAAAACTATGTATCTCGGGCGACTTGGCCTCTCGACTCATCACGGCCTCTACCTTCTGCGGGTCCTTGACATGCACGGAAGGCGGCCTTCACGTGTCCCGAAATCTCACCTCGATAGCAAAACTCGCACTTACTGAACTTGGCGTACAGTTGATGGTCTCTCAGCAACTGTAAAACAATCCTCAAGTGATACTCATGCTCATCCTCTGACTGGGAGTAGATCAAAATGTCATCCACGAAGACCACGACTGTAAGACCCGAGAAATTCCAATTTCTGGAAAAAAAAAGGTAAAATTGTAATTTCGGTTAAAAATCTGAAATTTATTCTCTAGATCTCGGATGATGAAACTGATTTCACCGTTGGAATCGTCTCGCGAAATCTAGCCAACATGTCGAATTTTGTCGAATTCCGAAACAGTCGAAATTTGCACGTTTTTCGAGGCATCGAATATCGGGTGCCGGAAAAAGACTTATGATGTGACAAAAGTCACATATAACATGTAATCATGTTACACAAGGTGCATGGGTAGAGAGATGATGGAAATGGACGGTCGAGATAGTGCGAAATATCGAAAATCCAAAGCTTGGGGATATGATGGGCATTATTAAATTTGTTTAAATGAGAAAAAGACAAAAAGAGGAACAGTTGTCCTCTTCCTTTATCAAAAGAAAGCCAAAACGTGGGAAAAGAAGGAGGGGACTTACAGTGAGTCGAAAATGGAGTTTCTAGTGAGAGAGAGAGAGAGACTTCTCTCTAAGATCCCGGCTAATCCGACCGTCGAAATTCGTCGGGACAAGAAGCAAAGTGGTTCTACGCAGCGAGGGCTTCGCGTGGGTACCGGTTTTGGGAGTTTTCGACAAACTCCGTGAGGTAGGGGATTTATCCTACTTGGGTTTTCTTTATTTAAGTGTTTTTATAATGTTTGAGTTGGCAAGGGCCTTGAACAAGTTGTTTCTCCGGTCTGCAAAACTTGGGGCCAAGGTGTTCCTAAAATTCATTGAACTCAATATGTGCAATACGCAATGTCGTGTTTATTTGGGTTGTTAATGGCTGAAGTATACTTTAAATCGTATTGTGATGTGCATAGGGCCGGGGAAGTAATGCCAGGGTCGGGTTGAGGTGAGCGGAGTGATTGGATAGTGGGCGTGAGCGATGAAAAAGCCGGGGTTTTACTGTTCATGTGAATAGTGTTCACTAAATAATTTTTGTGAAATAATGTGTGTTAGGTTTAGTAATTGAGTTGAATTGCTGTGTTTGATAATTAGCGAAGTGAGCTAATTTTTTGGTGTAATAGTTGTAAAATTACATGACATGTTTGTGTGATTTAAATTATGTGAATATATGCATTATTATATATTTACATGTGTTATATAATTGTATTAAATTAGCATAAATGCATTACTTATGCCTTTGAGACACTTACTAAAACAATAGGAGTAAGTGCATGAGGTGATTCTTGAGAATGGTTTGAAGGGTTGACTAAATAATAATAATTATCGGAGGTAGTCCATATAAAATATCAATCATTCGGGTCGGCCCAATTGATATACATCGGAGGGTTGTCCACTAAATAGAATATCGGAGTCGGTCCATTACTTATATCGGAGGGTTGTCCACAAATAAAAACAAACATCTTTGTTGAAAATAAGGTTTCTCATACGTGGCTTAGGCAAGTGTGAAGGAGTCGGTGAGGACTCGGGATATAAAGTTGATCGTGTAGACATTGATGGGATCACGCGTTTATTTGAATGTATGTTTTCATTGGAGCATTGCATATGCCTTGGGTGGAGTAAATACGATTAGGGTGATTCCACTGCGGGAGTAGTTCACCTGTCGAGGATATTATTTTTAGGTACGGGGCGCACGAGGAGATGGCTGCATCATAGAGGCCGCTTTAGAAGGAATAGGTTTGTGGCTTGGGTTTATGATGTATTACATGTATTAGAATTCTAGAATTTTAATATGTGTTGTATAAAGAGTAGGCTTAAGCTGCTTGAAAGCGTGATATATAGTTGATGTACTTATGATGATGGGTATTATAGTATGGGCCCAGAAGGCCCTTTTTATTCATATATATCTTCTGATGTTGATGTTGGGACAGGTTTGTTCTTGGGTAGAGCTCCCCGTACAAAGGAGACTCTGTCCGATTTTCGTGAGAGAGGTCGGGTCACTCGACCTTCACGAGTGTTTCCACGGGTTGACGGGTAATCAACGGACCCCTGGGATTTGGGGCGTCGCGGCAGTATCGAGCCCTAGGTATCTACGACTACCTACTTGAGGATTGAAGCAGGCCATAGTCTTTGAGATGTAAGAACATCACCACTAGGTGTGGTTCGATGTTAAGTGTAGGTATGTAAAGGATTACCTGGAAATCACGGGACAAAGCTAGGACCTTTGCATGCTTGTGTTGGTGTGTTTGTGTGATTTGATAAATTGTTGTGAAAAATATGCATAACATGAATTATGTGTTGTGATTGTTTGTGTGCTTAGTGATTAGCACATAGGAAAAAAACATGATGTGTTGGAAAAAGTTTTTAGGAGTTTTACAATGTGTAAAACTGGAACAAGAAAATAAATAAAATAAATTTTAAGCAATTTATTTGGTTTATTGAAAAAAAAAAAAGGGGTTGTAATTCAACTCTTTAAATTGTGAAGAATATAAATTGCTAAGATTTTTAGTGATTTTGAGGGTTAAGGTACTGCATCTTGGGAGTAGCAGGTTTTTTTTAGGGCTATAAGGGACAAGGAATGGCAGGAGAGCTACTGGAGGATTTAGGAAAAAAAAAAAAAAATTGTGCAAGGCAGAGGCTGGAATGGCTATTGCCAATTTCCCGGCCCTAGGTCACGGGCTAGTTTGAGGTCGTGGCCGGCGGGACCTTTCCAGGTGCGCAAGGCGGGGGGTGGGCTGCGGCCGGCGTGGCCGGCGCGCGGCTGTGACCTTGACGCGCCTGTTTGGGCAGCGCCATGCGACTGAGCTAGAGGGTTGAGGCGTCGCGACATCCTTTGAAGTGTCGCGACCTAGCCGAGGTTAGGAGTAAGTAGTCCTTGGTCGTGACAAGAATTTCACGTTGTGACATGGGCTAGGTAGTTTGAGGTCGCGACTTAGCATGGGTATGACTTGGTTTGAATCTTAAGAGTGTTGCAACTTGGATTTTGAGGTTGCGTGAGTTCAAACTTTGAGGGAGTAGCTTGAGGTCGCGACCAAAAAAAAAAAAGGGTGTGTGTCGCGTTTGTTTGGGGCAGTAAGACACAGTTTTAGCAGATGTGAGGTCGCTGACGAGGTGAAGTCGCAGCCTAGGCCGGGTTCGACAGAAAAAAGAAAAAAAAAAAAAGGAGTGCGTTGCGAGGATAGGACCTATTTGAAGAGGTGTGACATCGGTTGAGGTCTAACTGGTTTGTTTGGGCATGAGGTCGCGACCAGGAAGTGGCGTCGCGACTGGTGAATTTGCGAGTCTCAAGCTTAGCGACTGTTTTGGCGTCCCAAGGGGGGGCTAAACATTTGGTGTCGCGACATCAATTTGATGTCCGCGACCTTGATTCTACAGCGCCTATGGAGTGGTGTGTGACCTAAATTTTTTGAGGTCGCGACACGAGGTATTTTGTAGTTAGGCGAGAAGGGAGACTCAGCGACATGGTTCACGTCGCGACACGGCAACTGGTGTCGATCAGGAAGTCGCGACTTGGAAGCGATGTCGAGACCTGGCCTGGGGCTGGGCAAGGAAGGGAGGTCGACTTCGCTGACTTTCAGGCTCCCATCTTGTAGCGACATGCAGCATCTTGAGAGAGGCCTGGCTAACGCCGAGCCGTGCGCGCGACCCCGAGCTGTGCGGCCCATTTGCTGCGGCAGTGTCTTGGCGATTGCACACGACTTGACCCCAAAATGCAGTGCATTGTTTTATGCCTTTATTCAAGTCTTGTTTGGATCACTGTTCATGGACACTATTCACAGGGTTCAAAAAAAAAAATACAAAAATTTTAAAAATTTTCTTGTGTATGATTTAATATATGGGATATTTATATTTCTTTGCCTAGGAATGCATTGACGTAGTATGTGAAAAATATTTTTTTCTATGTATAAATAGTGTCTCGGGGTTGTGTTTATGCACTTAGAATCTTTGCATTGTATTTAAGCGTCATTTTAGGCTGGGTAAATGGCTAGTAGAGAACGAAGGGCGTAAGGGGCGTCCACGGGTGCTGATCGGGCACCACTGGAGCATTTGACCTGACCACATGTATTTGTCCGGCGAGGCCTTTGGCAGAAGTTTGTAGGTATTGCGGCGAGCAGCTATAGCACGAGTGGTATAGCGGTGGTCGGGGAGGTCCTAATAACCTCCCGGAGGGTTTGGGGGGCGTATCATCCTCCGACATTCACGGGGGAGGAGAGGGAAGTCAATGGTGACGAGACCATTTGGTTTATGTAGATCGAAGGTGATAGAGGCCATGGAGATTACCTCGACGCGACCGGGATCGGGTTAGGCTGCGTTCGGCTAGAGGTGAGCTTAAGTATGGTGGAAATGGGCAAGGACCTCCTAGAGACTTAGAGGCTATGACATGGGGCGAGTTTAGGGGCTGTTCATCGGGTAAGTGCTTTAGTTTCTTACGAGGGCGTACGAGAAGGCTCAGAGTTCCCCAGAGTTAGTAGGGCGATGGCGTGATGAATTATGTGGCTAACTTCACAAAGCTAGCCCAATTTGCTGATGATTACGTGGCCACGGACATGGCCAGTTAAGAGAGATTTGAGAATGAAATTTGGGTGTCCGTTCAGGGCCCCGGGATTGTGAGGACTTAGCCTACGAATGTGGACTCCCGAGTTAGGACAGCCTTGACCATATAAAGAGAGATGGAGGATGCTCGAAGCACTTGGGATACGAGTATTAGTAGCAAGAAGAAGGAGAGTTAGTCTTCTTCCAGTTCAGGAAAGAGGCAGAGAGCTTCTAGTTCACGAGGGTTCTAGAGTCGCGACCTTCTATTCGGGTCGAGGGCGAGATGAGGTTAGCTTCTTTGGTCATGCGAGGCGGATGGTGTCTTTACCATTGTTAGCCGGCTGGACACATGAGGAGGGATTGCCCCGAGACAAGAAGGATCGGGGTTTTAAACAGTGCAATCGGTCGGTGGTAGGGCGGAGGATACAATACATTCCTCCACGGCCGCAGTGCGAGGCGAAAAGGGCAGTCAGTCTTAGTTTACGGGAGCTGCGGGCCTCTCGGTTTTGCGAACCAAGCCAGGGCGAAGTATGGAGTAGAGAGGCGGAGGACCGAGGCCCATAGGCGGGGACATTAGAGGGTCGGGGCGTGTCTACGCCATCACCTTCTTGAAATTTGGAGTCGCGAGGATCAGGTACGGTTATGCGGTACGTTTTATTTATCATCGCTATGGGTAGAGTGTTATTTGATTACAGTGGTTCGCATTCATTTCATTCTTTTGTCGGTTGTGATAGAGTTAGGCTTGAGTTTGAGACCTTAGAGGAGCCTTTGTATGTGAGTTCCCCAGGGATTAGGGGCGAGAATAGGGATGATATGTCGAGAAGTTGCGGGATTGGAGATCTCGGGGACTCTACTCACAGTGGACCTGAGGATCATGGACATGTCAGAGTTCGATGTCATCCTGGGGATGGATTGGCTAACGGCTTACAAGGTTGTTATCGATTGTGAGCGTAGGAGGTTCTTAGCCGTGGGGCGGTACTGGAGTGTGGTATTTCAAGGGGACAAAGCATGAGTGTTTTTCCCCGGGCGATTATCACGAGTCGAGGTGTCGGGGGCGGTGCGAGTTGGCTAAGCGGAGGCCTTACCCTGGGGAAGAGGAGGCAGGACTTGGATCACCACCTCGAGTAGTGCGATTATGTGGATGTTTTCCGGGATAGGCTACTGGACTACCTCCACGGAGGGTAGTAGACCGGTATCGAGTTACACCACGGTGCCCGCCCATCTCTGTGACTCGCATAGGATGGCGCAGTTGAGTTAAGACTCGAGTCTGGCTACGAGGGCTACTAGATAAGGGGTTCATTGGAGCCGAGCACTTCAACATGGGGCTCTCGGTTGCATTTGCAAAGAAGAAGGATAAGACCCTTATTTGTGCATTGACTACGGCGAGTTAACGGGGGGTTACGATCAAGAATCACCCATTGATTTGTTGTCGGTTGAGAGAGGCGAGTCTACTCGAAGATAGACCATGGTTACCATCGGGCGAGGGGTTAGGGAGATAGGCATCCCTAAGACAGCGTTTAGGACGCGTTATGGGCACTTTGAGTTTACAGTGATGCCCTTTATATTGAGGAATGTGCCAGCAACATTCATGGATCTCATACATAGGGTATTCCAACCCTATTTGGATCAGTTTGTCGTAGTCTTCGTGGATGACATTTTGATCTACTCCCAGTCAGAGTGGGAGCATGAGTATCACTTGAGGATCGTTTTATAGTTGTTGAGAGACCATCCGATTGTACACTAAAGTTGATGGGGTGCAAGTTTTGAGAAACTGCGGGGTGAGATTTAAGGACACGTGGTGTCGGCATCAAAGCGTGTCGGTGGACCCAGGAAGGTTGAGTCGAACGATGAGTTGGGAGGCGAAGTCAATCTTCGAGATGCGTGGTTTCAGGACTGGCTGGATATTATGGGAGATTCATTAAGAGTTTCTCGAGGATAGCAGCACCTATGGCGGGGATTGGAAGGGAGGTCGAGTTTGAATGGGATGATCGATGCGGGGAGGCATTCCCGGGAGTTGAGGAAGAGGAGACTTGCTTGACTCCTATCACGATAGTTCAGGACCCCCGAGGGGGACGGGGGTACACCGGTGTATTGTGATGCCTCGAGAGCGGGCTGGGATGTGTCTTGTGGATCGGGAGGGGTGGTAGCTTATAGTTCCGTCGAGTTGAAGAATCATAGACGAGGAATTACCCCTTGTGCGACATGGAGTTAGCGGCGTGATCTTCGCCTTGAAAGGAATTTGGCGCCACTACTTATATGGTGAGGAGTTCGAGGGCGTACTCAAACCATAAGAGTGAAGTATATCTTCCTTGGCCCGGGACCTCGATGAGGCACTTGTGAGATGGATGGGTTCTTTGAAAGTTATGACTTCACTTTGCGTTACCACCTTGGTAGGCAAATGTAGGTAGGCGATGCACTTAGTGTTCGGAAGTCACGGGAGTATTGGCAGTAGGCTTCCGGGAGTGGCGGATGCTCGGCGTGGGGCCGGTTCAGGCTATAGTACAATGAGCGGGCCACGGGGAGTACGTTGGGGAGTTTAAGTAGCTACCATCTACGTTGAGTAGAGTGATCGAGTCCTAGTGGTGGGGCCGCGGGAATGAGTGTCCGTCGGGGGACCGGGTCTGATCGGTCTGCGGTGGCCGAGGGTTGGACCGTCCACTCGGATGGTAGTCTTCGGTATAGAGGACGGGTAGTGGTTCCCCATTTGACCGACTTGAGAGAGGAGGTTCTCAGGGAGTTTCACTACTCTCGATTTGCCGTGCATCCAGGTGGAACGAAGATGTATCAAGATCTTCGTCGTCAGTATTACTGGAGCGAGATGAGGAGACACATAGGGGACTTTATGCGACGATGTCTCATGTCAGCGAGTTAAGTGAGCACGAAGCCAAACGGGCTGCCCGACCCATTGGAGGGTGGGCCCGAGTGGAAGTGGGAGCGCGTCACGATGGACTTTGTGACCCGCGCTTTCCGCGAGCGCGACAAGGCATGGCCATTTGTATGGGTGATAGTGGACCGGCTCCGCGAAGTCGGCACATTTTCTAGCCCGTGCGGACCATCGCCTTGAAGAGATTACGCGAGGTTGTATATTTGAGAGATAGTCTGAAGTTACTTGGGTAGCCTGGTATCCATAGTATCAGGCCGTGAAGTTCTGTGCACTTTTGAAGAGTTTCAAAAGTATGGGCTTCTGACCCGACCATGAGTTCCAGCTTTCCCACCTGGGACGAGATAGTCGGTCTGAGAGGGACTATCTACGGTGTTAGAGGGACATGTTGCGAGCATCGTCTGGATCATAAGGGTAGTTGGGGAAGAGCACTTGCCCTTAGTGGAGTCGCTCTGACAACGGTTACAGCAGTATCTGACGGCACCATATGAGGCATTGTATGGGAGCCGTGTAGATCAGATTATGTTGGACGAGGTGGGAGAGAGTTCCATCAACGGTCTTGATCGATTAGAACACCTCTGAAAGTGAAGCGATACGACAGCGTCTTCTCGCATTTCGAGGCGGTAGAAGAGCTATCACGGATGTCACGACGTCGACCCTTAGAGTTCGAGGTTGGGGATCACGTTTTCTTGAAGGTGATGCCTAAGAGGGGAGTGGTCAGGTTCGATAAGCGAGGAAACTATCGACGAGGTTTATTAGGCCTTTCGAGATACTTGAGAGGATAGGCACTGTAGCGTACCAGTTGGATTTACCGCCCAGCATGACAAGTGTCCACGGTGTTCATGTCCATGCTTTCAGGAAGTATATAGGATCTGGCTCGTGTGGTGTAGTTGGGGATAGATTAAGGTTGACACTGATGGGACCTTTGAGGAGGGACCAGTATGTATTTTGGATAGTCGTGATCAGGTTTTGCGATGCAAGATCGTGAGGCTAGTGAGGGTGCTATGGCGGCACTATGGAGTGGAGGAGTCCACGTGGGAGCGCGAGGACACGATGCGGGCCACCTATCCCGCACATTTAGGGATGAAAGTCGTGGTTTAATCGTTTAAATATTTAAATGACAGGTTTAATATGGTTTTGTGCACATTGCATATGCATGTAGTGATGAGTGATTGTCAATTTCGGAGCGAATTCACTTTTAAGAGGAGAATGTAAAGACCACGAAATTCGATTTATGGAAAAATGGCCAATCGTAATTTCGGTTAAAAATCCCAAAAAATTTATTCTCTAGATATGGATGATGAAAGCGGATTTCACCCAGTTGGAATCGTCTCACGAAATCTAGCCAACCGTCCCGAATTTCATTGAATTAAAGACGGTCAATTTGCATGTTTTAGAGGCATCAGTATCGGGTCTTAGAAAAAGCGACGTAATGATGTGACAAAGTCACAGTATAACGTGTCTTTAAGTATTTTTCGCCAAATGGGTAGAGATGATGGAAATGGACGTAGAGATAGTGCAAAGTAATCGAAAATCTAAAAGGCAAGGGACGTGATGGGCATTATTAAATTTGTTTAAATAGAAAAAAGACAAGAGGAACAGTTGTCCTCTTCACATTTTATCAAAAAAGAAATCCAAAGCGATGGGAAAAGAAGGAGGGGACTTACAGTGGCTGAAAATGGGTTTCTAGTGAGAGAGAGGGCTTCTCTCTAAGATCGGCAAATAGGCTGTCGAAGTCGTCGGGACAAGAAGCCCAAAGTGGTTCCTAGCGAGGGCCGTGTAGATAGGTTTTAGGAGTTTTCGACAAACTCCGTAAGGTAGGATTTATCTACTTGGGTTTACTTTATTTAAGTGTTTTATAATGTTTCGGTTGGCTTGGTATTGAGCGGCCGTTTGATCGGTCGAAAGCTTGGGGCCGTTGTTAATTTATTGAACCTAATATGTGCAGTCCGTGATCGTGAGGGGTTGTTTGGGTTGTTAATGGCATAAATTATGCTTTAAATCGTATTGTGATGTGCATAGGGTCGGAAATGGCCGTGAAATTCGGGTTCCCCAGTGAGCAGATGATTGGATGAGTGGCGGGGAGCGATAAACCAGGGGTTTTCTTGTTCACATGAATAGTGTTAACTAAATAATTTTTGTGAAATAATGTGTTTGGTTGAGTAATTCAAGTTGAATTGCTCGATATTTGATAATTAGCCCGAGTGAGCTAATTTTGGTGTAATGGTGTGAAATTACATGACATGTTTATTAATGATTTAAATTATGTGAATATATGCGTTATTATATATTTGTTGTGTTATATAATTGTATTGGAATTGGCGTCGTGCATTCCGTATCTTGTGAGGCACCCAGAGCGATAGGAGTGAGTGCATGGGGTGATTCTTGAAAGAATGGTTTCGGAGGGTTGACTAAATAATAATAATTATCGGGTAGTCCATATAAAATATCAATCGTCGAATTCGACCCTGATTATTATACATCGGAGGGTTGTCCACTAAATAGAATATCGGTCGATCCTACTTATATCGGTGGGTTGTCACAAAATAGAAACAAACATCTTTGTTGAAAATAAGGTTTCTCATCGTGGCTTAAACGAGTGTGAGAGTCGGTGAGGACTCGGGATATGAGTTGATCGTGTAGACATTCAAGTAGAATCACGCATTTACTTGAATGTATGTTTTCATTGGAGCATTGCATATGCACTTAGGTGGAGAGTAGCTCAATTAGGGTGATTCCACTACTGAGCATTAACTCACCCTGTCGAGGGATATTATTTTCGGTCTGAGGGAGCATAGCGAGGAGGCGGTAATCATAGAGTGGCTTTAGAAGGAAGTCGGTTTGTGGCTTGGGTTTTATGATGTATTACATGTATTAGAATTCTAGAATTTTAATATGTGTTGTATAAGAGTAGACTTTTAACTCTTGAAAACATGATATATAGTTGATGTATGATGATGGGTATTGTAGTATCGGCCCAGGAGGCCATTTTTATTCATATATCGCCGATGTGATCTTTGGGACAAGTTTGTTCTTGGGTAGAGCTCCCTGTACAAAGGAGACTCTGCCCAGATTTTTCGTGAGAGAGGTCGGGTCACGGAGCCTTCACAAGCCGGAGTGGGTTGACGGGCAGTCAGGACCCTGGGATTTGGGCGTCCTGGCAGCCGGCGATCGAAATAGGGTTGGAATACCCTATGCGTGAGGTCCGTGAATCTTTGCTGGCGCGTTCGTCAATCGAGGGCATCGCTGACAACCTCAAGGAGTGCCATATCGCGTCTGAGGCCATTTGTCTTAGAGATATCTGTCTCCCTAACTCTCAGCTGAAGGTAACCAGTGCGAAGGTCTATCTTTGAATAGACTCGTGCTCCTCTCAGCTGGTCGACAAATCATCGATCCTACCTTGATGGTACGATTCTTGGTGTAACCTTGTTCAAGCCCACTTTGTGTCGATGCACGGTCGAAGGGTCTTGTCCTTCTTCTTCACAAAACGGGGCCGGCGCCCCATGAGTGAGTGCTCGGTTTAATAAACGCTTGTCAATAGCTCTATGGGCTGGACTACGAGTTCTGCGACTCAGTGGTGTCATCTATCTGAGTCGCTGAGATGGCGAATCTTAGGATGTAACTTGATCTAGAAGTCTACAACCCTCTGCGGAGAGGCAATCCCGGTACTCATGCGGAAAAACATCCTCATACTCGCAAAACTACTCGAAATTAGATCTAAGTCAGGTCTCACCTCATCCTCACAGGTAAGGCTTCTTGCTTGACACTTATTGTCAGTGACACACAGGACTCGTACATTGTACGGGGCAAATACCATGCCATCCCCACGAAATACAACCGATGCGGGTCTTGTGTGTGGGGCGGTAACCTTCCTAAGCTCTGTCGATGGCGACTACGTAGCGTCGGCTGATCCATCCCGAGGATGACGTCGAGACTTCGACATGTCCGCTGACCACCGGGTCCGCGTGAGTGAATCCGGAGACCTCTAACTTGCAACCTCGATATATCATCCCTATCCTCGCCCTAATTCAGGGGAGAACTCACATACATGGGCTCCTCTAAGGTCTCAACTTCTAAGCCCAACTCTATCACACTTGGGCATCACCCTGCAGGCGGAATGCGGCTAGTGCAATCTGACGATATCGAGGTAATCTTCATAGCCTCGATACTTTCTCCACTGCATGAACCAATAGTGCCACCATGGATCTCCTCCCCTGTGAAAGTCGAGAGGGATGATGTGCTGAATCTTTTAGGGTGACTCGGACCTCACGGCTACCTGGCGCAGTGCGTGCAATAGCGGCCGGTCGCGATCCCACCAGAGACTCAACAAGGCACGCTGGTCGAAATCTAGGTGGTGCGACCCGGTACCAGTGGACCGCCCTCCCTACGTCTCGCCCTCGACTAACCATCTACACATGTCAAATGGCAGTTAAAAAATTCAATGCGATATCTCTAAGGTGAAAACACAGCCTCGAGACACTGTTCCACATACTAAAAAACACATTTCACACACAAGGTCCGTACATTCATAGTGTCTGAAGACAATAGTAAAAAATATTAAATCTTTTTTTTTACAAAAAAAAAAATTATTTTATTATTATTATTATTATTTTTTTAAATTTGAAAACCTCGTGAACAGTGTCCTAACCATTTGACTCAAAGAAAACGATTAATCTGAGGTCGAAATTGGGTCAAGTGCACAGTGTGCACACACATGGCCCAAGCTACACGCACGCTGCGCACTAGGCCGATCGTGTCGTGGCTTCCATGGCCGTATAGTGGCCGCGGCTGGCCGTGTCGTGGCCTGCCGAAATTTGCGCGTTTGCCTTTGTGTTCTGATACAATCCATTGTATCGTGACTCGTTTGGAAAAATAGGCGATGCTTGACCGGCCTCTTCTGTAGCTCTTTTCACTCTTTTTTTTTTTTTTTGTTCACCTCTTTGGAAGACTAATTTTTTTATTTTTTCATTTTCGGTAGAACCAAAAATATTTATTTCAAATATTTTTTTTCTGTTTACACCTTTGTAAAACCCGAGAAAAAAATTCCTCCATATTTTTTGTTTAATTAAGATGTTTGCCCAAAATTTCTCAACCTCCTAAGGTTTTATTTTCTCCTATGCTACTTACCAAGCATACAAATCACACAATTCATAACACACAATTCATGTTATGCACACCCAATCACACATAAAACACAATGCATGTAGTGTTCTAATCATGTCCCGTAACTGCCTAGGTATTCACATACCTAAACTCTAACATCGAGCCACCAAGTGGTGATGTTCTTACACCTTATGACCATGACCTAAGCCCAAGTCCCTCAAGCCCTAGGTATTCGTTTACCTAAGCTCTACACCCACCGAGCTCCCAAGGTAATCGTTTACCTTAATTACGATGCACCAAAGATGTGGCTGCAAAGCGAGGTGTGGTTGAATAACCGCGTCACGACCGCGAATACTCGTGGATGTCGAGTAACCTGACACCATTCACGAAAATCGGGCAGAGTCTCCTTTGTACGGGGAGCTCTACCCAAGATACAAAACCCGTCCCAACAATTTACAATGACCACACAGGGTCCACATGCAAGTAAAATAATGGTCACTTGGGCCCCTGCATTAATACTCACAAAATACATCAACTATATACAATAGTTCAAGAGTTAATAAATTACTCTTTACCAAAAATATATTAAAATGTATAATTTTTAATACATGTTATACAAAAGTATCTACCAAAGCCACAATCCGACTTTCTTCTAAACGCGGCCTCTAGTGAGTGTCGTCCTCCTGTACACTCCACAGTACTGAAATAATGATCTCGACAGGTCGTGTGCCAGTAGTGATAATTTCACTACATGGGTTACTCTCCTTTGAGTGCATATGTCATGGCAAACTAATCACATCGAGAGCAATTTCATGAACCTACTCGAATGTCTACATGACCAAATCCCATGTCAGGAGTCCTCACCGACTCCCTCACATATGCCTAAGCCGAATGCGAGTAAAATATCCAGTTTTCAAAACAAAAGCTTTTTGTTCTCGAAAACTTGCTTTCGGGTTTCGGTAAAATATTGGACTACCCTCCGAGGCGAATTGCTGGATAACGCTCCGAAACAGTCATGGTCCTCATCCGAAGTGATATGTTGGACAACTCTCCAAGACAATTCTTCGGAAAATCTTCCTTGAAATTCCTTTCACAAACATTTTCCTTTTTCTTTCAATTTCTGTGTCATGCCTCACTCTAATGTTCTAGGGTGCCCGGTGCATATGGAATGCGTGTAATCTTAACAAACTCATGCTAATATATAAAACATGTATATATATAACATAGTGAAATCATAAATCATGTTATGCAAATTCACAACCCGATAACACCCAGAAATTAGCTCACATGGGCTAATTAACAACACAAGCAATTATTTTGAATTACTCAACATCATAAAAATCACACCAAAAATCACGTCACTATTCATGTGAACAGTGAAATCCTCGGGTTGGCACTGTCCACAACCACAAAAATGAGGATTTTCTCCCTTTCGGGTTCAAATGTTTTGAGACCCAACCATTTAATCAAGCCTCAGAACATCCCTAACCATCTACATGGCTCTTAGCCAAAGAATAACACAAATAGGAAAAGATCTCTACCTCTTGGAGTTGTCGAAAGTTCACAAAATCGGTGCCCATGCGTAGTCCTTGCCGTGTAGAACAACTTTGCTTTTTAACATCGAAGCGAAACGGTCCCTAACGACCCGAAATCTAAGAGAGAAGGAGAGCTGCTTCTCTCTACAGAAGCCCGATTTGACACCTCTTGCGCGTTTGTTCTTTAAAAATGGAGAAAAAACTATTTCAATTCTTGTCTTATCCTCATTTGCTTTTCATAATTCCCTCAATGTCCTTAAGTCTTGGATTTTTGACACATGGCTTAATCTAAGCCATTCATCTCATCCTTTGCAATCATGCGACATGTATCCACGTGACGCATGCAATAGGTATTTTGTCGCGTCAGCGTGTCTTCCATGAAGCTGTTTACGTGCAGAAACTCGCTGTGCCTCGAAAACAATGAAGTATGAATGTCTCGAGAATTCGATGAAATTCGACGTGGTAGCTAGATTTCGACGATTCCAATGGTGAAATCCATTTTTGTCATTCTAGAGGATCTAGAAAATTTCGGTTTTCAGGAAATGTGATTTCTTAATTTTTCGAGGAAAATTGGAATTTTCTCGGGTCTTACAAAGCCTTAAAAGGTCAATTGAACCAATGCAGTTACGGGTAAGCTTTGAGCTCCTTTAAGAACACTATTGAAAACCCCAAACATGTTTGTAGTCATTATCCATATCTTGACCTCCGTCATGTGGCCCGATTACTCATTTCTCAAAAGGGATTGCCTCCAACCATCGTTGTGCTTCTAAATTAATTCTCCCAATTGTGTCCATATGCTTATTGAATTTTCCAACTTTAGTTTCTAAAGCTACTCTACACACCAAATTCTTTAAGGTTTTATCTTTAAATCGATTCATAAAATTGTTTGTAAGATGACGCATACAAATCCTATGTTAGGCATATAGTTCAGTCCAACCAAGATGAACATCAGTCATTACTGCCATAATGCCTGAATGTTTGTCAACTATAACACAAAGTCTCATCCGTTGAGTTACCTTGTTTCTAATACATGCCAAGAACCATCCCCAGCTATCAACATTCTCTCCTTCGATAATAGCAAATGTCAATGGAAACACCTGATTATTCACATCAGATCTCATAACAATCATTAACATGCCTTTATATTTCCCATACAAATGTGTACCATCAATACTCAAAATGGGCCAACAATGATTAAATCCTTCAATAGATGGATGAAACGCCCATAAAACGCATTGAAATACCTCGGTATTATGCATATGACTGTCAAATGTTTTCCAAGTTACAACACATTCAAGATTTTCCTGCTCCAATGTCATGAAGAAACGTGGCAGTTCTGCATATGACTTATGGAAGTCCCCAAATAAGATTGTAAGTGTTTTATGTTTTCTAACCAATGCCTTCTTGTATGATATTTCATATCCAAATTTCTCCATAATGGTTGCTTGGATGTGGGTTACCCGACAAGTGAATTATGCCTTAATCATTGCCTTGATATGATCAGCAACCAAGTTGGAGTCTAATTGTTGATGGTCCCAATTCAAGCAAGGATTGACACAAGTATGGGGACCTTTATATTTCTTGATTGCGAAGAAAGATGTATATTTCACAACCATAGCATGAACCTTCCATGTACATTAACACTCCTCGACCTTCTTACATCTTAACACTAGCAATTTTTTTGAAGATGCAACAACCACATATTATTAGTGTGTTTTAATAGAGTACAACTTAACAACATCTTGCAAAGCAGCTTTGGAAGTAAAAACTTGACCAACTACAAATTCTCTACTTGAGTTTGCAGTATTATAGTTCATCCATGGAGTCCAATCACTTGAAACAACATTACCAAAGTTTTCCACATTTTCAAACTGAGGTGATGGTGCTAAGTAATAATTAACAGTTCCATTCTCATTTGGGTCCTTAGGATCTGGGTTATTTGAGACATTACAACTTGGCACATCCATAAAGAGATATCTCCCTTGCTCATTCTTCATAAGTTGGTTAATAGTTAAGAAAAACAGAACATATCCATCAGCTTGAATATCTCCATATCCATCACTTTCATCATCTTCATCACCTGCTTCATCTTCACAATCTTGATCATCTTCATTTACTTCACATCTATCAGTTACAGCAACTGAAGCGACGCTACTAGACCCACACCCATAGTCCAATTCCTCAACATTAAAATTTTCTCCAAGTAATAAATTTGTGTAAGTACCAATTGATTGATTCACTTGTGGCTTAACACGCACTAGATAAACATACAATTCGATTTCCTCTATTCCAGTAAATCAATGATTTAATGATCGGTGCCTTTATTGTCCATCCCATATTAGACAAGGTTGGAACCTATTTCTGCTTTTCAAGGGATACTTACAAGTGAGGACTAATTTAAACCTTTCTTTATTAATACCTGTCCTTGAGTATATCATAGCTAATAACTGATCATATGTGCAATCAATTGGTACATCCAAAGGCACAATAACAGTTTTGTTCCCAATATATTTCACATATGTTTCAATCCTTTCAGTTTTTCCATTATAAAAACATATGACAGGAATAGTGGAGTCACACATTATTTACCTACACGAAATGTCATTCATAAGATAATAACATTACCAAAGAGTTATCTTCTGTCTGAATACACGAAATAGAGTGTAATGGTGCAAACCATGAACCCGAATAGGCCATTGTATCTATACGAAGTATAATGAAAATATGTATAAAAAACATGTTGGGTTGGGAGATGAGCTTCATTTTAGCTTCGATGACTGCAACATTGTAATTTTTTTTAAAGTTCATACCTTCTTTGCCTTTTCCAAATCGGTATCTTGATACATACTTTTACACTTTACTAGGAAAATATTTATCAGTACTGATTGAATAAAGCAAGGGTATGAATAATGGGAAATAAATGGTTCAGAACATGTCAGGGAAAAATAATTGGCTTTTGCAGATAGCACCTTAACCAACTGTAGATACTATCTTAACCAATTATTTAACACCAAGATATCCTAATTTTCCAAGAAATTTGAAGGAGACCAAACAATTTGAAAATTTTCACCATATCTTTGAGACCAAATCGGAAAATCAATGTCTCGAATCCTTATAATTCACCCATAAGCAATTTAGGTAAGGGAAGAACAGAGGGTGCATAACAACATCAAAGATTTGACAGCAATAAAGTAGTTTTCCTAAATAAATCAAAACTCATTTAGTGGGTGTGTTCTACTCTAATGAAACCTGTGAAGTACAAGCGTTTAATATAATCACCACAGCTTCACAAAATGAAATCAAAAGAAGTAAAGCTTATTGGTAATAATGAAATGCATAAACCAAAACATAACAACCGGTGAACTAAATTAGGTTACCTGCTATGGAAGAGGAATGCAGTGTAGTGAAGCGCAAAATAGAGAAGCCGGTAGGATGAATCTCAAAATACATAGCAAAACCAACCCAAAAAGTCGTCGAAGAGGAGGAGAGGAGGAGCGGAAGAAGTGAGAAATGAAGAAAGAAGAGAAAATGGGGGAGAAGAAAATAACACCTTAGTTTTTAAAACGATAATATCAGCGGTCGATGGTCTGAGATTGAGCTTTTAAAAAAATCATAATCTGCAGCGATCCCTAGGTGGCCCATGGCGTTAACTTTTTAAAATTACAATAGTGATGTTGACTACGGCATTGATGTATCTTAAACGTGTGTAGAACGTATTAGTTTGGGTATTATTTTTATTTTCAACTTATTTTAATCATTTTTTTTTATATAAAATATATATGTCCAAAACTCGGAGAAAAGGCTAAACTAGAAGAGTCTTGTTTCGAGGAAACAAGTTCAAACTCATACCCCACCTCTGTTATTGTGGTTTCCATCTCCGTTCTATTAGGTTTATTCATCGTATCTTTTTCATTTTTTATTATCATAATTTCGCTTTGTTTTTTTTAAATTTATTTTATCTTATTCTGGTTATCATCATTCCCCTGTTTTTGGTCATTTCGAGCGTGAGTGGACATGTGAGATCCTAGCATTTATAATACGCTTTTTACTTTTTTTATCTCGTGGATTTTCGTTTCAAAGTGCCTGCGGGTTATAATAATGATTCGTAATAATCATTTGGTGAATTTCATATTGATTATCATTTGATGCCTTGATGAGATAATGATTTGGTGTCTTGAAGATGTGAATATTGGTTTGTTCAATTTAATTCTTAGTTTAATGAGTTTTTATATTCCAAATCCTTTCTTTTGAGTTCGTCTTATATGTTTAGTGTTCCCAGATTTACAATTTGCTTAATCCCTGCAATTTATCCTTGTGCCATACAATATTTGTTAAATTTGTAATTCCCAGATTTTCATTCCCAAGTTCCTCTATTGCATCCTGCTTTGTCTTTCTCTCAAGCATTCTGTCAAACACCTTCATGTACATACTGCTATGGAGACTAGGCTATGTAAGGAGGCTTGAATGTGGGTGGAGGATCACTCCAACTTTGCTTTTCCTTTGTTGTTTTTTATGTATTTATTATCATTTTATTGATTCTCATCCACACTAACCACTAACCTTTCACCCACTCACATTAACCAGTAACTTTTCTTCTTACAATTGTTCTTTCTTTTTGTTTCTTTTACTATTTCATTGGTTTTGGTGTTTCAAAAGGGGTTGTGGTGATTTTTTTGTAATATATTGTCATTCTCTGATTGATTTCTCCAGTTATCCTACCAATTTATTCCATTTTTTTATTAAGTTCATTCATAGACTCACAGTTGTAGTATTATGTGTCATTTTATTTTCTATCAAATTCTCGAAAAATGTGTTGTGTTTTTTTAATATATGTATTTTTAGGCTGATTAAGCGTGTTCAGTCAAACCGATTCCGAGCCAATCCCATTCAAGGCTGAATTGAAATAGGTTGGATTAATGCGCTCATTTATTTAGGTTAGTGATGTAGGCTAATTCTGAAGAATATCGCTAAAAAGCGAATAAAATAAACGGAATGAAATTACTCTTGTTTGATATTAAATCAAATCTACCAGCAAATAACGTAAAGTGTTATTTATAATATGAAACAAAAATCTAATAGATAATCCAAAAATCATACTTAGGATAAATGCAAAATCTAATAGATAAATCGAAAATATTATCGATAATCACGAAAATAAAATTAAATAATTAATTAATAGTAATAAAATTCATCATTTGACTTGTGCTTCTTATCTCGTTTAAGCCTATATAAAGGCCTACTCCATGCCCCATCAATTAAGTTCGATCAATCCAATCTAACTAGTTAAATGTATTAAAAGCGATAAAGTATGACTTAATAGCATGTCGAAAAAAATCGGCTACAAAGTGCTCCAGTGGAAATGCAAACTATGTTTATAAAATTTTCAAGTAAGTATCATTATCCTAATTATATTCAATAATAACATGTCATTCCACATTAGAAATGATTCCACATTGGAAATATGCACATCCTCGATAGTAGTTGAGTTATCATCATCTATTAATTAATTTAGAATGTTAAATTCATTTATTTTTTAAATAAAAAAATATTTTTTCCAAAAATACATTTCAACTATATAATAATGAAATATTCTATTTGTTTGGACATAATCATATGAGGAAAGAAATTATGGTATAATTTTTGTTAATTATTTTAAAAATAACATTATTTTGTTATTAACACTAGTTTAAGTAATAAAATTGGCCCCAAGCTATACGATAATTTGAGATTATTAAATTTGGTTTAATTTACAACTAGTACAACTTCATTTATATATATATAAAAAAAAAGCATATATGGTTGAATAAAATTTAAAGGATAAATAAAAAAATGAAATTATAAATATTTAAAATAGAATTAATGAGATAAATAAAAATATATTCAATATTAAAACTATAATTTATTTAATTCAAATGTCTTCCGTAAATTTTCATACAATATTTTTTAAATATTAAATTATCATATAAATTATATTTAAAAAAATACATTTTAAAGTGAAAATAAAACAACAAAATTTAATATATTAATCATCTAATATAATAATTATTATTTTAAAACTCTTATGCTGTAAAGATAGCCAAAATATAAAATTTTATAAATAAATCATTGAAAATCTCAGTGCTCTTATCTTGGTGCTTAAAATAAAATTAAATAAATTTTAGATAAATCAGTGCCAAAGAGCCCAGGAAATCATGGAGGCGTGAGCAACGGCTTGGGCCGGAATTGACTCAACATTCGGGCTGGCCCATTCAAGATATAGGCCAAAACGAGTTGATTGTCCCGACTGTTTTATCAGGAAATTTGGTTTTGATCGATGACTCGTGTGGGGTTCACGGACCAAAGCAGGCGAAAACCCTTGAAAATCTTTAAAAAAATTAATTTTACAAATTCGTCATTCTTCAAATAAAAATAAACGATATCTGAAATATATAATAATAAATAATATATAAAAAACAATCAGTCTAAAGCAAATATAATAATAGTAAATAAAGCTTAAATAAATAAATAATCTTTGAAACATTTGTTATAATAAGTCATAAACTAATGTTAAATAGTCTGAACGATAAAGTAATAGTTTAATAATATATCTGGAAAAAAAACAACTCTAAAGTATAAAATTAAATCTCATATGCCTATAATATTTATCCTCATCCTTATTATATCCAAAAATAACATGTCATTCCAAATTAGAAATTATTCCACATTAAAAAGATATCATCACTGGATCTTCAGTTGAGTTTATCGTGCTCTATTAATTAATTTGGAGATGTTACTTGGCTTGTAAATTTAATTTATGTTTGGAATAAAAAAAAAAAATTCCAAAAATACATTTCAACCTTATAATAATGAAATATCATATTTATTTGAAAATTCATCTTATTAAAAGTCTCAATACATTATGAAAAATTTGTATATAATTTGTATTATTATTTTAAAATAACATTATTTTTTGTTATTAACACTAGTTTTAAATAATAAAATTACTTAAATATACAAATAATTTAGTTATTAAGTTAATTTAATTTATAAACTAATACTTCATTTTATAAAAAAAACATATATAATTGAATAAAATTTAAATGATAAATAAAAATAAATTTTTTAAATATTTTAAATATGTTAATAGGGTCTGTAAAATATATTCAATATTAAAACTATAATTTATTTAATTCAGAAATGCATTCACGTAAATTTTTCATACAAGATTGTTTAAATATTAAATTATCATATAAATTATATTAAAAAGATACATTTTAGAATTGAAAATAAAATGGTTAAAACACAAAGTTTAATATATTAATCATATATTATAGTAATAATTATTTTTAAAACCCCTATGCTATAAAGAAGATAGTAATAATATTAAATTTTATAGATGAATCATTGAAAATGTCAATTACTAAGCATAGAGCCAATGCATGTGGTTTCGACTAGCTCATTTAATTTACCCAATTAGGGATGTGAAATAAAAGCGTATATAAAATGATATACAAATATATAATAATAATTAATATATAAAATGATTAAGTTTAAACAATATAATAATAGTAAATAAACTTAAATAAATAAATATTGTTATAACGATGTTATACTTAGAAATCTCCCAAGCGCTAGGCTAATAATCTTAATGACAAATGTAAACATGTATATCACGAAAAAGCATTTCCCGAGTATCAGATAAATCTCATATACCTTTAATCTTTATCTTCATCCTCATTACAAATCTTTACCTTTAATCTTTATATCCAATAATAACATGTCATTCCATATTAGAAATGATCACATTTTATAAATATGTACATCCTCGATAGTACTTTTAGATATTAATATTGTTATTTTTAAATATTAATATGGTTACTTTTAGATATTAACATTATTTCTTTTCCATAATAACATTGTTACAAAAAATAAAATTCCCCAAGTTACCTGTTTGGAAATAAATTTCTAAAAGATACATTTTGTTGGATTCCTTTTCCCTAGGCCCTCATTTTTTTTTATTTTTTTTTTTTTTCCCCTTGGGTACCTAAAACATAATTGACCTTTTTTATTGAATGAAATGAAATTTATATTAATAGTTTTTCATATCATTTTTATTTAAAAAATGAAAAATTAGTTTTAACTAGATATTAACATTTGTTCATCATATATAACTTATGTGGTAGAGCCTTCAATGTTTAAATAAGTAGAATATAGGGAGGAGGGATCCAGAGTTCGAATGTCTCGATGAAGCGATTTATTATATTATGCTTAAAATGTTTAAAAAAAAGATAATTAAAATTTACAATTTACTGTGCCTGTGATGTGTTATTTTAGAGTAGTACAACTAGTGGGAATAATATATATATATATATATATATATATATATATATATATATATATATATATATATATATATATATATATACTCTTTCTTCTATATATATATACTATCTTCTCTCTCTACTAAATTTGTATTTAATATTCTATAAAAAAATTAAAATAGATTCAAAATATGAAAATAATAAATGTAAAAATATTATGAATATAAAATTTTAGTTAATACAAAATTAGTAAAAATCAATATATAGGAGCTATTTAAAAAAATCAAAAATTATAGAATATTATTTTTAAAATATTAATATTTATTTATTTAATTGATGATTCATTAATATAAATAAATATATTTTATATTAAACATTAATTTATTTTAGTATATTAATTACAAAAATTTTAATTAAAAAATTAAAAAAGAAAATTAATAAATATAGAAATAATAAATGTAAAATATTATGAATATAAATTTTTAGTTAATACAAAATTGAGTAAAATTCAATATATAGGAGCTATTTAAAAAAAATCAAAAATTATAAAATATTATCTTAAAATATTAATATTTATTTATTTAATTGATGATTCATTAATATAAATAAATATATTTTATAGTAAAGATTAATTTATTTTAGTATATTAATTACACAAATTTTAATTAAAAATTTTAAAAGAAAATTAATAAACTGGCTTTTGAGGTTGGGTCATAGGTTGCAGGGGCTGGGGGCAGGGGCAGGGGTCGAGATGGGTGCTGGGGTCCGAGGGTTGTTGGGAGTAGTTTGGGGATCTCTGAGAGGGGCAGTTTGAGGTGTTACTTTTTGAGTGCTCTTTTTGGGAAATAAAATTCTTAAAGATACCTTTTAGTTACAGTCTTTTTCCTTGGCCCCTCATTTTTTAGTTTCTTTTCCTTGGGTACCTAAAACATACTTTACCCCAAAATAAACTAAAGAAATAGAACTGATTGAAAAATCAAACTGAGTTTAAATATAAAAAAATAGGTTAATCGAATCGATATGTTTAGTTTTTGTTTTATACAAATCCTAGTTTCAATTTTCGATTTTAATTTATAAAATACAAAAAATCGTGGTTTAGATTAACCGATCAAAAAATACTAAAATAAGTTTCCTTTTTTTATTAAAAATTGTAATTAAATTATCTAATCATATTTTGTAGATATATATTATAAATGTCACAGTATCATGAAATTACAGTAATATATTTTAATTTTTTATTTTTTATATATTATAAATGTATTTTTTTTATTTTGGTTGATAGAAAAATTGATATATGATTAACTAAAAAAATGATTAATAGAATGTTTGGTTAATGGTATTAATGGTCGGGAATAAACTAAAATAATCATCAATTTTTCTTTCTTTCGCTATAACTATGTGAGTGAAGTTGGGTCTTAGCTATGTATAGAAAATTAAAGGAAAAAACAAAGTAAGGTAGGTGACGAAAAATGAAGGAAAATAATAAAAAAATTGAAAGAAATAAAAGAAACAAAAGAAAGGTAGGTGACAAAGATGAAAGAAATAAAATGATAATAATAACATCAATAATAAATAAATAAAAGATTTGAACAAATTTTAGGGTCTGTACATCCTTTAGATGACTTTTTGTACGCCTATTTATATTCATTCATTTTCTTATTCTATACCTCTATATGTTCTAAGGTGGCCTTAGAAATTTTATTCTACGATGCCTTTTTTCACCGAATTTACTTTTTGAAGATGCCAGATCGTCATCAAACCGTGGCCGCCGCAGGTCAGTTTCAGAAGCTGGATCAAGCCGCCGAGATACAGTCCGCAGCATCGCGGGCCGGGTCCGTTGCGCTCTGTGTGGCACCCGCAAAACAAAGCAGCTGTGACTACAGTGGGCTGCCCCTGGTCGCCCGCATGCCTAAGTCGCTTCCTTCACGAGAGAAAAGATAGACCGCCAGAGGGCTGAACGCCATGTCTCACTTTCATCGATGGGGCGGCCTGATATTTATAAGATATGTTTTTCCCAATTTGATTTCTATAGCGTGATTCTTCTTATCAATCAGGATTTTCTTTCCTTATCGCCGATTAATGTTGATACTGAAAAGAAGCACGTGAATTATCCTACTTCCCTTTATTTGCAGATTTGCCGATTTACAAGATGGGAAGAGAAGTAGTTGAAAATATCCTAGTTTCTTATCGTGAGATTCGCTTCCTTATCGCATGAGATTTGGTTTGATTTCCATGTGATGTTTCGCTATCGGAAATAGTCATACTTTCCTATCGTGAGATTTGTTTGATTTATTGTGGATATGAGCTCTTTGCCTTTGCCTATATTCGTGCACGTCATCACGTCTATTACTAGTAATCGGGGTTCTTTAATCCCGCGCTCTGGCTGGGAGAGGTGCTCAAGGCGCCTTATTTTTTAAACCCAATCGCCTCACCCCCGTTACTGAGCGGCAGGTCAGACGCTTTAGATCAAAGGAGCATCCACATGGCCACTTTCAGAAGCACCATTAGTTATCGCTTTATCAAGTTTCTAATTTGAGCTGCTCGTTTCCCCGGTTGTCGCGCCTCCGAATTGGAGCTACTTGGCTCCCGGCCTATCTCTACCTTTTAGCGGCCGAGCTCTAAACCGAGCCGCTTGTCTCCGGGCTGCCAGCTCTTCGGGCCGAGCTACTCGCCCCCGGGCTATTCTACCAGCTGGGCCGAGCTCAAAATCACCGGGTGTCGTCACCTCCCGCCGCCGCACGCCCGGGCTATTCCGCCCCGAGCCGCTTAGGGCTTTCTCAAACCGAAGCCGCTGTGGCTCCTAAAGCATCACCCGCGGCTGCGACGGCCTGTTTGAGTTGTTGCGCCACGAATCGAAACGCATCGCTGGCCCCGAAGCATCTGCCCGCGGCTACACGGCCCGTTTGAGCCCGCTATGCCATTAATCCGTTCTTCGCCCTCGGAAATTTCAGTTCCCGAGCCACTTAGCCCGCTATAATACGGCCTCGGTTGAAACGTTACGCTTTACGAATCGAAGCGCCATCGGCTCTCGAAGCTACTTAGCTCAAAGGCATGACCGCTTCAGCCGTTACGTCATGAATCGAAAGAGCAGTTCGTGGCGATGGCTTCGCCGGTTCGGCGTTCGTTCCGGTCACGTCGGAGCGCGTTCGGCGGTACGGTTCTTGTTAACTGGCGCCATCCGGCTACCGCTCCGGACGGCGGTTCGCTCAACTGACGTTGAGGTTTGGCCACACCGCTCGTTGAGATGTTCATCGCCATCCGAGTTATCAATCTCACGCTGTCGGCTTTGGCTTATCGCCTATACGGCTTGATTTGAGTCGCCATTCCACGAACTATCGCTTCAACGCAGTCATAATTGTTAATTTGAATATCGGTTCCGCGAGTCGCCGGTTCGAAATATCGTTCTAACGATCATCTCGAGTTATCGAACCGGCATGGTTCGCCCGAATCGAGTCTTATCCGCGGCACGCCCGTTGATCGCCGCGCCAATAACGAGTTTATCAGTTCGAGTCGTTGTCTCGCGGTTATGGCACGTTCGACGCGATTCGAACCGCCATCAATTCGCATTAATCGTTAACCATTATTCGGATTACGGTTCGCGCCACTGGTCGCGAGTTACGATAACATCGAACTGAGTTGATCGGTCTCGATTATCAGCCCAGTTGTCATCGGTTGGTACTCCGCTAACCAGGTCGCTGATCCGGCTTCGCTATTCCGTTTCAACGACGCTGGACTGGTTATCGCGGTTTGAGTTAACGGTCGTTGGCCCGGCTCAATGTTGAGTCGGCGGGTCCCCGGGTCAGACGTCAGAGTCAGCCGTTGGTTTTAACCGAGTCGAGCGTCGCGCCTTCTTCCGAGCCAATCACCTTTACTTCAGCGAACTCGCCCGTCGGTCGCGTATCAAACGGTTGTTTGAGGTCGGTTATCCGCCAGTCCGAACCACCTACCGCGATGGTCTCGAAAGCTGAGCTGATTGAGTTGAACCGGGCCAGCCGGCGCTTCACGCTCGACGGTCGTCGAACCGCCCCGTCGCATGGCCCGAAGCAAGAAGTCGGTTTCATAACCAGGCCACCGAGGCTTCGGGCGCCGAGACCTTCCCGGAGTCGAATAGCCTGCCGATCCGACTTTTAGGCCGCACGGTCCGAAAGCAGAGTAGTCGAGGTAGCAACCAGCCGCTCGGGCTCCCCGGCTCCCTGGGCTACTGAGTCTCATGGGTCGACACTGAAGTCGACCGACTTAGGCCGTACGGCCCGAGTAGGAGTAGTCGAGTCACAAACCGAGCCGCTGGGCTCCGGCACCGGTGGCTCGCTGGGACAAAATACCGGAAACAACCCAGACAGTCGCATCACAGCAGAGTAGCTGAGCTCACAAACCGAGTCATTGGCTCGGCGCCGAAAGCTCAGGGGCTGAATAGCCCGAGCCGATCTCGACTTTAGCTACATGGCTTGAGCAGAGAATAACTCACAACCGAGTCACTGGGCTCGGCGCTGAGGCCTCGCGGATAATACTGAATCGATTGAATTTTATGGGCCAGACGGTTCAGCAGAGTAGTCAGCTCGCCAAACTGAAATGGCCCGGCGCCGAGGCCTTGGGGCCGGCAGTTCGAAATGACCGACTTCCAGGCTGCTACGGCTCGAAAGCAGAGTAGTCGAACTTCGGCTAAACCGAGCCGGGCTCCCGCCACGAGGCCCGCGATGAATAGCCCGAATCGACCACCGAGCCGCACGGCTCGCTGGAAGCCAGCTTTCCGGTAATCGGTCGCCGAGGCTAATACCGCTGCCGCCGCTCGGGCCGGAGGTGGACTCAGCGACCCTCTGAGGCTTCCACTTTTCGACCGTTCTTCCGCTTTTCGGGGACCTCCCTTGCCTCTTTGCTCTTTCGCTCCATCCTCACTGTCAAATTCCGCTTTTCTTCGCGGGTCAAGAGCTCTTTCTTGAGCATATAGCTTCTTCGCCATATCGTACTTCGAAGTTAATCACCATGCTCACTCAGGGTTTTTTTGTTAGAGATGAGAATAACAAATTCTTTTAACTCTGCATTCCTGCCCACATGAACGCGTGAGGGCAATCCGCCGAAAGATATTCATACCTTCAGAGACTCCAGATTGAATCTTGGATATAAGACCGTTTTCTTGCTTAGCCCGCCATGATGGTCACAGATGATAACTTGGTTTCAAAAGGTTCCGTCTAAATGAATAGAGACGCAACTAATGGATACAGCTCTCTAAATGAGGAAAATTCGGATGAGGAGAAGGAGCCTTTGAACCAAAGCCAGGTCGGTTCCTTTAATGTGATAGCGAAAGTCAGCATCTCACAAGGTCCCGACACCTATACGTACCATTTGATTCGTGGCGTTGAGATGATCGACGGATCAGACACCATCGAACGCTCCACTAGGGTATCTTCGAATTTGGCTTCAAGAGGGCGGAGCACCCCTACGTGGAAATCCAGACCAGCCTGGCGCAAACAAGGTGTCCAGTGCTCGTCCTTCATTTACTTCCTTCGGTCGCAGCTGAAATTCCGCTGGAGGCTCCTTGGCAACCTCTGCCCCATGATTGCTTTCCATCCTTTGGCCAGGTGGCGTGGTCCCCGCTTCTCGACATGCCCCGAAAGGAAGGTTTCTCTTCTTCTGCCCTCCTCTCCAAGAGGACGCAGTGGCGGCCCAGCGTCCCGGCCCTACTCGGGCCTCCGTCGTCACCCCTGGAAATCGGGTCGAGACTAGCCTTCAGCAGAGAGATGGTGCCAGGATCCCGAGCTTGTCATGTGCTCCCGTATGCAGATCCATTCATAGCGAGTTGCTTCGGTCTCCTATCGGGGCGCGGTTGGTGAGTGGAGGAGCGTCACCGCCAGGTTGCCAGATATTTCTAACGCGCCAGAGTACCGGCCGTCAAGGCTACCATGGACTGCATCCCAGATCGGCGCCGCTTCGCTGTGTTCAGCCGATACTATCGGGAATTCCGAGAGACGGCTCGCTTCAGGAAGGAACCGCCGTTCTACAAACCCGCGCCAATCGAGCGATGCCTTTTTTCGCAACCTGACCGGGCTAGAGCTGCGGTTACCGCTGCCGTAACTGTGGTCGCCGTAGTGTCGTTTCGCAGCTTAACGTCGCCGAGATAGGTCCCAGCGGTCAGTCACCGCGCCCCGCGCGCCGCACTCCGCAAAAAACAAAGAAAGAAGGCAGACGGCAGGGCTTCGCCCATGGTCGTCCGATGCCTAGCTAGTTCCTTCGTTGAGAAAAGATGATCACGTTATGGCTTAACGCCGCTACCACTTCATACTGAATAGCTACTCAGATTTACGATATGTTTCCATTACTCATTTACTGATAATGATTCTCTGTTGACTTGTAGATTCTTCTTCTTTATCGCCGCCAAATTAATATGGATAATTTAAAATGCTATCGGTATCATCCTACTTCTCATTTCCATAGATTTGTCGATTTACGCGCATAGCGCCATTTGAATATCCTACTTTTCATTTCCATAGATTTGGCCTGATTTACAGATAGCAAGCCATTGGGAAATATCCTACTTCTTTATTCATAGATTATTTGAGCTTACAAGATATTGAAATTTTGTCTTGGGCCTATATTCGTGATGTCATCGCACTATTATTAAGACTGTACCTCGCTTCTTTAACTCGCGTTCGGGCCTGGGAGCTGGGTTTGCACCTATTTTTAAACTCAATCAATTATATATCCAACTTTTCCTTCACACCATTGATTAGCCTTTCACTTTATTTCCATTCATTAATTATCAATTTATTCCATATTAACAAAAAATTAAAAAATAAACCTTATGTATTATCTTTTATGCATGTTGATATTCACTGGCTCCATATGCTTAAGGGGGCATACCCCCCTGAGATTTTTTATGCAACTCTCTTATTTTACAATTTTTTACAAAACTCAATATTTTATTTTTTCCAAAAAAATATTCACATTTCCCTAATTGAGAGATTCAAATCTGTTGACCAAAGTTATTACACTAAAAGTCTTATGTTAATCCGAAACAAAACCTCTTTCTCTCTCTCTCTCTCTCTCTCTCTCTCTCTCTCTCTCTCTCTCTATCTCTATATATATATATATATATATATATATATATATATATATATATATATATATATATATTATATAGCAATTGTTAATCTAAAAACCCTCAGTTCTAACATTTTGTCATTTGCTACCCATTAATTTCTATCATATTTTTTTTAACGTGAGTAGTTTATGGTAGGAAGAAAACCTGACCTGTTATTTAAAAGAGACGAAGAAAAAAAGAAAATAATGAAAAAATAAGAAAGAAAAAAATCAAGTTTTATTATTTTATTTTTAAATCTTAATTAAAATATTATATGAAAAATAATAAATCTATATTTTATTCAATTTTTAAAATTTATACTGATAACACACTCATTCATATTTAATATTAAATTTCTTTATTGAATAACAAAATTTATTTTAAAGCTTCATATTAACATTATATAATATAATATTTTTAAATATGTTATGAGAATGGATTAATGAATATAAAGTGGAATATTTTTATTAAATTTTATATTGTTGTTTATATTTTAGTCATTCAAAATTTAAAAATATTTTTATTTGAAATATAAATTTATTATTAAATTATGTCCCTCTAAAGAAAAGTTACCATGGTTGATATTAGTTTATTTATGAAAATTTTTTAATAGTAGATTTTTTTTCATTTATTCTCAAATATACTCATTCTCTTTTATATTTATAATACGTGTTTTCTTGGTGAATTCTGAATTGGTCATTAAATTGAATTTTTTTTTATATCCATTCATTTTTAATTACAATAATTCGTCGAGACTCAAACCCTAGATCTCTCAACTCCTTATGATCATCTAAACTCTTAACCACTCAACCTAAGTCTTATTGGCTAAATTGAAAGAGTTATTACTTCACTGTGAATGTTTAATTTATATTTTACAAATTTAAAAAATATTTTTTAAAAAATTTGACATTTGTAATTGAAAGTCAATAACATATAAAATTATTTAGTGTTTTTATATATTATAATAATATTTTGAAAATCTTTAAATAAAATTTGTGTTATATATATATATATAAACGTTGTTTTGTTTTGTTTATTTTTCCACCTTTTCTTCTTTTCGTAAAGGTTTAGACTGACATTTTTTTTGTTTGTTCTTCTACTTTTTTTTTCTATGCCATCAAGGAAAAATTGTATTAGTACATTAAATTACATCATTAGTATGTTAAATTGCACCCAAGAATATTCTAACTCTTTCTTTTCAAGGTTTGTTAATTTTTTTAATAGTTTGTTTTCATCACGATTATCTGATATTTGGATATGTTTCCTTTCATCTCTATTCTCACTTTCTGTATATGTTTTGATTATTCATTATTTTTTTAACCTTTTAAATTAACAATTATTCAGTTGAAAAAATAGTAAAAACTATAAAAGTAATAATATTAATTTGTTATAAGTAATAATATAAAAATTTAACAATTTCACTCTTATTAATCTAATAATTTTCAAATTTTGATTTCAAAAAATAATTTTAAAAATTTATAAAAACAAAAAATCCAAGTTCATCTCTCTCTAAGAGAGTATAAAATATATTCAATTAAAAATAACAAGTACAAATAATTAGGGCATGTTTGCATATAGAGGAGAAAAAATGCAGAAAACCCATAAAGAAAACAGGGAGATTACGATTATCCATGAAGAATTCATGCATTCAGAGATAAAATTAGAGGGAAACAACATAAACCCAGAAACAAAAACAGGAGGTAAAAAAGAAGAAACAAGAAGATCCATTAAAGCAACAGAAGAGAGAGATTGACTTGGAGCCAGAGTGGAGAGTGGAGGCCATGAAGACGGTGGGAGATCTTAGTGTAATGTGGGTCTAGCCCAAATTATAGGCGACCCACTTTCTCTCTTAAGCCCACAGTACATGTGTCACGTTATAAAAACTTGAGGAGGCCCGAGTAGGCGGCGTAAGAAGCAGGTTCTCTCCTGCAAAAAAATTGCAGCCGCGCTTTTTTTTTAAGCAAATAGAACTTTTTTTTGGCAAATATTTTTTTCGGAAATTAGAGTGATTTGGAGCGCGATATACCTATTATTTTTATTCACTATATTTAGATGATTTACTGCTTTGGGATTCAAGGCATCTTCTGATTGTGTTGAAGACTAGGTGTTGGAATCTAGTTTAGAATTAGGTTTTGTACCTAAATTATTATATGGATATTGGGTGACTTCGACAAAGGTCCCGTGGTTTTTTCTTCTTCTCACTTATATTCAATGCTAAAAATTCTTTCGTTTTTTTTTACATTATCTCTCAAGATATTATTCTCCTTGGTCAGATTTTATCGAATTCCTAATGTTAAATCATGAAAAATATTCCAGCCTTGTGTTTATTTCAACAAGTGGTGTATCGATTCACCTCACTATTGGTATCAGGTCGGTGTTGGCTTAAAATGGAGGAATCTTTCTGGAGCCGCTATGATTAGATCAATCTTCATTTAATTATTATATCCGAAGCCAAGAATGGAAGATATTCTTTATTGCAAGGATTATGCGCCATTGATTTGGGATAAAAGTAACCTAAAGACATACAGCCAAGAATTCAAGATCATGGTTAAAAACAAGAGTTCTAATCGCACAGCCAGACTCAGAAATGCTTTCATCACGTGTCACATCGACGCTAATGAGTTTTGGAAAATTAGAATCCATGTACGAACAAAAGATCGCATTTAATAAAGCCACTTTGATTAGAAGGCAGAACTGGCATAAAATGGGCACAGCCAAGTGGCAGAGCACACTGACTTTCAAGGGTTGGTGAACCATAAATGCTAAGAAGGATGAAGATTGAAGATGAGTTGCAAGAATATACTTTGTGTTCTTGCCGATAGGTTGGATACTTAATATCTCTACTTAGTAACTCACCACCTAATGGCAAGTTAACCATGGAGAAGTGGTAAAAGATGTTTCTTTGTTTAATACCAAGAAGGAAGGAACAAGGAATATCTTCCGAGACCAGAAAGCCTGTCAGAGAACAAAGAGGTGTAAAAATAGAGGACCCAAGGGTCGTGGTAAACTAAAGGCTGTCGCAATCCAGCAGGAAAGTTCAGTTGAAAGAGGAAAGTGTTATCATTGTGGTAAGGAAGGACATATGAAAAGAAATTAGTGTTTTGGAAACGGAACAAAAAGAAGGCAAAAATTAGAGGAAAGATAGAAATAAAATACTACAAATTTGCTTTGTCACAGCGAAGGTCTTAGCGAGTTCTATTTTGGAGATGAAGAATGTTTGCACATTCTGAATAGCGAGGTTAGTGGATTATTGATGACGACCTACTTATCATACTCCCAATAAGGAGTTCTTCACATCGTACATGCGAGGAGACTTTGGTATTATGAAGATGGAGTAACACCGGCCTACTCAGATTGTGGAGTATTGGTGATGTTTTCATCTGAGACCAGGCGTTGGTTGTTCATTGACTGCGAGAGATGCGTGTTCTGACTACGTCTTAATCTTATTTACGGAGTTGCCTTGGATCGGAAGGATATGAGATTGCCGATGCTTGGTAAATGGGAAGCTTGCAAAGGTTTTAGTAGTTTGCTAGAGGCAAGGTTAGAAGCACACTTTATAGGACAGTTGTGAAAATATGTGGAGATGAATTGAATGCAAGCGAAGATGGTTCCTCCCAATTTAGCCGCAGATTAGGGTCACATGAGTGAAAGGGTTATATTCTAGCCAAAAAGGCTCTCATTCCTTTTACTAAAGGTAGCAGTCTTAACCCTTGTGCTTATTGTTTATTTGGAAAGTATCATAGAGTTTCTTTTCAAATCTTGAAAAGGAAATCTAATATTTTTGGAATGGTTTATTCGATGTTTATGGTCCCTTCGAGGTGGAGTCCTTGGGTGGAAATAGATATTTTGTCACATTCATTGATGATGCATCAAGAAAGGTGTGGGTTTATGCTGTTGAAGGCGAAGATCAGAATGTCGGTTTTCCGG
This sequence comes from Tetrastigma voinierianum, assembly GCA_016808115.1. Taxonomy (NCBI): domain Eukaryota; kingdom Viridiplantae; phylum Streptophyta; class Magnoliopsida; order Vitales; family Vitaceae; genus Tetrastigma; species Tetrastigma voinierianum. The sequence goes on along the minus strand of JAEQBH010003003.1, from coordinate 215,906 downwards.
AAATTTCATGCCTTAGTTGAAGAGAGACGGAAAGTTTTTGAAGTGTCTTAATGCGACAATGGAGGTAATTATACATCAAAGGAGTTTAGAAACTCTTGCTCGGCACATGTGGTATTAGACATGAGAGAGACGTTCCTAGTACTCCAGCCTGATGGTATTGGAGGATGAACCGCACGCATTGAGAAGGTCGGATGCATGCTAAAAATGGCAAAGCTACGAAAGTGTTTTGGGGTGAAGTTGTAAATGCTGCATTTACTTGATAAATAGGTCTCCTTCGGTTCCTTTGGAGTTTGACATTTCGGAAGGTATGGAAAGGAAAGATGTTGTTTACAATCATGCCCAGGTTTTAGGTCGCGAGAACTTTTGCATGTCTTATAAGAAGCGAGAGTCAGCTTGATAATAAGCTTTTCCACTGTATCCTTGTTGGCTATGGAAATGAAGAGTTTGGAGTGCAGTTATGGGATCCGATGAAAAGAAGATTTTTCGAGTAGAGATGTGATATTTTATGAAGATCATACTATTTCGGATTGTGAGAGGCTGAAAGGTTAAAGCTATCGGTGATGGTGTTATTGATCCTATAATTATTTATTTTCGCTGCGTACTATAGATGGGAGCCAGATGGCGGTGATGAAGCACGGAGGCCGGTGGTTGATGATGGGATGCGGAGAGTGATCAATTTGTTGAAGCGGGGGGAAGCGGCCGCCTCCAACAAGTCATTTCGGAATCTCAAATTAGAAGGACTAACGAGGGAGAGTGATCATCATTCAGTATCCTCCTTCGAGTATGTGTTGATTACTAATGAGGAGCCATAGAATTTCAAGAAATACAGGACTCATGCGGATAAGGTAAAATTTGGATGAAAGTATGCGGGAAGAGATGCATTCTTTGTGTAAAGAATGACACTTATGAGTTAGTGGAACTTCCAAAGGCGTAAATGCATTAAGAGCAAATAGGTATTGAGTTGAAGAAAGATAGTGATGGAAAATTCTTTGAAGTATAAAGCTACGTTTGGTAGTAAGGTTTAGGCGAGAAAAAGGGTGTGACTTTGATGAGATATTCTCTCCAGTTGTAGAAAATGTCTTCTCTCGAGGAGTTGTTTCGGTTTGATTGCTAGTTTAGACCTCGAGCTTGAGCAGTTAGATGTGAAGGCTAGCTTTCTTCGTGGTATTTGAATGAAGAAATTTATGTCATGACTTGAGGGGTTTGAAGTAAAGGTAAAGGCACATGGTTTGCAAATTAAAGAAAAGTCTTTATGGGCTGAAGCAAGCGCCAAGGTAGTGGTACAAGAAGTTTGATTCTTTTATGGTGAGCCACGAGTATAAGAGGACAGATGCAGATCATTGTGTTTATTTCAGGAAGTCTACAGATGATAACTTCATTATTCTTTTACTTTATGTTGATGATATGTTAATAGCGGGGAATGATTCAAAATTGATTGGCAAGTTGAAAGAGAGGTTGTTCAAGTCCTTTGACATGAAGGACTTTGGGCACCTGAAACAAATGTTGGGTATCGAGATTACTTTCGAGATAGAAAGGCAAAGAAGTTGTGGTTGTCACGGGGAAAGTATGTTGAACTTGTGCTTAAAGGTTCGATACGAAGATCTTTAAGTCGATTGCTTGCGCTCTAGCCAATCACTTTAAGCAGCGGAAGCAGCGTACTTACACTTCTGACAGTGAAAAGGAAAAGATGGCCTCTATTCCTTGCTCACTCGGCGGTGGAGAGTCTTATGTATTGTATGGTTTGTACGAGGCACGATGTACATCTTTATTGATACGGTGAGTAAGATTTCTCTCAAATCGGGGAAAGGAGCATTGGGAAGCTGTGGAAATGGATCTTGAATGTTGAAATTGCCCAGTGTGTTTGAGTTTGGGGTTCAAAACCGAGTGTTAGAAGGTTTCTGGATCTTGATGGCGGAGTGACCTTGATGGTAGAAAGTCGACTTTTGGGTTTTATTCACTTTTCTTTGGGGGAGGCTGTTTCATGGCGATCCCCAAATTCACGAAGTGTGTCGCTTTGTCTACTCTTGAGGCGGAATATATAAGCGACAACTAAAGCGTGAAAAGAGATGTTATGGATGAAGAGATTTGTCTAAATTTGGGTTTGATGCAAGATGAGTATGTTGTGTTTGTGATAGTCGATCTTATGGACTTGAGCAAAGAATACTTAATTACCATTCCGTACAAAGCACATTGATGTGAGATATCATTAGTTCTGAGATGTCATTGGAAAGAGCTTATGAAGCTTAAGAAGATTAGCCATGATTTTAATCAGCCTTGATATGATGACAAAAGTTGTTACCCGAGGAGAAAATTTGAAGCTTTTGTCTTGGGTCGGTAGAGCATGGACTCTAAGCGAGATGTTGGGAGTGTAATCTCCCTTATGTTGGGTTGGAGGAGATTGTAATGTGGAGTCCGGCCAATTATAGGCGGCCCACTTTCTCTCTTGAGCCCATTAGAGACTCACAGGTTTTATTATAAAAACTTTGAGGAGGCTGATAGAGGCGTCGTGCGATGTGGTTCTTGTGCGAGAAAAAAATTGCGGCGAGTTTTTAAGTAGTAGAAACTTTTTGCGATCTATTTTTAGAATCGAGGTGATTTGAGGCTAGATCGACCCTATTATTTTTATTCGCTATATTTAGATGATTTCATTGTTTTTTGGGATCTTGAAGTGCATCTTCGATTGTGTTGAAAGCCCAGGTGTTGAATCAGTTTTAGAATTGGAGTTTTGTCACGCAAATTATTATAGTGGATATTTGGGTGGACTCACGTGAGTCAAGTGGTTTTTCTTCTTCGCTGGGAGGTTTCGCGTTAAAAATTCTCTTTTTTTTTTTTTTGTGATTATCTCGCTTGGTATATTATTTTCCTTGCCATTTCATTTATTATTCTAAATCAACGAGGAAAAAAATATTCAGTCTTGTGTTTATTTAGTCTAATCATAGCGGCTCCCGAAGATTCATATTTTTAAACCCCGACACAGCCAGCAATACCGGGAGTGATAACCGAAGCTCGATACCACTTATTTCCCCTCATACACATCGGGCCTTGGAGTCGGAGCGACAACCGATTTCTCCCAGATGAGGCGGGGCTTTGTTGATGCGCAGAACACGATCTGGGTCCCGGGTGATCTTGGGATTTACCCGTCCGGTTAAGCTCGTGAGATGAGATTTTCACTCCGCGTTTATCATTCATCCTTGGCCGCCCGCGTCGATGTGGTATAGCCTGACACTTAAATTTAGCCATTGGAGGAGAGAAGGAGAGGCCGAACATGGGATTGGAGAGGTGATTGGACTGGAGAGCCATTTCCTGGAGAGAGAAAGAGGTCTCAGTTGCTGAGGTTGTTGGCCTTAGGTTCAGTTTCCTCCATAGAAGGAAAGAAAGAGAGGAGGGACCAAAGGCCCTCCACAGCAAGATTTTTAGAATATCATGTGGAGCATAAGTCGACCGTGTCAAAAGCAAAGCTCAATTCGTCTTCAGAAACGTCAACAGAGGGGAGCAGTCCCCGGATAGGGGAGTTGAAGGTGGAGGGAGAGAGAGAGAGAGAGGGAGATTGTGGGATAAAACTGAATTTAAAAAAAAAAAAAATAAGAATTTTGAGTTCCATTAAATAGGACACGGGGATGAGAGAGAAAGGAGAGAAGGGATTTGATTTGATTTGATTTTTAGAAAATAAAATTTTTGATGATCAATTACAGATGTCGGCACATAACAATTTTTAATCTGTTAAGTAAGTTACTATTAGATGAGATGACAGACCAATAGGATACCTAACCTGTAAATTAACTATAAATTATTTTTATAAATTACCCCAAATTTTTATCCATTCTTCTAGCTAAATAAATTTAAAAACATCTCAGGATAATTGTGTCTCTTCTAGTATATTTTATTTTAATAATACATCAACTTTCCAGCATACATGCTTGAACATATTTGTTGAAATTTCGGAGAAGGAGGAGAATAGTTGTTTATCTTCTAGTACATTACACATCTTTCAACATACATGCGAACACAATTGTTGAAATTTCGGAGATGGAGAAACCTGACAATGCCCCACCACTAAGGAGGCATCCCATCAGATCTCACATGGTCTTTATCCTCACGTGGATTTTCGACCATTTTAAATAATTAATTTAAACTATAAATAAAAGAAATAAAAGTGTTTTGTTTCTGTTTTGATGATTGTTTTATGGATCTATTTTTAAAAACATAAATAATATTATTTATAATTTTTGAAAATTAGTTTTTATTCTGAAAAATGAAGGGAATAAGAAAAAAATGTTTTTTATATTTTTAAAAATTGTTCTTAATATTCTCTCATTTTTCAATTAAAAAAAACAACTATGAATTAAATTAAATGTGTTTTTCTGTTATCCTTGAATTTTCCAGATTCTTCTTTAAAAAAAAAAAACCCAAAATCTTGAAGATGAATTTCCATTTTTGTCCTCTGGAATGGTAGGTGACGACGTGACTAGTTTACACCGTCCCAAGATAAAAACAAAAGGACGAAAGCAACCTTCAGTTAATGCGCCTCCCACTCAATATAAATAGAGAAGCTCCCTCCAGCTTTTCGCCACACCACAGCATTTGAGAAAGAAGAAGATGCATCATCCACCGCACGAACCGCCTCCGCCGGGCCCTCCGCCGCCACACGGCCCGCCGCACCACGGTCCGCCACCCCACGAACCACCACCTCCCCACCACGGCCCGCCGCCGCCTGGCGGCCCTCCCCACCACGGGCCTCCTCAGCACGGTCCACCTCCGCCGGGACCTCACGGTGGTCCTCCTGGTTGCGGGCCTGGTCATCACGGCCCTCCCCACCGCCACTGCTAAGTGCCTACCCTTGAGCCTCACGCGCGTATAAGTGGTGGCGTCCAGCCGTTGGAAGAGGGGTGTGTTTGTAATTCTATTTTCTTGTTTTCTGGGTAATGTAGTAAATAATACCCTCAGGGCTCAGTTTGGTGACACGTGGGGGTATTCTAGAAACTTAGGAATCTTATCCGTAGTATCTACGTGTGTGAAGACTGAAGCGTGTTAAAATAAATGTGACTTGTGACTCTTAAGTCTTATCCGTGGCGTTCTGTTCTTTCTCCCTTTCTCTTGCTGTCGTTTTTAAAGAAAAGTTAAAAACATTTAAAACTGTTTTTGTTAATAAAAACAACGAAAACAAGCAAAATTTTCAATTATTTTGTTTTAAAAATACAGATAATAACAACCATTTTTAAAAAACATTAAAAATCTATTTGATTTATGTTTTTTTAAAATAGTATTAAATAGTTTTTTAAAACATAAAATATTATTGTTTTTTTAAACTGTTATTAATATCTAAATTTTATATTTTTTATATTTTTTCAATAAGGAACCAAATTTATTATTCTTGTTTACCTTGTTCTTGTTTAAAATAGAAAACAATTTTAAAAACAATAACTAAACATGTTTAAATCTATTACCAAAAACAGTTTTTTAAAATAAGAATCAAGCTATAATAAAAAACTGTTTTAAAAAAGAGAATCAAACATGCCCAATGAGATAATGATATTTTAAAGCCCAAAAATGGCAGAGGGGACAGCCACACCGCATATTATCTTATCCACCCAATCTATAATTACAGATATCAATGAGTGACCATCACGTTTATATCTTTAAGTCCAATTTAAATATACTTCACAATATGATATTCCATTCACGTTATAAATATATGAACTTTTTTTGAAGAGTAAATATATTAACTTTTTTCCCATACAATAATGTAAACACATTTTAAATTAAGTTATGAAGATTTTTTAAGTGTATTTTAAATAGATAATATTTTATATCTTAATCAAAGAACATTCCTAACGGGCTTTCAGGATCAAGTTGTTGGGAAAATGGGTTTGAGCATAATAAATTAGTTATTTTTTATCTAAAATTAAAATAGATTACATGAAAATCTTTTCGTGATCGCGTGGGAATGTGTTATAAAACCATCAAAGAGATAAAGAATATATATTAAGTTCTTGGCAATTTAAAGAGTCGATTAGAAATCGCCAAAGTGTAACAAAACTATGTGAAAAGGCTTTGTGTTCGCGATGGATGAGAAACGGGACTTTTAAAGAGTATATATCTGACTACGTAGTGAGGTTTTGGCAAAGGGCTTGGGATTTGTGAAAGGGAGGACTGGCGCATCTTCGAGTTCACCACGTGCGTGACGTCGCCGAGTAGGGGCTCGGGTGCAGTGTGATTTGTAAACCCTATCCTTTTGGAGAAGGTGTCTCTTGGTACGTGTATGTATATATTTTCGAGCCTAAAGCGGCTGTTGTTTTGCAGCGGCGTAGGATTCTGGGTGGACTCAAACGTCATTTTGGAAGCATTAATTGACTAAATGGGTGTCTTCTCCACACAGACACGACTATGTCTGTTTGCCTTGAACAAAACAGACACGGCCGAGAACCGTACTTGTCTCAAAGCAATCATGATAAGTATAAATAGGACACACATTCAAGCATTTAAGGATAGGGGAAAAGTTTTCATTACATATCATCTTCATTTTAAGAAGCGAAGTTACGCACAAGTTTAAGTTCATTAGCGGCCAATTAGGAGTCTTTCTTTATGTTGCGAGATCATTTATCACGGGAGGCGTATTGCCAGAACTCGAAGCACCCGCTGCGAGGGCAATAAATTATCTTGAAATTGTGTGGCAATCTTGTTCCGATTTATTCTTAAAGGTTCCATTTTATTGCATTACGATTCACATTTCATCATTTTTGTTTGTTCTCATAGTCATACGATATAGGCGGTCGACAATCTTAAGACAATTTAGCGTTTATATATATATATATATATATATATATATATATATATATATATATATATATATATATATATCTATTCTAAAGTTCATGCTTGAAAAAATCAAGGAACTACAGGTTAAATTCTGAGAACTTCTAGTATCCTGTTTTGATTTAAAACTGTTTTATTTTTGTTATTTCTTAAACTTAATATTACATTTTAAAGAAACGGTAATGGCTCTTGATCTATACTGCTAGTGCCTCCTCTAGTACATTATGGCGTAATGATTGTAGTCGTGGAAAGCGGGAAAAGTTTAATGGGATAGATTTGAGATGTAGCTGACAAGATCTTCGTGCCCGGCCACTTTAAATTTGATCCATTTCCTTCGAGAGAATGCTCCCGCATTAAAGGAAAATGAAACTGATAAGCAAGTGGTTGCCGCTGTGAAAGCATGGAAGCATGCTGATTTCTTGTGCCACAACTACATCTTGAATGGCTTGGACAACACATTGTATAATGTGTATTGCGCTGTAATCTGCAAAGGCTGTAGAATCCTTGGGTGAAAATACGAGGCGGGATCTGGGTACCGAAAAGTTTGTAGTGGGAAAATTCCTAGACCTTCACAGATCTTGACTCGAGACTATGATCAGCGAGTTCAAGATCTACAAGTGATTTTGCATGACATACATGAAGAAGGGATGTCTCTTAGTGAATCCTTCCAAGTGGCTGCAATTATTGAAAAATTGTCACCCCTATGGAAAGAATTCAAGAATTACTTAAAGCATAAATGGAAGGAAATGAGACTTGAAGACTTAATAGTGAGGTTGAGAATAGGAAGACAAGCTAGTGCATCTAAAAGAAGGCGGGCAAGGCCATCATGGAATCCAGGCCAATGTTGTTGTAGAACAAGGCGGACCTCCTGATAACAAGAAGAGAGCTGTGATGTGATGGTCGACGGAGTCCTGAAAAGTTCCAAGGCAAGTGTTATGTGTGCAACAAGCAAGGGCAGATGCTAAGAATTTGTCATAGTCGCAAAGACCAAGGAATCAAAGAAGAAACACCCTCAAGCCAATGTGACTGAAGTGGATGGCCTTTTAGGCGATGTCTCAGACATGAACCTCTCAAATTTGTAGTCTCAGAAATTGAACTTCATTGGCGTGATACCAAGGAATGGTGGGTGGACCACGGGGCTACTCATCATGTTTGCTCGGGAACCGAGAGATGTTCTCTTCATATCATAACATAGATAATGGAGAACAACTCTTTATGGAAATGACTCCTGCCTTCGAGGTTGAAGACGAGGGAAGGTAGTATTGAAGATGATGACATCGGGCAAGGAATCTCAATGATGTGTTGCATGTGCTAGAAATTGAAAAAGTCTAGTGCGGATCATTGACCACGAGTAGAAGGGCTTTAAGTTGGTGTTTGTCTCAGACAACTTCATCCTCACCAAAAATGGGATGTATGTGGGGAAGGGGTACATGAGCAATGTGCTCTTCAAAATGAATGTAATGACCATTGTATCTCCTATTAAGAATATTAATGAGAACACATCTTCTGCTTATATGCTTGAGTCTTTAAATGTGTGGCATGGTAGACTAGGACATGTAAATTATAATACATTGTGTAGATTAATTAATATGGAATGTCTGCATAAATTTAAAATAGATCCAAATCATAAATGTGAGATTTGTGGTAAGGTCTAAATTTGCAAGAACTTCTTTTCAATCAATTGAAAGAAGTAGTGAACCTCTAGAATTAATACATTCAGATATCTGTGATCTGAAATTTATTCAAACTAGATGTGGTAAGAAATATTTTCTTACATTAATTGATGATTGCACAAAATATTGTTATGTTTATTTATTAAGAAGTAAAGATGAGGCATTGGAAATGTTTAAATATTTCAAGAATGAGGTGGAGAACCAACTTGATAGAAAAATCAAGGGCAGTAAAGTGATAAATTGAGTAGATATGGAAGCACCTTTTGATGATTACCAATTGCAACATGGTATATCTCCAAACTCATATTATTCACCTCGACAAAATGGGGTTCTTGTGAGCGTAAAGAAATGATGAATGCATTACTATTAAGTTCTGGACTACTTCAGAATTTGTGGGGGGAAGCAATTCTTTCCGCAAATTATATTCTCAACCGAATTTCTCAAAAGAAATCCAACCAATCCCCATATGAGTTGTGGAAAGGTCGAAGACCTTCTTACAAATACTTAAAAGTATGGGGGTGTTTGGTTACAGTGGTGGTACCTATACCTAAAAAGGTTAAAATATGATCAAAAAACAGTTGATTGTGTTTTCATTGGATATGCACACAATAGTAGTGCATATCGCTTTCTGATTCATAAATCATAAATGTTTTGATATGCGTGTAAATCTGTGTGGTCGGAATGCATCTTTATTTGAAAAAGTATTTCGCACAAATCCACACAAGAGTGTCGAGATTCGAGTAAAGAACTCATGATCTTGCAATAAGCGGTAGTGAGGTAACAAAATGATGATGAGCCATAGACGCGATCAAAAGAATTAGAACATTTTTTATCATTTTAAATAATTAAGGAGGCATTTTAAATAATTAATTTAAAATATAAATAAAAAGAAATAATTAAGGAGGCATTTTAAATAAAATAAGAATCAAACTATAATAAAAAACTGTTTTAAAAAGGAGAATCAAACATGCCCAATAAGATAATGATATTTTAAAGCCCAAAAATGTCAGAGGACAGCCACACCGCATATTATCTGATCCACCTAATCTATAATTGCAGATATCAATGGTGACCATCACGTTTATATCTTTAAGTCAATTTAAATATACTTCACAATATGATATTCCATTCACGTTATAATGTGAACTTTTTTTGAAGAGTAAATATATTAGCTTTTCCCTTTTAATAATGAAAACATATTTTAAATTAAGTTATGAAGATTTTTTAAGTGTATTTTAAATAGATAATATTTTATATCTTAATCAAAGAACATTCCTAATGGTGCATATCCTAGAAATTGGCTTCAGTGGGCATTTTAATATATCAAAATTTTGTCATGCTTTCATGACCAAGTTCGATTCACCTTGGAAACACATACAAATTTTTGAAAAAAAAATTAGCAGGACAACCAAGTATACCACTAGGCTAAGGCTAATGGTATAGGACTTGAAGATTTCATGGGGTCATGCTTTCATGACCAAGTTCGATTCACCTTAGAAATACAATTAAAAAATTTTGAAAAAAAAAATTCATGGGGACAACCATTATCGTGACTTATATATATTTATATCTCTCGCATGAAATCCTAATGGCAATTCAGGTTGAGAACTTCCACGGATGATTTGGGGAGGACAATCTCTTCATAAGGAGCAACAAGAGAGTTAGATTATGAGATACAACAGATGACCTTGGGGTGGATATCAAGGTTCAAAGTCGCGGTGCTCGATCATCGGCGCTGGACGGTCTCGAGATGTCGATCCGCGGTGTATCGATCGCGTATCATGTTTGATACGTAAGATAAGATGATTAAAATATTTAAAAATTGTTAAAATATTATATAAATTTAATAAAACAAATTTTTTTATATTTAACATTATTTAAATAGTTAATGAAGCATTCAATTAAAGATATGGATGCTAATCTTTATGGAGTCTTATGGGCAGGGCTCATGACCAGGAAACCCCAAGAGATTAGGCCCAAAAGCCAGCCGACCCAGGAATGCCCAGGTAATCTTCCACCCGGGTATCCCAAAGGGACTAGACCCAAAAGCTAGCCGACGCAGGAACGCTCGGCCAATGCTCTGCCCGGGTGCCCGGGCACCTCATATCCCGGACGCCTTTTTACCTAGGTGCTTATGTTCCCGATCGGCAACTCCACCAAATGAAGCTGCCAACCGGCTCTTCATGTTACAAGTGTAGATTCTCCCATGAACCAACCTTCTCGCCTCTAACAGAATAGGAAAGGCACTCTGGCGGCCACTATCGGGAAGGCGGCTATGTAAAAGGAAAGATAAGTTGTCTTCAGAAATAGAGTCACCTTCCCTATCATTATGGGAAGAAATGGAAGTCTACTCTTCGACGAGGCGGATCCCTTTCTCCGTCCATGCAAAGAGAAGCAAGTCACACCAAACGAGGTACGAGATTCTTAATCGTGATAATTGTTGCTCTAAGCTTTAAGTCTTCAAGAAAAAGACTAACTTTGCCATCGGATGGGCGACGGAATCCCATCGTCGTCTTCTTATTTGTTTTGCCGGTTGCAGCCAGCTGGTGAATGCTCCGACGATCCATTGACTCTGAGAATTCAGGAGACTACAATTGGCGTCGTATGTAAGGCTCGCAGAGCAAGAAATCTCGAGAGGTGATCTGGCGAGCTTGGGTACACCCGGCTCCCGGGTGACGATCTCAGAAACGCTGCAATTCTCAAACATCCCACCCGACCGTCGGAACTTACCGCCATGTCCAGCCAGCCTAAACCCGCGTGGTAGTTCCTTGGCTGGCGCCGGGAGAGATGAAGACGAAGCAAGAGGAGCGAGGCCGGAACAATGGATGAATTACGAAGCAGGCGGACCGTTTGCGGCGGGGAAATGGCCCAGCCTCTGAACCCGCTTAGAGTCCGGGCGGGAGCCCCCGAGGTGTAGCTGAAATGAGCCTAGCACGGTGAATAAAGGGAAAGAGCCCCTCTACCCGATCATAGTGATAATCAAGGCGTGTGAGCTCTCTTGGACGGCTCTCCACTTCTAAATAAGCTCACCACCCCAGAGCAATCACGAGCCAGGAGTCCTAAAGAGACCTCCTCCTTGATCCCGAATTTGGGCCATGAGCGGAACACGGCGTCAGTACGAGAGACGGTAGGGATGGACCCTAGTTCCTGGTGGCCCACCCAGACATGTTGCCGCCCGGTTCGGAGGCTGCCCTCCATTCTTGCATGCACGTATCGCCGAGCTCCTTGTCATCGGCCTTTATCCCCTATTAGGGGACCCTCGACATCTTTGTCCTCCCTTTAGGCTGACATATTTTAGACTACGAACCTCCTTGCGGATTCGTTATTAATGGTGGTATGTATGGCTTGGCTCCTCTGATCCATACGATCATATGCTGCACTTCAACCAAGCGATGATTCTCAACGCCGGGGATGATAGACTTCTCTATAAAGTGTTCCCGACCAGCCTCAAAGGCCCAACGTTGGCCTGGTTCCACAAGCTTCCTAGAGGGTCGATAAACTCGTTCGGCGAGTTGTGGGCCGTGTTCGTTTCCCAATATCTATGCTCAGTTAGGCAGAAAGGGAATATCAGCTCCCTCTAGGCCATCCTCAAACGAGAAGACGAATCCATCCGGGATTTCACCGCAGGTTCGGACAAGCTGTCTAGCATATTGATATATATATAGTATGGATGCGGTCTCTGAAACCAGGAGCTTTGCACAGCCACCTAGATTTTTCAGTCTTTATCCCTAGATCAGCATGACCATGGAAGACAACGGAAGATAACATTCGGTACATACCATATTGTAATGATAACCACCCAGAGTGGCAAGCCGGCCCCCAAAGGCTCATTCGAACATAAAGGCAGCTAGAACAAGGGTCAGAAGCGCCCTGACGGGAAATCGAGCGCGAGGCCACGATTCCTCACTCTCAGCATACGCTATGGCTGGCTCACCACATATTCGGGACCTCCCCGATTTCAAGTGGCCCCCTCCTATGAGGGCGGGCTCGGACCAGCGTAACAGATCCCTAAGGTGCGATTATCATAGGGACCATGTACGAGACCCGACCCCTGCCAAAGCTTGAAGTTCCTAATAAAAAAATGGTCGGTGGGCATCTCGAGAAGATATATGCAAGAAGCGCTCATGAGAGTGCTTGGCCCGCCCCACGGCCCGGCGGGATCGTTGTTGATATTGAGCACGCCTCTAGGTCCCGGCCAGCCATCAACTTTATACTAGGGGGACCGCTCGATAGCGATGTGTAGTCAGCGAGAGAAGAAAAATGCTCCGGCGGCCTTAGTCGAGCGAGTGTAAACAGATTGGCGCCCGAGGAGAACACCACACGATGGCTGGTCGATCGACGGCCCAATATCCTTTCCCCCTGTTAACCCTACTCGGGTCATTACCCCTCGATACGATGCGCGTACTTCGCAATACGTATTAATGGTTTGATGTGCACGGGGTCCTCGTCGATCCGGCGGTCACGTAGGTTATTATTACACCTCCCAGCCTTTAAGTAGATGAGAGTCTCGATTGATCATCTTAGTTCCTCTGGCAGGGTTTTTTCGGGGTTTAATGGGGCTACCACATTGACAGTTGGGGATATTGCCTTTCCCGTCAGGGCGGGCCCGGTGACTCAACAAATACTGTTCTCGGTAGTGGAGGACTTGGGGCCATACAATGCCATCCTGGGTCGGACATGGCTACACGCCATGAAAGCCATACCCTCCACATACCATCAAACCATCAGCTACCTGACTGCGTTCGGGCAAGTTGATCTTCAGGGAATTTAATTAGTTGTGCGACAATGCTATCAACTCTCATTGCAGGGACGTGAGCAAAGCGAGTGCTCCAATGAACCACTCCTTGGATGCTTCCCTTGCAATAGCCGTGCAGTCATCCACCGGCCGACCTCGAAAGATAGAGAATCATTGCTTGATTGATCCTTAAGCCACGCCCTTGGCGGGCGGATAGATGCATCTACGTTAGCACCCTCCTATATGGGGAGGAGAAGGTCGGCTATGTCGGTGTGCTGTGATTGAGCCTTGATGTGTTCGCTTGGACTCATCTTGATATGGCGGGAATAAGCCCCATGCCTCATGGACTAAATGTCACCCGTCCGACTAAGTAGGTCGAGGCCCGAAGTGGCGCTTTCATCGGACCGCCGTAGTAATCCAGGCCGAGGTCGATAACGTGCGAGATAAGTTTATCAGGCCAGATTAAGTACGGATTGGTTTGGCCAGCGTGGTGGTTGTCCCCGAAAAAATGGGGCAGAGTGGAAGTATGTGTGGATTATCACGGACCTCGATAGCGCATGCGAAGGGCGACTTCCCGCGCGAAGAATCGGTCGTGAGCGGCCGGTCGGGCATGGTATGCTATCTTTTCTGGATGCCTTCTCAGGATATCACTAGATCCCCATGCACTCCCCAGACGCAGAAAAAACATCTTTCATCACTCCCCATGGACTCTATTGTTACAATGTGATGCCTTCCTATTTGAAAAATGTTGGGGGTACCTATCAGAGGTTAGTGACCAAGATGTTCCGCCCGTTGCTTGGAAGCACAATGGAAGTCTATTTTGATGATATGCTAGTAAAATCCAAGCAGTGCCGGATCACGCTGCTCATCTCCAACAGACATTCGACCTCCTCAGAGAATATGGTATGAAATTGAACCCCCTAAAATGTGCCTTCGGGGTCAGCGTCGGCCGATTCCTTGGTTTTATGGTGACCCAAAGGGGAATAGAGGCTAATCCTGCACAGCTTAAGGCCATCTTGCAGTCAGGCTCCACCTCGAGAAAGGGTCCAACAAGCGATCGGTCATTGTTTGCTCTTGGGGCTTTATTCTGCAAGTTCACGAGACCGTTTGAAACGCTTCTTCACTACTGAGGAGGTAGTCGGGCGAATGGAATGAAGAATGCCACTTAGGGAATTTGTAGCGATCAAATGATACTGTGAGCCCTGGAGTTCTTGTGAGCCGAAGAATTTGATGACACCTCTATCTTTACCTAGCGACCTATGATATAGCGGTCGATCGCCTTGTTTAAGAATGTGGGGATCTGAGATTGAGGCTGTGTTCTTTGTCGTATGATCCTTAACCGATGCGGAGCCGGATATAGCCGCTCAGAGCGGTGCGCTGGCCTCGGTTGGTTGCCCATAAGCTCGCCCTCTTCCAAAGCTCACCTGGATTGTGGTGCTAAGCGATCTGCCATCGGGGCACAATTCATAAACCCGGATATGTCAGGAAGGATGGCGGGTTGAAACGATGGAATTGGCCAGTATGGCATCTAGTACAAGCAGGACTTTTTGAATAAGTCGAGTCTTGGTTGACTTCCTCCACGGAAATCCATGACCCGATGCCTCCACAGAGATAAAAACAGGCCAATGGACACTCTGTGTCGATGGGGGTTCAAACAAAGCGAGGGCCGACGTCGGTTCTGATGCTTCTGGTAGGGAAAGAGTTATGAGCGGCGTGCGTTTAGGCTTGGCGTACCAATAGCGAATCAGTCACGAGGCCCGTGATAGCGGACTTGAGCTGCACTCGCTATGGTCGCGACAATCTTCCGATTCAAAGCGATTCCGCGGCTAGTTGTCGGACGGGTGCGAGTGAATCAGGATCCTCGAATGGCCAGTATGCTTCTCACAGTGGCGAAATTAAACACCCTCGACACAGAAACTTAAACATGTCCCGGGACGGTAATAGGAAAGTCGATGCCTTGGCGTGTAGTTGCTTCATTTCAGATATGTGAGTAGAGTATTTCTCCCATCTACTGCCAACCGGATTCCTCTATGCTAGGTGCCCGAATAAAGCCCGGATAGAGGAGGTTTCCAGATCTGGGTGGATCCCTCTGACTTTACATAGTCAGGAATTACCTAATGACGGAGGTAGGGCTTTCAAAAAATTGGTCGGTCGGCTAGGTTCTCCACACAGTAGACGGGCGGCTATAAGCGGTCCACTGGAAAGTGGGCCAATCCATACGAAGTGTCTAACTCTCGAGCAAGGCCAGTATGTGCTGGATGAGTTACTCGAGTATATCACGGAATCACGGGGAAGAATGCTAGCTCACTTTGGCTCACCGCAGCGGGGGTATTGCGGCCCACTATGAAGTCGGATGTTCCGATTCACGTCCAAAAATGTGACCCTTGCCAATGGAATGTCACCCATCTTGAAATCACGGTGTAAGATTTGGTCTCCATCACAGCCACGTGGCCCGTTCGCTTCGATGGGATTGATATTGTGAATTAAGTTTCCAATCGCACACCTTGAAAGAAACTATTGTTGGTCGCCCTGGAGTTATTTAATTAAATGGATAGAAATGTTTGATGCCTTCGCGTCCATCAAGATAGAGATATTTTCGGTTCATCTAGAAAACATTGTTCTTGGTTCGGCGTCGAGATCAATCGTATCCAGATAATGGGCGCGATTTGTGATCCCGGAGTCCTGGGACTTTACCCGAGTGAAGATAAAAAACTTGTACTCTACCCCCTGGTATCCCCAGAGCAATGGCCAAGCCAAAGCCTCCAAAAAACCACATTGATTGCCCTCAGCGGTTAGACTCCGTTAAATTAAATGGGTGGAAAGGAACTACGGGAATGCTTTGAGCTATGGGACCCGGCCTAGAAACTAGCCGGCATCTCTCCTTTCGCGCTCACCTACGAGATGGAAGTTGTTATCCCTACTGAAATCAGTCTACCCACCATCGACGGCTACGCCGAATCGAGAAAATGCGAGAATCGATTAGTCGAGAGTTAGAGCGCCAAGTGACGAGCTGCGAGGCGACCTGTAATCTGATGGCGATCCTGCTTGGCCAGCAGCGAGCTCTTATAACAAGCGGTGAAGCCTGGGGTGTTCAGCTTTCTGGCCGATCTAGTCTTGGGAAAGTTTTGAGAATCTTTGCGGTTTGAGGCGGGAAGGAATTCCAGCCCAGCTGAGAGGGACCGTATGCTTGATCACACGGTCAGGGGAGTTCGAGTCTGTGCATAAACCAAGCAGATGGAACTCCACAGTACTAGAATGTGGAATGACACGCACTTGAAAAGGTATTGTCAATAAAAGAATATCTTTATTATCTATTACCGGCATATATTCGCATATCTATACTTAACGCTGGGTCCATTTCAAAGTCCGGGTGGCGCAGTTCTTGACTTTTACTTAGGCCCGGCGCAAAATCATCTATTGAATTGAATCATAAGTCGGGTAAGCGCAATTCCTTGACACCTTGACCTAGCATAGATAACATCTAGATGGTCAAATTATAAGTCCTGGTGGCGTAGTTCACTGACTTGCCCGCCCTAGCATCTATAACATCTAGCTGGTCAAATTATAAGTCCGGGTGGCGCAGTTCAGCACGACACGCCGACCCGGCTATAGATAACATCTAGTTGGTCGAATCATATGTCCCAGAGATTGGCGCGGAGTCAGCGACCTGCCGACTGCTTATAGATAACATCTATTTGGTCAAATCCTTAAGTCAGGGTGGCGCGAGTTCAGCGACTGCCCGGCCCGGTATAGATAACATCTAGGTACGAATTGAATCATAAGTCTGGGTGGCACGAGTTCAGCGACTGCCCGGTGACATAGATAACATCTAGGCGGGTGAATCCTTAAGTCACGGGTGGCGCGGTTCAACGACCACGCCCCATTGACATAGATAACATCTAGGTACGGTCAAATCATAAGTCGGGGGTGGCGCGGTTCAGCGGCCTGCGACCCGGCTTATAGATAACATCTAGTTGGTGGTGCCAAGTCAGGATTGGTGCAGGTTCACTAGCACGCGGAGCCTAGCATAGATAACATCTAATTTGGTCAAATACTAAGTCGGGATGGCCCATGATAAAGCGACCTATCCGGCCCAGCATAGATCACTTATAGCTAGTCAAATCTGAGTGCGGGCGGCGCGATAAAACAGCACAATAGGGACTACCTAGATCGCTTCAATGGTTAAATACAAGGGCCGGATGGATCGAATGGAAATGACCTATCTGTTGACATACTTCACTTCTAGATTTGGCGCATTCACTTTAGGCCCCGGAAGAAGCGAGTTAAAAAGACTCATCCGACTCCGGCGCCGATCACTTCAAATCTTCGGTGATCCTAATGCAACAGCTCAGGATGACTGTAAGCGACTTATTCGAGGCTGTAATCGTATTATCGGAAACGATACCCGATCTTCCTAACGAGACGCACTTTCGAATGTAGTACTCAACAAAAGACAAAGCAAACCCGGATGGCATAACATTTAAAACATTGATGGGATATTAGACAAAGATTAGCAAAAAGAAGAAGAAGAAGTAAATTATTTAGTATGACCATCGAAAGTATAAGTCTTATAAAGCATTCAAACCTGATTGGCTATGATGTAAGTCGACCGCCGTCGAACAAGGCCGGGGACCTATTATGAAATCGCTTCTTCTCCGTGATCGAACACTCTCTACTTGATCCTCCTTGCTAACGGCAGCGGGGTTCATTGCGGGGTATTTGCGAGGCAGCTTGGGCGGCGGGGTTGTGAAGAACTACGGGGTGAGCGGAATTTGAAGGATCCGGCATTCCATCCGGGATGTGAGGCTTGCTCTCACAAATGTTGTCTTAAGCGCCAACAACCATAGCCGTAATTGAGCGGTAGCGTTGCGTGGAATTGAACTCGGCCTCGATCGTCTCCCTATCAGCAACAACCTTCTCCCGGAAGGCAGCGAATTCATCCTTGATAGTTCCGAGCTCCATAATTAAGGTAAGTCTCTTATCCGTGGTATTTGTTCTCTTCTTCCGCCTTCCTGTGAGCTTCCCCGCCGAGACAGCGCCTCAGTGGCTCCATGCTCGAACTCCACTCTCTGGCGGGCATTTCCTTGGCGCTAGAGCACGCGTTGAACCGACGACTCGGACTCTATGTGTGCTCGGGTATTACTGTGCCCGCCGATCATGACCAGGCCATCATTGCCTCATAGCATCCTCATCTCTCTCGGCCCTAGGCCGAGGCGAGCTCCTCGTGAGATTCCTTAGCCTCCAGCTCCAGGCGATGACACGCCAACTCGGCCTTCTTTAATGAGGTGCTCTGCATCTCTTGTTCGGTCATTCCCGATTGAACATATAATCGTAGTCGTTCGGCGTCCCTTAGCCTGAGTTCAAACTCGTGATGCTGAAGCGCCATGTTCCGAACAATGGCAACGACATGCAAAGAAACCCGTGTGACTAAGAAAACGAAGCAATGGCCTTGTGCCTGCAGCCAGACTCCTATCTTACCATTTCGGTCGGCCCGGGCCGAAGTTGCAGTTCGGTCACGTATCCGTCGTCGATGTCTGTAGAAAATCCTCCTTGAGGGGTAGAAGCGGGATCAAGTATAATCCTCGAAGACCCGAATTGGCGACTACCGGCCCAGATTATATATGCGGATACAAATTGCCTAGCCCGATCGGCCACGGGCCCATCCACGGTGGAAGGGCTCGGTGGCGCGATATATCCGCCGCCTTCTCAGCCCGAGGGGGCTAGAGCACCTCCACTCGGGGGTTAGGCCGCGTGGTGGAAAGGTAGCTATCGATTATCCACTGGTTGGTTGCGATGGGGCACAGGCGATCCGGACGCGTAATGCCGACCTACTTGGTTGCTCCTCGGCCCGATCTGAAGGCGGGATTACTTGGAGTGCGCTCGGAATGGGATCATCCTTGTTTGGTCGATCGTGGCCCAGCCGGTTGCATTCGACCTATAGAGGCTGGTCGGGAGAGCGAGGGGATGATGGTGCTGGTCCCCAAACTTTCGTCGGTGGAGCTAACCATTGGCGGCCGGCGGCTCGGTCTCTTTATGCAGGCGAGGGCGGTGTGCTCACCTCACGGAAATCCTGCTTAGCCTCCCACTCTTTGCGGGCGGCGTAGCCATCGAGCAGCCTCGTCATTCTCTCCTCTCGTTTTTCCTTCTCCAAATCTTGGGGAACCTCCGTGTCGGCAGGAGCCTAAGGTACGAAATCCTCCCCCTTGGACCCCGGCGCATTCCGAGGCGCCAGGCCGCCGTTCCAGCTTGGCCTTTACCGCTCGGGGAGGCGAGTCAGGCCGCCTGCGTGAGGCGGGCGGCGTTCGGGGCTACTCCCTAGTTCTTTGACCGGGAGGCGGGAGGACGAGCTAGAACCCTCGCTCGAAAAAGCGGATGACCTCGATGTGCTTCCGGCCCCTTGCACCCAACTTGATGCGCAGATTATCAGTTCTGGAGGAATTGCATGGCGCGAGAGCTACACGCCGCCAAGTGACCCAATCCACGAAAGTGCTCCCTTCCGGGACATGCGAGAAGGCAAGGCTAGAATGTCGAGAGGATATAAGGAGCCGGGTTGTGTCTTACGACATAAATGTTCTCTGGAGTAAGCGGGGAACCGGCGTGCGCTCTAGTTGAATCTCAGTCGGCGGATCTTCTCAATGCTCAACTTCTCTACCCAGTTCACCAGCCTTCCTCGCCAAGCCTTTCCTGTATAGATAACCAACGGTTAACGTATCAAAGCACAACAAACGTCGGGGTATAGGCTGATAATCCAGATCCGGCCCAACTACACACCTGGGAAGGATTGAGACCGATTAACATTAAATGGCGGCCGGGGGCAGAGTCTCATCGAGGACCCCTCACTAGAAACGCCCCTTTCGCCTCCATCTTAAGCGAGTCGGGAAGCCCATTGACGATGTTGTCCTTGAGCTCAAGCAGACATGGACATCCTTTTAGGCCCTACACTCAAAGTAAATCATGAGAACCTCCTGACGAGAGATCGGGTTAGTACAGGTAGTTAAGCACCTTGTTGCAGGTTAGGATATGAATCACATTGGGGTGGATAAGGGCCAAGGGCGCTCGGGTAAAATCTGCAAAATCTTGTTTAACTATGGGTGGCGTAGGAAGCGTGGCATTTGCTAAATGTTCAGCCCTTTTTTAGGCCTTCCTACGGCCAGACAATTTACTCACGAGGGTGGCTTGGTGCTAAGGAAGCGATGATGGTTACGGAGAATGAAGTGCGTGAGTGCTGCGGCGATGGCTCTGCTTATAAGGTCAAACTAGCCTATTCGCATTAGTTAATTAGCGGAGTAAGTTAACCAAAATAACCACGAAGGAAAAAGGTCACGACCTAATATTAATACATCTATATGCTCCATTTTGCCTAGGGCTGGTCTCGTTTAATGCGGCGATGACCCGATCGTATGCGGGATCTCAACCATCACGGCGGTTCGCTCACAGGAGCCTGATAATCTAGGTGGAGCGAGCCTAGGGGCCTTTCTCGAGGCGGTCCTTAGGCTAGATTACAAGTTTTATAATATCGACAAGCCCAGATTCAGCGGAATGTCCACATACAATTGTAATAGATTACTAAATTTATTAAAACACTACAATTTTATTAATTGCACCAAAAGGTGTTCGACATTACATAGCGATATGCTTGTTTCAAAGCAATCATAATACAATACGACAAGTAACATTCATAACATCAAATCGAAAGAAAAACGAGGCGAGGCGTGTCGAGTCAAGAAAAGAGGCCACTTTGCCCGAGAAGAAGGGGAAAGATGGAGATGAGGAGTGAAAGAAGCGGCTGCGAGCTAAGAAGAATGGAAAATGGGAATGGGGCTGCCGCGGGGCTAAGAAGGAAAATGAGAGGATGAAATTTGGAGGAGGTTAAGCGACCTACTTAGGAATTCGGTAAGAGGTAATCCTCGGACTCCATTTAAGTTCTAGAACCACTAAGGCCCAGGGACATTTCGACTCCGCTCAGACATACAATCTCTAGTCAACCCATGATTAGAAGGTGACCAAATGACCGAGGATGATCATCTTCATCCTGCGATCGATTACCGCCGTGACATTAAATTATCTTTCTCTAACTAAGAAACTTGGATAACCAATGAGACAACTAATCTACTCACCCACTAGCCTTTTATAGCTGCCTCTAAATCTTAGGATCAACTCTAACAACCCAATAGCATCTAATGCAGTTTCAAAAAGTTTCAAAATTTACGTTGAAAATTAAGCAACATTAATGGTCAATTGTTCCCTATAATATGGCGGTCCAAACATTCGCCCCATTTTTCCATTGAGGATGATCTTCCCTCCCCGGCGGGAAAAGAGGGGGATATTAATGGGTACTATAGGCCCTGCTTCGTGACCAAAGCCCCAAAAGAGATTAGGCCACGAAATCCAGTGAACTAAGGAATGCGGGTGCCTGAAAGATTTGACCCCGAATGACCAGACGGGCATGAGCCACCTCATACCGGACGCCTTTTGCAGGTTCTTATTTTCTGTTCGGCAACTCCACCAAGTAAGAGGCATGTGATCTTCATGTTACAGTGTAGGTTCTCCCTTGAACTTGACCTCATACCTCTAACGGAATAGGAAAGCACTCTAGCGATACATCGGGAAGGCGGTATGTAAAAGGAAGAATAAGTGTAACTTCCCGAAATAAGAGCCACCTTCCTATCATTATGGGAAGAGTGATCCTCTCCGAGAGCAAGGCGGGTCCCCTTTCGATCCATAAAAGAGAAACAAGTCACAGACAAGGTATGAGATTCTTAATCGTGATAATTCTTTGCTCTAAATACAGTCTTCGAAAAAGACTAACTTTGCCATGGAGGGGCGCGGAGCTTCACCCATCGTCTTAACATTTGTTTCAAGGGTTCTGCTGACCAGCTAGTGGTACTCAGACTGATCCATTGACTCACGAGGGTCGGGGGCTACAAATGCACAGCAAAAGAAATTATTTATATCAAGCATAACATCTTTTTTAACAAAATGTATTCATCATTGTCGATACCATGTTGAATGACGAGGGGCTCAAATTCATCATCATCATTAGTCTCTCACGATGAGCAAAGCAAATCGGATAATGCGATTGCATAATGAAGCGTGGTTGAAAGAATTGTTCATGTCGGCTTATTTGTGTTGGTGGGGATGATTGGCTTGATGATCCATAATTAGGAAAATATGACCTTGGAGGCTACTCGGGCTCAACACCATGCTGATAGTATCCAAAACCTCGATATACAATGCTACTATTATCAAAATATTTGTCATATCCATAGGAACCATTAGCTCGTACAAGAAAGAGAGTCAATGAGTGATCAAAATCATACCCACTAAAAGCATTGGAAGAATTATCACTACTTCCAAAGCTATGATAGGATCCATCTCCCATTTCTCACTCCCCTGAAATGAGGTATTGATCCTAAAGTCAATGATTGGAAGTGCTCATCAATCTGGTTACAATTGGATCTGTAATCATGCCCATTGGAATAGTTATCATTACTAGGAAATGTAGTCAGTCTTTCCAAGTGTTTTCATTGTTCTATATGTCTAGCCTATATCCATGGTCGATGCTCTTTGTATTGGCATAACAATTTTCATTTCCTTGTGCCCATGACATGTCGTAGTCGACTTGATTAACATAACCACTATCAAAGCAGCTTGCTCGATACCACCACCTTTCCCTTGTCTGCATTGGTGTCTTCACTTATCTTCAACTGTGCATACCAATGTTGCTACCCCTCTATTGGCTCTGCTCGTCACCATCATCACTACTAGAATTTGGAAACAATTATTGAGGAGCCTTACGTTGGCGAGAAGAACCAATAATACCTTTAAGCTGCCTTGATATTGTACAGCGCCTTTTTATGCTTGTGCCCGCGTCATCATCACGAGCTCTTCTCTACACCCTACAGAGGAAGATCTTGATCGTAATAAAATTATCGGATGATAAAATAGGTTCTTCTCCTTCTCGTATCCACTCATCTAATATATCATCATCATTAAAAATATGATTTAGGTCAATTGGATTGTACAAATCTTCATCGCTTCGTTCTTGCCACTACAAGAAAAAAGAAAAAAGAAAAAATGTTTTATTGACAGTTTTTCACAGTCAAGATACGGTACATCTGTTAAGATAGGTTAATGTTCATAAATGTTATCTATGCCAGTGTTAAGAAAACTTTAAAACTAACTTGACATATAGATATGTTATGATTGCCTCCATTTATACTAAAATGGAATTTTGTTAGTATAACATATGTCAAAGTTGCTTTCTATTTCTGTCAAAGTTTGCATGAACAATCTGTCAAGGCTGCCTATAAGAAATTAATATTATTTTACTCTATAATTTCTAGTTTTTGATGGAAAAGGAACCTGTTACCTTGTATGCTTATTTTGAAATTAAATCTGGTTCATGTTTCAAGTATGATACTAATCATTAAACCTTATAACAATGAACATAAACTAGTAGCTGAGGTAAAAAAAAAATTAATATACATACATTTGAATATAAAAGTATAATCTCATAAATCATTTTAAGTTACTCTCCATTTTATTCATATAAACAAATCTTAATAAAAAATACTCATCTAAAATAATACACTGACTTAAATTGAATTCTCTAGCATTTCTTCATAAGAGATACTTTTTGTTTCTTCATCCTTGTCGTCTTCATGGCATTTTTTGTGGATACCTAAAAGAACAAAAAAAAATTAATAGAAAATAGAGCAGATATAAAAATTTATTATTCTTTTTCATTGGAGAATACATATATTAACCTCGTCAAATCATAGAAACAAGTATTCAATATCACAAGTAAATATGACACTAAAAGAAGGAAAGCCAAAGCCAACGATAGATCAGACGGGTATAGTGGGAATGGTGGCTTTCCACATTGGTAAGGTACAAAAAGCTAGAAAAAAGACACTTTGAAGGAACATGATTGTGACACCCCTTCTTTGATCCGAATCCGACCCGACGGCGGCCGAACTAAACTGGATGCCCATACTAACTATTCGGTGACACCCCAACCCAAGCACCCTAAGTGTCGAGCGAAGGTGCGTCATATTTTTTTTTTAAAACTTATAGCATTTAAGTTTCGCTCATTCATATAACGCAACATTTAACTTGTATTATATCTCTCCGTGAGCAAAGGGATTACAAAATATATACAAGCTCTATATGGAAGTGTTCAACATTTATAATATTTATATTGTTTACAAATAAACAAAATTACATATACAAAATAGACCAAAAAAGGTCTTCCCAAGGCACCTAGTGATGCTACTTGATCAATACGCGACTGGCTGTCTCTCCTGGGCTTTCCTCTTTTGTACCTACACGGATGAAAACACCCGTGCTAAGTTTTACGCTTAGTGGGAATTAATACATATGGATGACCTCTACTGAGGGTCTCCACACTTCTATACAAATGCATATACTTATGACACATATAACATTTACATATACTTTTCATTTCTTAGTAATATACTTTTTCACAACACGTTTACTTCTTATCATATTTCATATACTTTTCATGTCATCTCAGACTTTACTGCTCAGAATCAGATAATTATCATCGATACAAATGCTTATTCTTCTCATATCATGTCATATTCTTTACATTTCATTTGCATATACTTGTCATTTTCTTTTATGTTTCATGTCCGCAAATACCTTAGAAGCGGATACGGAAATAAATGTATAAAATTCCAGCGTACTATCACCGTAGTGAGATGCTGATTCTATCTCAGATATACCAATAATATCACTATACAAGATGCTGACCTATGCTATAATACGTGGACCCAACGAGGCCGTGATATACCCGAAGGTATCATCATCAGACGAGATGCTGACCTATGCCATGTAATGATCCAAACGGGATCTATGTCATCGACCCAAACAGGGCCTCAATATCAGAACCGTATATGCAAAGAATCAGATCTTCCCATGCGTGACGCTTATCTATCCCTCTACTAGGGTTCTGGGTGTATTAACTCACAGATTTTATATTCAATACATATCTCATATTATGTATGAATAAGTATGATTACCACATATTCTTACTGTTTTTCATGATTTATGGACCTAATGTGAGCTCCATTTTTATCATGATATATATGGCTGGATTCTTGACTCAATGGGTTTTCACGAGTCCTTAAGAACACCCAAAACTGGAGTCGACGAAGCAAATTACGACCCTTCCGCCGGGCGCCACACGTACCAAACCCGCCGAAGCTGGACTCCGAATCGGCGCCGAGCCGAGCTGACTCGCGTTTTGAGGTCACCTATTGTTCTCCGGCTGGGCACATGAATGGATTCTGACTCACCCGGTCGGCATAAAACAGTTAACAATTCAAACGGAGTTCGACAGTTAAGGTGACCTTCCGGTCGCGGGCGTCACACGAGTCAAACCAGCCGAAAGCTGACTTGAACCGCTACAGCCGAAGCCGAAAGCTGACCCCTACTGAACCACCGCCCCGGCCGAGGTGCACCTATCGGCGCAAGATCACGAAAGCAAGATCTACCAGACCAGATACGAGCTAAAATTGCTTAGGGTAGCACATAATCATTACAAAGGTCCGAATCGAGAAATTCAAGTTCTTAACATCGCTTCATTGATGTGGCTAATTTACCAGAACGATCACACTAAATTCCCTTTATTTCTTACCCAAAATCAGTTCTAAGGTCCATTTAATGCGTGTGATCAAAAATAGTAAATTTTTTTTGCTCAAATCAAGAACCAGACCTTCCCCAAAAACAAATATATAGGAGCCCTAGAGCCTTTCTCAACTCAACTCTAACAAGAAATGAGCCGAGTTTCCAAACCCAACCCATACACAAAATGTGAGGGTTTCAAACTACGATCTATACTTCTATACCAAAATTAGACAAATACCATACTCAAATCCATACAAAACACTAGACTTCCATACTAGAATCCATACTAATATTCAAGGCTCCATACCTACGATTTCTTTTCCCCTTTCTTTCTTCTCTTTTTCTTCTTCTTCTTCTTCTTCCCTTCTCTTCCTTCTCTTATCCGTTTTTGTTTCCTTCTCTTTCTTCAAGACCAAAAATTAGATATTAATCTCTGGGTCTTATCCTTATTCGATCTTATCCCTTTTTATTTCAATTTTTCTCCTTTCGAGCATCCCCGACCATCCGGGGCCAAAGGAGGAAACTTCCTCCTCTTTCCTCCAAGCCACTTTTCTCTTCATAATTTTTTCCTTATTTCATTATAATATCTTTCTTTATTACTCTTGGCCCTCCAATCCTCTATTACTCTTAATTTAACTTATGCATATTCCTACTTTGGCATATGAACTTATTAAATTATGACCCTTAGGTCTTGAATTGGTAAATTATTAATTTACCCTTAACTTTTGATTCCAGGTTCTTGTTTATTTTATTTCGGAAAAATATACTTTTACTTTTATTATACCCTAAACATATTATAAAACTGTTAGGGTATAATTTTGGATGTTACAATGATTGCCTTGAAAACTAGTTATGTTATCTTCACCTCTGATCATTTATGAGAAATTATGCAAGAAATTATACTCCTACATTAACCCTACGCATATACACAACTTCAACATGTGAAGAGAATTTTCAATCATTTTTTAATTTATTTTTACCATATCAAATTCAATTAGAGGATTTTATCATTATCACATACACGGTGCAACATGATCAACTGTTCTGTATCAGGCAAAAAAAAAAAAAAAAAAGAATTCAGACTTTTCCATTGAAATTTTCAATATGATGATATAAGCATATAGATGGCACCTATAAAGAATACATCAATTCATACTTACATCCTACATGGGCTCCCAAAATTCCCAAGTTAAATGGACAGTTCGTAGGGTTTTACTATGCCTTATCTTAAAATTATATTTATACTTAGGAAAAGGAAAGAGAAGGAAAAAAAACTACACAGTAGAAATTAAGCATCAATAAAAGCTGGATTCTGGTTCAGAAGCAACACAACTTGTATGAACTTGGATTTCGTTATCAAGATTCAATAAGAGCAATTGACAATCTATAACATACATTGGAAAATTAGTACAAGGAAATCAAAAGAGGAAGCACAAATGTAAAATCAACCAACCTCAATCTTTCTTTGTACTTTTGCTTCTCCATCAGCCTCAATGGCATCCAACTTAAGTAACAAAACCAAAAGCAATTCAGTCATGACAACAAATTCCTTGTCCATAATCTTATTGTCTCCATGAACAACTGAAATAAGAAGATAGGTTGACAACCATTAATTTAGGACCCACTTTGAAGAAACTGTTAGTTTTTTTCCTTACATGACTTTATGGCCTCATGTAATTTCTCTTGATCCAAATCACTTGGATCTCTAAAGGAACCCATATATCATAATCATCCTGCTAAAATTTTTAAAAAACCAAGGGATTAAGCTTAATATTCATTTGTATTAATTCATTGCATCTACATTTATCAGAACTATCAAAGAGTGAGTGATATAATAACTTACAAAGATCAATGTGGGTTCAATAAATATTTTCCTCTTAACATGGCAAATCCCAAGGATCATACTTGCTGACATTAATTAGAAATGATTGAAGTAGGCAGTGGACGCGAAAAGACCTTGCATTTCATGTATTTCAAGAATTGAACTAATTGAACCAGTGGATGCAATGTGATATGTAGCACCATCACAAGCAAAGATGCCAATGACTAACTAGATCTTTAATGGTATTGTCCAATTGAAGTGAGTTAACCTTGTCTATATGCACTTTATCAGCCATTAACTTTGTCTGAACCTGGAATTCAGCTTCAGACAAAATGGCCAATGTTAGAGAATGTTAATTATAAAAAGAAGATTGAAAAAGAAGAAAATAAAAAAAAAGGTGTGAGTAGGAGGTTGGGGGTCGTCCTACCTCGTGGCCAAAAAGAAGAAAAGAAAATGCTAAATTACCAATTTTCTTCCATTTTTATGCTCTTTCAAAGGAACCAAGTACTTTGCATAACAAGTTTGCTAACTAAAAAATTGGCATATTTTTCATTCCTTAATCACCAATTCCTTGTATTCATTGCACTCATTTTCCTACGTTTGTGTTTGGTTTAGAAGACGAGCCACAAATTTTCGTTTGTTGATTTCACACCTCACTAACAATCTTACAATATATTTTTTTTCTCTTCTTAGAACCTAGTACCCAATACTTTTTGTCTACATGTGTACACTGAGCAAGAATCCATTGGACCACTTAAAATAAGCAATGACTTTAAATAATTGAGTTTCTTGAATTATGCAAAAAAGAAAAGAAAAAAATTGTTTAGTCAATAAAGTCCAAGACCAAATTGTCTAGAAGGAATTGGACATGGACAATGCACTAGTTGCTTCAAAAATATACAGCTAAGTGATGATTCAATATGAGAGTTTCTATCTAAGAACTGCAACTACAACTGCTAGAACTTTATGGGACCTAAAAAATAAATATCACTGACCAAGATGAGGGATGTCCTATGTCACAA
The DNA here is from genome assembly GCA_016808115.1 of Tetrastigma voinierianum. NCBI lineage: Eukaryota > Viridiplantae > Streptophyta > Magnoliopsida > Vitales > Vitaceae > Tetrastigma > Tetrastigma voinierianum. The sequence continues at coordinate 187,187 of JAEQBH010003003.1, read as the reverse complement.
AACCAACATTAAGGCATATTAAACAAATTAGGATAAGTATTCATGGGGTGACTAGTTGCAAAATTCAACATTTGTAAAATTCAAACATATATAAGGCTTATTCTTATAGACCTTTTCCCTCTCTATGACATAATCTGGGATGTGTTTAAGATATTGAGATAACAACTAAAGAAAATCATGTCCCCATGTAAAGCAAATATGAATGCTCAGTCAATGGGAACCATAATCTTACCTTCTAGTGTTGCTCTCAGCTTAAGTGGGTAACTATAACCACATTAGGGCAGAGGATTTATGGGAAATCTAGAGAAGAACAAAATCGAAAAATTGTAAACAACAAATGCATTCTAAGATGCAAAAGGCAATATTAATATAAGATAAACAGAAAAATCAATAAACAATCATGGACAAGAACTAGTTTAAATAAAAAAAGGCAGGGACATAATTTGAACATAAAAAGGATCTTCACCCATTAAAACCATGTCTTTGCTTGTAAATATAAGCATGGATAACATTCGAATAAACAGTAGATTGACTTGGGCAGGCACAACACAAACAAGACATCTTAAATGACTAAACAAGCTAGTGATAGCATATGAGCTATCCATCACAACTGGATCACTGAGTTGGGAGATAGCCAAGGCAAAATACAATTGGGCACTCTCTAAGAGATGGACTAAGAACTCTTGATTTGGTGGGAAGGAATAAAACCATGGATCACAACTGGAGTAAGTAGTATTTTAAGGTTGTAATCAACTGGAACATGGTACATTTGTTAAGTAGGCATCAACAATTTGTTAAAAGCATCTTTTAGTCCATGCTTTCTTTCTGGTCATCTTGTTATGTTAGATATTTTTGTGTCTCTATATGCATATAGATTCTCATGATCACGGATTCCATCATCTTTCCCCCTTTAAATTTCTCACCCCACTTCTAAACTTCCACTCCCAAGTGACAAAAAGCATTTTATTGTGTGATTATACAATTGAACCCACTTACTTATCCATGCCCTCCAATTCCTAATTTCTTAGTTACTTCCTTAATTCCCTTGAAAGAGAAAAGCACAATCACTTGCAGGTGAAGTCTCTAGAGTCTCCAAGGATCAAATCAAAGACCTACAGTTGAGTCAATATGGTTGAGACAATTAACACCACTAAATATGGGCAGATATTTATATAAAAATAATGGAGAAGAAATCATCAAAAGCAACGAAAAAAACAATACTCAATGCCATGATTCCAAGTTATCCACTAGTGCCACTAACTACACCACAGATTAACACTCAGGTCAACATCCAACTCTCACGCCACACTATGCCCCTTTCCACATGATCCTAAGCCACGTTTGGCTATTTAGGAAAAATAACATGCTCTAACACAAATTTCTTCTAGAGCAATTTTTTTATCCTTTCTCATGAACTAAACAACATTCAGTGGCAATGAGTGACATATAGAAATAAAACAAGACGTATAAAAAAAAAACCCTCTCCTAGGTCGGTAAATAAGCTTGGTTATCTGACTTGTTTTGCTTTTTAAGTTTTGTCCCCTTCTCCTCCAACGGGAACAGAACGCCTTCGATGCCCTAAACAGAAATCCGAACATAGATAGTGGGGTCAAAAAGATATGCTGAGCTGTGGCCTTCTCTGGATCAAGGGCCATGGAATCGTATATCGATGGAACTATAGCTTCTCCAGTAGGGACGGACACTGGCTTTTAAAGGCGGTGTGTCCTAGGATCATCCTCAAGCGTCTCCTCAAGAAAAATAGTAGAAATGGACTAAAGACTCATCCTGTGGTTAAAATCCTTCTCGATCGACCGAGGAATCAATAGCCTCTCGATCCCGTGAATAACCCCATTGGTTCCAAATTGAAGGGTTTCGTGGGAGGCAACACTTACAAGAAGAATCTTGAAATACAAAAATCCCAACAAAACCCATCCAAGGACCCTATAAGATCAAAACCGGTTCTACAACAAAGAGAAGGTAGATTACCTGCGGTCGGGTTCCAAAACCGAGTCGCTGGTTTCGTGGCAGCCTTAGGACCGGCGAACCAAGTCCTAGGCGCCCCACCAGATCTCACACAAGAGTCGCTCGACAACCTGCGCAACGGGTCTCGAAAGGGTCTCGTGCCGCCAAGTCTCGATTCAAAGAGCGGGCCAAACTCGGCCTCTGGACCTGGAATACTTTTCGAGATGAGAGCACTTTGGCCTTTTCATGAACTCCCTTTTTTCAAAAGGTCATCATCCTTTTAGGGTTTCAATAGCATTCTATTTCATAGAAACCCCATCACGTCTAACGACCAAAGCCTCACCTGTCGAAGACGATAAGAAAACACGCATCCCTATGCTATAAATAAATCCACACTCCGCCTTAAGCCAAGGTACAAGCCTGCCCTATTATCTCTAAACGGGCTTTCGATCCGGGATTCCACTAATCCCGTGGACATTTCATTCATGAGAATTAACTCCCTTACATATGGATCACATCCAACCGCTTCCATATCACCCACACTCTTCTAAGTGAGTGACCCATTAGGTTCCTAAGCATGCTTACCACTGATTCAACTATTACTTCAAGAAGTCAAGATTGATATCTGGTAAGAATACATCACGACTCCCCCACCGATCAAGAGTCGGCGGGGGTTTGACGGCATACCATGTCTTTCTTCAAATTAGTCATCTCGACTTCCTCTAACTTAATCGTGACCGACGCTATCAATTTCATAAAAATGTTTTTCATTTAAAGAACTTATAAGCCGTTCCTTCTTTTTTTCATTTGAATTTTTTCGTTCGAAGCATTAGACATATACAATATAACGTCATGACACTTCCTCAGTACACTTCAACATCCTTCTATCATCCACAAAGATATGCGTAATGCGGTTGTTTTAATCTTGTTATACCTCCATTTAATAATTTTCCATAGTACTTATATTTGGGGTTCTTCATTACCACCGAATAGTTCCGCATGCTCAACCAATATCATGTTTACCATTCCAAAATGTTCACCTAACCATATATAAAAGTAAAACAAAAATATCATGCAATTAAATTATTTTGTAATATAATTGTTCTTCAACAAAAATTAAATTTCTACTCATGAGAATAAATTTACATAATTTCCATTTTCTAATTAAGTAAATTAAAAGTGTTATTTTAGTTAATTTAAGAAGAATTGTAATAAGTATCTATATTCACTACAAGAAATTTGATATATGGAGACACAATTTTAGTTGGGGTCAAAAAATTTGCAACCATAGGTTATATATCCTCATCACCGCTATTTTGTAGTCAGCAGAGCAAAGGGTGGGGCTATAGGTGCGGAAATAGATTGAGTGCTACTATAGGAGCACCTGTACATGCAATAAGGAATTGACCGCTTCTATATATTAATTTTTATTTAATGAAAAAAATAAAAGATGCCTAATAAACACGTTCCACTAACAAATGGATACTAAACCCATGTGTACTTGACCGCTACCTTAAATCGTTGTCTATGGGAAATCCTTTATTCTCAATGTACATGAGCACTACCTCTTCGATCCCAATGAGGGCTTCCACTGTTATTATTGTTGGTGAAATCATTCACTCTTCTTCCACAGCCATAAAACCCTAGAACCGGTTTCCCTGTGCATGATTTCTTCGATCTCTCTTAGCTTCTCTATTCTCTCCCTTCTCACTACTCGTGTGAATTTCTCGCTGAAAATCAAGGCTTTCCTCAGGTTGTTATCAATTCACGTGTGTCTCTCATTTTTACCGATCCGCAAATTCCTTCTAGGAATAAATAGAATCACCGGCTCGATCCATCATGTGGATTACTTTAAATCTTATTGTCTTCAAGAAAACCCCCTAAAACCTTTGATCGTATAAACCTTAAAAAATTGCTCGTCAAGGCTGATGCAACACCCTTTGCGTTTTTTAAAAATAAAAAAATAAGTTTTTAAAAATCCTTCCGCTTGCCAAAGCAATATTGATCTTTGTATGTTTTTCGCTGAGTAAATGCAAAGAACTTTTTGATACTTGAAAGCAGGCTGGTTGACAATCGCATAGCTGTCACTTTATCTATGAGAAGAAGCTTGTGGTAACCTTCTAAGCTTGTGGCACTTTAAGTCAATAGGCAAAAATTTGAGTTCGAGAATCCAAATTTAAGAAGAATGTAAGTCATATTAATTTGTTCCCACTGGGAAAAAATGAAAAACGATTCAAGGCTACTACAATTTTATATTTTCTTTTCATGTAAAAATGATTTTTCATTAGTTGAAGTCCTTATTGAGCTTCATGTTACTTTCAATGCAACTCTATTGCATCCTTGATGTCATTCTCAGAACTATCGATTTAAGTCAGTAAATTCGCACTTGTTTTCTTCAAATAGATCACTGTTGGTTAAAGTTTTTATTCATAGATATGCACCGATGCAATACATGCTATCTACTTCATTTTAGTTGGTTTTTCAAAAAGAAATGCTTTTCCAAAATGTTGGCCACTTAAACACCAAACTCTGCTCATCATGGACATAACAACAAAGTTGGTCCTTCAAGCAGCTGGATAACATTTAAGAAGCCTGTTATTGTTCATGATTACCCAAAGGGAATCAAAGCATTCTACATGAGGCTTAGCGATGATATGAAGACTATAGTTGCTATGGATGTTCTTGTACCAAAGGTAGGCTTCTCTTAACCCATTTCATAAACTTGTTTTTTCCTGTTTTCCAATCTGGTACACATTTACCTTCTAAATTCATGAGAATTTACAAGGGAAAGAAGAACCTCTTTGATGATGCATTGATGGTGACCTTTTTTTTATACAATCAAATTCAGGGGGAAAGGGATTGGTTTACGCACCAAAAGGAAAAATTTGATATCACCATGTGAGCCTGGTATTTATAATTTTGGTGCTTGTTCTTGTGCTTCTTGTAAAATGGTGTTCGAGAAAGGCAAGAGTGACTAGATATCCAAACAAAATGAAACCGGCAGATAAGCACTGATCAATTCTGAGATACTGGACTTAACAGTAATTCACAGAGATCGTTGAGTTTTTATTTATCCCGCTAACTAGTTCAACACATTGTCTTTATCCCGAATCCCATTTATATTCAAATCATTTGATCCAGCGATTTATCCATCCGCATCGAACATCGCGTCGCGAACCACATTGTTTTGAATCGACGAACCACCCATCCGATAACATTACGCGCGGTCGCAGACAACGTTCACCACGCGCACATTTTACGGCATGACGCTATCACCAAAGGACTATTGTCTAACCCAAGAACGGCGCGCCATAAAACTTTGTCGATTCCACCAAAGAACTCGCACAAAATTTATGACACTATTGCCAAAGGACTATTAACTAACCACCCGCAACGGCGCCATAAAAACTTGTTGGATCTGACCAAAGAACTGCACAAATTTGGCGACACTATCGCAAAGGACTATTAACTAATCCCAAGTAATCCGCCACGCCATAAAAACTTGTCAGCCCTTATACTATATAAACCACCAATCTCTGTAGCAAATCATTCAAAGCTGGTTGGTCCGAGATTCTCGCGAAGTGCACAGTCGACAAGTAATAAAACGGATTTAAGTCCGTGATATCGATCCTACAGAGATCCTTCAAGAATTTTAAATCAACTAATCGACCACCAATTTCCATACTATTTGACCACAAATGATAATAGGATCCAAAGATTAAGGTGCCGGAAAATTAAACGAACAAAATAAAATAACCGAACTATCCAACATACCGAAGATAAAGAATAAAGAATAATGAATTTCTAATAAAAGAAATGAATATCAATAGGTTATCCTCGTAAGACACATTAATAAATGCTATAGCGAACTATCAATTCTCGTAGCTTAATTCCGACAAATCTCTCGATTATCTCAAGTTTCAAAACTGCCCATATGCTAGAAGGTACCGATCTCTCCACACTCCACATTTCACATTATCTAATTTATAACCCGATTCTCTCGAATATAGGGAATTAGATAACCACTTTTAAAAGGACTTCCCTTAACTGGGGTATTTTTCTTTGCAATACTTCATACCCCATTTTATGGATCAGAAACCTTAGCTCCCAAGTTACTCCAATAAGCAAGGATATACAACTTCCGCATTGCTCCGAATTAGAATAGATCAACCTTTCCTTGATTAGATCACAAATAATACTCTGATTAGTCTCACTATCCGACCTGAGGTGAACTCTTGCTTGTTTAAATAGATAACCCATTCAACTCGTTTCTTGATTTCGTTGAGAAGAGGATTTATCTAAGTGAACTTACAAAGCTCAAAGATCCCAATACAGTTAGTATACCTTCAAAGAAATTTACATTACTTCTCGTGGAATGTCTTCCCGTGTCACTCGAGGACCTCCTTGAAATCGTGAGCAATGACGCAAATCTTAACGGGTATAAGAACTGATATTCATCCCAAGACACAAACCCAAACCATAAGTAAATTTATTAACCGAAACAATGTCGGGCCGAAACGACACAGAAAGATAAATTCGACTACAACGCTCTCACTTAATGGAAGCCGGATTCCCAATTACTCGAATTACACGATACACATTCCGAATATGTTAATAATCGCACTTGAAACTAAACAATCAATTCCCGTAAATTGTTCAACTTCAAACATTCCGTAGTAATTTGAAAAGAAATCAAATCGTGATTCAGTCGTACTCAAACGATAACATCCGCATTCGTAAAAATACAAATCGAAAAATAAAGATACGAGCATAATCGCCCAAAACGACTAAATAAAGAAATTAAGAAATAAAAGAAAAGAAAAAAAATAAAGAAAAATGAGCTTCACTATCCGCACTCCTCTCGTCTGCGGGCCGCTGCCGCTCATGAGTCGGATAAATGCATATTTATAGTGGTTCCTCAATCGGGCCCTAATCCCAATGTAGCTCGTGGATTTTTGGCATCCGTGCCCAAGTCACCGCTCAAGTCGCTAATTTCCGCTTCTCAGGTCGCGGACATCATCGATGTCGCGACATCAATTTCACGCCGCGACCTCAGCCTACTCTATGTAGCCTTGATTTAAGTCATTCTTGATGTCACGACATCAACATCTCGTCGCGACATCTTCACGTCTTGGCAGTTTCGACATTCTTCCCGATGTCGACGTCGATATCTTGTCGCGAATTCGAAGCTCAAGCTTCACACCAAGTAGCCTTCAACTGATCTTCTGAAGGTCGCTACATCAATCTCTTGTCGCAACCTCATCTTATGGAACCGTAGGCTTTAATCGGGTCGCCTTTGATGTCGCGACGCTACCATCTCGTCGCGACTCACTATGAAGCTTCACCCTTCAATCGAGCAGTGTCCTGTCGCGACTTCGATCTCATGTCGCGACACGCCTTATGGCTCGCAGCCTTCTTCTCGATGGTTCTCGAAGCGTCGCGGACTTCGCTCGTCGCGACATCATCGATGTCGCGACATCAATCTCACGCCGACATCAACTTAAGTTTCCTGCAATCTTCATCACCCAAACCTCTATAGCTTGTGCTAGTGTTTCATTTGTCGCGACCTCTTATCCTAGTCACGAAGAGTCAACTCGTTGTCGCGACTCCGACGTCGTCAAGGACACGTTTTTAGCTCTGATTACTCCTTCACCACGATTCACTTAACAAGCCGCGACCGCATCAAAATTCTCTCACCCTTTGGTGTCATAATTCTTAGAATTTGATCAGGTAAAACCCCAAACTGCATCAATGACTCCAGCCGCTTCTTTTCATTTCTGCTCGCTATCTCGACCGCACCTTCCTCCACTCCTATTGTCACTTTCTAATTCCTTTTCTCTCTTCCCGCTAATAAAATTGCAGTGAGTTTCTTCATATTTCGTATATTAATTATTCATTTCTAGATGAAAATCGAATTAAAAAATGGACTAAAATAGATGACTTTAAGCTCATCAAACTCCTTCAAACTTAAAATTCTCATTTGTCCTCGCTAAAAGAAAAAGAAAAGAATCTGTTGGTCTCTCAAACAAGAGTGGATATTTTTCTCGTTTTTGTTCTCATAGAAGGGCATTCAATTTAATTCGAAATGTAAGGTATGCAAAATTTTCGTACATCTAAATTTCAAGTCCAGTTCAAGGTTGGTCTTCACTCTTTATGCTATGCAACTAACATGTTGAAATTGCTTTTACAAACAATATACCTATTGATCCTCATGACAATGAATTGTTTTCTTTCTCATTTTCATACCGAGTCATTTAATTCCCTAAAGTTCTTCACAATTTGATTGTTTCCTTTCTTCCAAATTCCATAGGCTTGTTTTTCATATTGGATCTCCACTTCAATGTAGATGATTTGAGCCTTCAAGATCAATCGTGTCTTGGCTTTTATTGTTAGGCCCGTAATGGGTAGGATGGAAGAATTTTGTGCTAAGATTACCCTAACATTTTCTCTTCTCTTTCTGCAATTTTTTCTTATAGTCTCTCTAATAAACTCCCTAAACTTCATGTTTGGGAGATCTCTTGATTTTCATTTCGTAACCCGTATTCCCTATTTTACACTTATAACATCGGGGAATTTCCTTAGTTTGCTACCACTAAGGGATAAAGGTAATGTTTTAACTTTTGCGCTTTCTAACACTCTTAGCGAACTCAAGCTAAGAACTCCCATACCATAGGCATTAGGGTACTAGGTGTTGAAACACCCCGAACTTAATCGTCAAGAGAGTTAGGCCACAAGATAAAACTTATCCTTGTGCTTCTTTCGCGATTCGCTTCTTGCCTTTTCTTTCATTCCCTTTGAGTTCCTCAAAATATATACTCCCCCAAACTTCATTTCTTCTTCCTCTTTGAATTCTGCAATCATAGGTTCTTTATCAAGGAGTGATGTCTTAGGATGAGTCAGTTTCCATTGGTCTATTTTTGAAAATAGGCTTGTTATTCACTGAATCGTATATGCATCAGTGATGAATAGATGTTAATGCTCAACCATCCAAGAACGCCCATCACTCTCGTCACCAGATTACTTATATCTCGCTTCAACTACACATCCATAAAATTCAGAACTGATTCAAACACACTGTGACTAACTATAAGGAGTATACTGACTCAGTTTTATTTATGAGTAGTTAAGTTAATTGATATTCAACAGGTTCCTTGACTTACCGCTCATGTACCCACAAAATTCAAAAAAAAATATGTTTTGTTCCTTCCTGGTCAGATTACCTTCCTCTAACTGACTTATCAGCTTAAATATAAGTAATTTTTGCACTCAAAGTTTCAATTAAACTATATGCGTGCATTTTGGTCCTTATTCTGCAATTTTCCTCATTTCAAATTACTCCTACTTTAACTCCGCTTCATTCAATTAAGATAATATCCTCTCAGCAGTTTTTATTCTTGAACTATTTCCTACCTTGATTTCCTAATCATGCAACCACAAAGCAACATAACATCTAATAATCAAATGCAAAATAGCACACAACAACTCAATTAAAAAAAATTTTATTTTATTTCTGATTCATTTGCAACGGTTGGATACATGCAGAGGAGAAGGATGGTAAGAATGGTTAGGGCAAGGAGAAGGCTCCATTTTTCTTTTTCAAGAGGTGGCAAAATATCAGGGGATCCAGGTTCAGTGTTCAAATGAGTCGGGAATGAAGGGAATTTCATTTCCTCTTTCCTTTCTCTTCTGGTCTCCCTCTCAAGTCAAGCTCTTCAATGACACCCCATTAGAGAGATCAACTTTCTTGTTCGCCATCCCGCCTTCCTGCCATTCATCAGGTTTCCATTTCGCCTCACGATCAAGAATTTGTAAAGATCATGTTAATCAAATCTAAATTTTCCAGCCATTCCTTCTGCCTGTAGGATTCATCTCTCCCATTGCTTTTTGTCTCTATCGTTCAATTTGTTTTCCAGCCCCTCCGTAGATTTGTATAGTACTTTGAAACCCTTTATCCAAGCTCCAAATTTGTGTCATGCCTTTATCTCTTTTCTCTCTAACAATGCTAGAGTTGAGCATCTCGATCAAACTGCTGTTATAGAAAGCTTCATGACTCGGCCTTGAGTTTCAAAGAACAAATCTTGATCTCTTTCCTTCATTTCTTCGAACTCTTCTCCTCAATGCTTCAACATTTTCCCATCCGTTCCTCTTTCGTCTTCTTCTTTCCACTGCTTGTTCTCTCTTTGATCTCCACTTCATGCCCCTTTCTTTCTATTTAGCTCTTCCTCCCATTGTTGGTCTCTTCTCTTCAATTCTTTTTCATAAATACTTTCCCTCGACCTCGCGTAATTTCCAATCCTTTCTTCATCTATTCTCTTCGCTCTCGAGAAGTCATCGGAACTTCCGTGTTTTCGACAGATCTCTCCCCGCTTTGCTCTTCCCTACGAATCTCATCTAACTGTTCTCCTTGGCAAGTTTCTTCTTCTTCTGATTGTTCGTTCCTCATAAATTCCCAGGTTAGGACCAGGTGGGAATTCTTAAACATCGGAGACAAGAGGAAAGCTTTTCGTAAAGCTCGAATACTAGGTTTTCGAGGTCGAGATTCGTGAAGAAGACGAAGGTGAATGGTTAGCGGGTTGAAGTGAATGAATAGTTTCCAACTAAGCTGCACCCAACTCAATGCTTGTGGGCTAATTAATGCTTCAATTTAAGAAAATTGTTTAATTTCAATTCCACTTTTTATTTGAGGTCATTAAATTTAGGGCTTTTCAAGTGAGTGGTCAAGTATGTCACACTTTTATGTCGCGACATGTATCTCCCTCTCCATACCATCAATTGTTCTTCTTACTGGTCACGACATCAATGTTTCAGACAACACTTTGTCACGACAAAACCTTGCTGTCGTGACCAAGCCCTTAATTCAATGATTTCAAAACTTTGAATTCTCTTATTGTTCCTAACCCGTTTAGACATCTCTTCAGGCATATTTTAAGCAAAGATTTAACAATTAAATCAAATATATCTACAGATTGGGTTAAGGAGAAAGTTACTCCCTTTTCTCTCATGTCGCTAATTCTCCGCAAGTTGCCGAATTACTCCCGTAGTTGCCTTGCTATTCATGTCTTTAACCCGCTCCGTAAGATCACCGTAATATTCAAGAAAATTTCTAATTAAACTACAATTTATTTAAAAATTAAATCTATCCTTTCTAGAAAACAAATCTGACCTAATTTATCATCAGCAACTAAAAGAAAAGAAATATTTAAAATTTAAATTAATTTAAATCCTCATGGGCTGCCTCCCATTAGTCGCTTCGGGCTTTGAGTCCTTTAGTCGACTTCATTGCCATGGTTCATCTTCTTTTTCCTCAAGAACCATGAGTTCTTCACTTTCCTCTTCCCCCGTTGAGATAATGCTTTAACCTCTGTCCATTGACCTTGAATTCTTCCCCATTATCGCCTTCGCGTTATCTACTTCCAAATGTAGTACTTGATACCACTGTGTACGCTCCACCTAATGGATTTTAATTTCCTCGAAACAACTTCAGCCTGTAATTTGGTGCAAGACCTCGGTCTCACTGCTCTGAACTCTTTCCTGTAGATTTTGATCATGCCATTTCTTTGTCTTTTCTTTGTATAGTCTAGCATTATCATAAGCTTTCATTTCTCGCTCTTCCAATTCGTATACTGAGTAATCTTTCTTCCCTCATGTTCTTGAAATCAAGTTTAACTTTTAATGGGCCCACATCAGCTCAGATTCTAATTCAAGAGGTGTATGACATGGTTTGCCAAAAACAACTCAGGACATTCCAATGGGGGCCTGTATACCTTGTAGTTTCCAAAGTGCATCATCAAGTTTGGAAGATCAAATTCTTCCCCGCTGAGCTTCACAAAGCCTTTCAAGTATTCTTTGATCTCTCCGTTGAAATTTCGTCATTCCATCGGGTCTCGGGATGATAGTTAAACTCATTACATGCTTAATCCCATACCAACAAGCCATGAGTTTTGCAAATATTTTGTTTGCAAATGAGTTCCCCATCACTAATGATGGTTCCTGGGGTTCCAACCCGCTCAAATATTCTTCAAGAAACTCACAACTCCGTATTAGTATCATTCCTTGACAAGACACCGTCCCACCCACTGGAGACGTATCTAACAAGCAGCGTGATGCAGGTTTCCAAAATGATGGTGGGAAAGGTCCCATAAAATCTATTCCCTAAACATCAAAATTTGTATCACCATAATACCTTTAGGGCATTTCATTCCCGTCGCCGATATTTCCAACTTTGGCATCGATCACACAATTTCACCCACTCGCACAATCTCTCAAGATATGGCCAATAAAACTCGATTGAGTATCTTGTGAGCTGTTCTTTCACCAGAAAAATGTCCTCCATATGGTGATGCATGACATTCATTTAAAATGTTGCCTTGTTCACCTTCTGGCACACATCTCCTTATTATCATGTCAGCACCTCTCTTGAATAATAGTGGGTCATCCCAAATATAATATCCGTCGCCTGAAGTTTCCTCTTCGCAGAGCCGAAAGTTCAAGGCATTATCTACGCCGATAATTCACAATATCAAAGATACCATGGAAGTTGGAAGGAAACCTTGAATAATTGCTCATCCGGGAAGTTCCTCGTTAACCGCACATTTTCTTCATCACCGCTTCTTTCTACTCTTGACAAGTGGTCGCTGTCACATTGTCAAGATCCCTTTTGTCCTTTATTTCCAAATCAAACTCTTGCAACAAAGAAAGACCCAAATCTTATCAATCTTGGCTTAGCTTCCTTTGACATCAGTAATTTGATCGGGTCGTACGATCGCGTGAATTACTACACGGGATCCCCAAATGTATTTGTTTAAATTTTTCACATAAAGCAAATACTATGGCTAGCATCTCCTTTTCTTGTTGAGTAGTTCTTTGTGTTTCATTGAAGGTCTTACTAGCATAGCATATGGCCCTCGAATACTTTCTTTCTTTGCCTCAACACGCTCCCATAGCAAAATCAATTGCATCACACTGCTATTTTCAAACTCGATCCCATTCCTGCAGCAATTATAGGTGCCTCGTACTAATTTGAGCTTGATTTCGTCAAAAGCATTCTGCGTGAGTCATCAAAATTGAACCTTGTATCTTTCCAGCACCGCATAGTGGTCCGCTATTTCCTTTTGAAAAATCTTGATAAATCTCCTGTAAAACCCAAAGATGCCCCAAGAAGCTTCTTACCCTTTAATCGTAGTAGGTGCAAGAGTTTTGATAATGATACACTAATCAACTTAGTCCAAAGAGTTAAATTTTATGCCCAAGAACAATACCTTCGTTACCATAAATGGCATTTTTCCAATTCAAGGTTAGTCAAGTTTAGTCTTGGCATCTTGAGCAATCAAGTTTCCGCATTGTTTAAACATCGATCAAAGCCGGATCCATACGCAAAATCACCCATGAAAATCTCCATTACTTCTTCAACCAAATCTGAGAATATAGACATCATGCACCTGAATGGGTCGAGCATTTACAACCTAAACGGCATCCTTCTCAAGGCAAAGGTACCATACGGAACGTGGTCTTCGATCCTCGTGCACAAGAATCTCTATTATATCCCCGAAAATTCCATCCAAAAACAAAAGTGAGGGTGTCCTAAGCACCCATCCAAATATCCGATCAATGAAAGGCAAAGGAAAATGATCTTTTCTGGTTGCTGTATTCAACTTCCTGTAATCAATACATACCCTCCATCCTGTCACTGTTCTTGTTGGAATCAATTCATTTTTTTCATTTCTGATCACAGTAAACCCCCCTTTCTTTGGAACCACATGAACTGGGCTCACCCAAGGACTGTCTGAGATAGCATAGATAAAACCAGCATTTAACAATTTGAGTACCTCCTTCCTGACTACTTCCTTCATCACTGGATTCAGCCTCCTCTGGTGTTCTACAGATGGTTTTGAAGTCTCTTCTAGCAGAATCTTATGCATGCAAATTGATGGACTGATACCCTTCAGCTCTTCAATGGACCAAGCTAGCGATTCCTTATGCTTCCTTAATATTTCCAGCAATCTTTGTTCCTCATTCTCACTTAATCTGGCTGAAATGATCACTGGTTTTTTCTTTGGTAATTCTAAGTAGGCATACTTTAAATGACATGGCAACTCTTTCAAAACTAGACCTTCTGTACTGGTCTCTTGATGAATTTCCTCTTTTTCACTATCTTCCCCATTATCTTTTCTGTTTTGCTTCAAGCTCAACACAGTTTCTATAGCATGAAAACTGCTGCATGGAAATTCAGAATAGACATCTTCAGTATACTGGGAATTCATCTCTTTTTCATTGATAAAAACTGGAGTGTTACAATCATTGTTAACATCAGGGTTGGGAATAGAGACAAAATCAGCTACATTGTACCCTTCCTTTTCCCTATCTATATTTTGCATACTTTTAATCAAGTTAAACACAAGCAGCCTTCTTTCCAACCCTTAAGATGAGAACCTTTTGCATGTCAATCAAGGTCGCCTCCAAGAGCTAGGAATGGTCTTCCTCTAATAGTAGGGTATCAGAATCTTCTTCCATGTCCAGAATGATGAAGCTCCACCGGGAATACAAACTTCCCAAATGCTGGACTAACACATCTTCAATGACCCCTTCAGTTCTTTTCACTCCATCGACTGGGCTCGTCATTTGAAGAGTAACAGCCAGGGGAATAAGCTCCCCAAACTTAATTCTTGGCAAATGCAAGAGGCATCGGGGATTGATACTAGCCTCGAGTCACATGTAGCTTCATGGCCCCATTCTAACAATACAAGGAATTGTGAAACTTCCCGGGTCCTTCATCTTACCGGTAGTTCCTTTCGACATCGTGACCGCAGGCAAGTGAGGATTCACTATTTTTCTTCCACTATTTTTCTTTCTTGCTCGCAAGATGTCCTTTCCGGGAATTTTGCATACAAAGGGCATCCGAGTCACCACTTCAAAGAAAAGGCATACCGATCTCCAAATTTTCCGGAAAGTTTTCAAGAACCTCGTAAACCGCTTCCTCCATCTTTTGATTTCAGCCTTTGTGGAAATGGACTCCGTGTGCTTTGTTCCTTGAGGTTCTTTTCTTTCACTCCATCTTTGTCATTCTCCCAAAGGTTCTTCCTTTCTAGTCTTGCTACTTTTCACATTGTACCTTTTCTTTCCTTTCTTCTAACTCCTTCCCATTTCGCCCGCCCATGCAAATGGGATCTTCCTGTGTCACTTGGGAAGGTATCTTCCTCCGACTTCTGCAGGTTAGGCCACCATTCCTACTCTAGTCTCCGTGCCCTTCAGTGATGCATCGTAGTGTTCTCTCGGTGGCCTCCAGAATTGGTGGAAGCAAAGGCTTCCAATTCTCCAAACTTTTGTTCATGGAGGTTCAACAGATTTTTATTATCCCCATAAACTGCAAAGACTGCTCCTCAAAAGATGGGGCCTCCTCCGACCTCGTATTCGTTCTCAGGCTCATTTCCCTTGTCGCATCATTGAACCTTGCAGGGCCGCCGATACCCTTGGCTGAGGGCTCGTCCCCTCGCTTTGGCCTTGAGAAGCCCCTCCACCATACGAAGTTCTCATGGTTCCCGAAAGTGTCGCGATAATGTGCTGGAAGGTTAGGATTAGGTTTGAAATGGTAAGCTCTTGGCTCACCCAAATAATTAACCTCTTCAGCATCATAAAGTCCTTCAGTTACTCTTTCAGCACTCCCCTTCATTAACTCCCTTTCAATTGTCTTATTTCTTGAGCGGTGTGTGTCTTTCTTTCTTGCTTGTCTAACTCCGTGCATAATGGCATCCAACTCGCCTCTCCATGGCTGTCATCTTGCCTAGCTCCATGATCCCCTTTCCTCTCGTTGCTTCCTCTTGAAAGCCCGAAGGAGTTTTCATGTTAAGATGAAGCCGACCTCTCAATCACCCGCTCTTCAAAGACTTTTTCGCTTGAATGCTCCACAAAAGATGAAGCATCAATGATCCCTTTGATATATCATTCATGG
This sequence comes from Tetrastigma voinierianum, assembly GCA_016808115.1. Lineage (NCBI taxonomy): Eukaryota > Viridiplantae > Streptophyta > Magnoliopsida > Vitales > Vitaceae > Tetrastigma > Tetrastigma voinierianum. The sequence continues at coordinate 171,280 of JAEQBH010003003.1, read as the reverse complement.
CATGATATACAATGTCCATCCGAGTCTCGGGATCTATCCCATGCATTGGACATCTTCTCAAGAACCGCTTGAATCTTTCCTAAGCTACATACATGCTTTCATCTTCCCCCATTGAATTGTAATGATTTCCTCTTTCTCGTGGTGAGGGCTTCTGGGAAAGAATCGACCTAAGTGTAGCCTCACTAATTCCCTCCTAAGTATCAACAATCCATATGGTAAAGATTCATACCATGTAGCCGCTTGTATCTCTTAGAGAGAATGGGAATAGATGCAGCTTTGATGACTTCTGTCTCACCCTATCTCACCTTACAGATTGCCATCCCGAGGAATCTCCCAGTGCTCGCTTCTCGATCTTCGTAGATGACCAAGAAACCGATGTCGCCGACTCATTGTAATCATACGCTTTAATTCAAAATTAGTTAGCACACTCCACCGCAGTCATTCGATCACGAGTATTCTTCCTCAGATAATTGGTCTCCGTAAATCCTCCATTGTATCAAAGGGTCGAGGCCTTCAGCCTTTTCTATATGTATTTCAACCCGATCCCCGCCTTTCATCCGCCATGGTTGAGTTTTCGCTCGTCTTCTCTCAAGCTTCCGAGCGCCCTTTCTATTTCGTGTCACCGAATCGTGACGTTGTTCTCGCTTCTATGCATCAAAGTTTTTCAAAGCAAAACATACTCCCATTACTGGGATGAGTCAAACTATAAAATATATTCACATGGTTGTTAAAGGTCACATACAAGAGTCACGCTTGAAACGCCGGTTTTTTGTTCTTTTTCTTTTTGTCCAAATTAGTATTTCTTTCTTTCATCTGAATATTGATTTACTTAAATTCTTTCGATCCCCGGCAACGGCGCCATAAAACTTGTTGAGACCAAAACATGTTTGCACATTTATGCATTATTTATGCATGCAAGATTATGACGTTATCACCGCGCTGACTACTGCCTAACCGCCGCAATCTAGCGCCATAAAACTTGTCGACGGACCAAAGAACTGCATTAAATTTATGACACTATTGCCAGCTGACCATTAACTAACCCTCGCAACGGCCATAAAAACTTGCTGGATCGGACTAAAGAACTCAGATAAATTTAGACACTATTGCCAAAGGACTAAGTTAATCAACGACTTCTACACTGCATTATATAAAACTTGTTGAGACCAAAACATGTTTGCACATTTATGCATTATTTATGCATGCAAGATTATGACGTTATCACCAAAGGACTATTGTCTAATCCCCGGGAACGGCGCCATAAAACTTGTTGATCGGACCAAAGAACTCGTACAAATTTATGACACTATCAGCTAAAGGACTATTAACTAACTCTGCAAGAACGGTTTGATAAAACTGTTGGATTCGGACTAAAGAACTCGCATAAATCTCTATGACACTCATTGCCAAAGGACTATTAACTAATCCCGGCAACGGCGCCCATAAAACTTGTTGTCCTTATACTATATATAAACCACCAATCTCTGAGTAAATCATTTTCAAAGTTTGCTTTGGTCTATATTCTCGCAAGTGCAATAAAGTCGACAAGTAATAAATGGATTTGAGTCCGATATCGATCCCAATGATCCTGCCACTTTAAATCAACTACCCCGACCACTCACCTATACCATATTTGGACCACAAATGATAATAGGATCCAGCATTAAGGTGTCGAAAAATTAAACGAACAAAAGGAAAAATAACAACTATCCAACATACCGAAAGATAAAGAATAAAGAATAAATGAATTTAACAAAAGAAATGAATACTCGAATAGTTATCCTCGTAAGACACATTAATAGAAACAAATATAGTGAACTATCAACTCGTGAGCACTCGATAAAACTTTGATTATCTCAAGCTCTACAAAATATGTCCAAGGCGCTTGTAGTGCAAATTCGGATCTCTCCACACCTACATTTCATATCTAATTTATAACCCGATTCTCTCGAATACAGGGAATTAGATAACTACTTTTAAAAAGGGACTTCCCTAATCTGAGTATTTTTCTTTTGCAATACTTCATACCCATTTTATGGACTGTAAACCTTAGCTCCCAAGTTATCGGTCAAGCAAGGATATACAACTTCCAGATTGCTCCTCCTCGAAATTAGAATAGATCAACCTTTCCTTGATTAGATCACAGCTAACACGGATTAATCTCACTATCCGACCGAGGGGAACTTTGCTTGTTTAAATAGATAAACTCATTCAACTCGTTTCTTGATTTCAAGTGAGAAGAGGATTTATCTAAGTGAACTTACATAAAGCTCAAAAAGATCCCTAATAGCAAAGTTAGTATACCTTCAAAGAAATTTACTACTCTCGTGAATGTCTTCCCTGTGTCACTCCAGGAGGACCTCCTTGAAATCGTGAGCAATGACGCAAATCTTAACGGGTATAAGAACCGATATTCATCCCAAGACAATAAACCCAAACCGTAAGTAAATTCTATTAACCGAAATTAACAAGTCGGAAACGACTACGTGAAAGATAAATTACTATAACGCTCACTTAATGGAAGCCGGATTCTCAATTAATGAATTACACGATACAAAAGATTCCTCCGATCATAAGAATAATCAGAATTTGAAACGAAACAATCGAATTTCCAGAAATTTGTCTCAATCTCAAACATTCCGTAGTAATTTGAAAAGAAATTGAAATCATTCACCTTCATCAAAACGATAACATCCAGATTCGTAAAATACAAACGAAAAATAAAGATACAGAGCATAATCCGCTCTAAAACGACGGAAATAAAGAAATTAAGAAAAATAAAAGAAAAGAAAAAAAATAGCTAGGCCGAGTTTCACCATCCTGCACTCCTCTCGCCTCGTGGGCCGCTGCCGCTCTCATGAGTCGATAGCCGCAGATGCATAGTGGTTCTCAACTGGGCCCTAATCCCAATGTAGCCTCGCTGTGGATTTTAAGTATCCAGCCCAAGTCATCGCTCGTCGCGACTTTCCTTGTCGTGACAGGCCATCGATGTCGCGATATCAATTTCACGTCGCGAATTTCGCCTACTCTATGTAGCCTTGATTCGTCATTCTTGATGTCGCCGACATCACCATCTTGTCGCGACATCTTCCTCACGCCTTGGCAGGTTTCGATTTGTTCTTCCTGATGTCGCTGACACGCCAGATATCTTGTCGCGACTCGCCCAAGTCATCCGCAGCCTTTCAATCGATGCCTTCGGATGTCGCGACATCAATCTCTTGTCGCGACCTCATCTTATGGAACTGTAGGCTTCAACTGGTCGCTCTTGATGTCGCGAATACAATATCTTGTCGCGGACCTCATCATGAAGCTTCACCTTCAATCAGCAGTCCGTGTCGCCACTTCGATCTCATGTCGCTGACATCGCCTTATGGCTTGCGCCTTCTCACGGTTCTCATGTCGCGGATTTCAAATTTTCTGTCGACATCATCGGCGTCGCCGACATCAATCTCATCGCCGCTGACATCAACTTAAGTTCCGACAGCTTCATCAGTCCAAACCTCTCATATCTTAAAGGTGTTTCTGTTGTCGCGACCTCTTATCCTAGTCACGACATCAACTCGCTGTCGCTAATTTCACGTCAGTCATGACGGGCTGCTCTCTTAGCCCCGATTACCCTTCACCGATCCGGGTACTTACCTGTCGCGACCGCATCAAATCTCTTCAATTCTCTTGGTGTCGCGACCCCGAATTTAACTCCGTAACCCCAAACTCCATCAATGACTCAGCCATTCTTTATTTCGCCTCCGCCATTCGACCGCACCTTCCTCCAATTTATTGGTCAGATTTTTCTACTTTCTTCTCTTCCCAATAAAATTTGCGAGTTTCTTCATATTTCGTATATTAATTATTCATTTCTAGATGAAAATCGAATGTAAAATGGACTAAAAAATAGATGACTTTTAAGCTCATCGCCATTTGATTTATACAGTCGCACTCCTCGTTGATGATGACTTCAATTTGTTCATATGCAAAGGAAATACTAAAAGGATGCTTGATTCAACATTGAAAGTAGATTTAATGTGTTGCAACAAATTGCAACCTTAGTTATTCCAAAGTTTTATCAGAGATAAACTCCAAGAAGTATTAAGATATATATATATATATATATATAAATACTACAACCTACAAGGTCCCCTATTGTCTAAAATTACTTTTCCACTTAAAATGATCTTTATAGACAATCTTTTAAGTATGCTTGTTATTTATTTACTTATCTTTGTATTATACTTCGTTTTTAGCTAGTTGGTGAAGAAAAGTTCTATCGTGGTTTTGAGGTAATTCAATGCAGAATCTCAGCTCTCTTTTTCCTTCTTTTCTACCGCTCCCGTCAATTTTTCTTTCTTTCTTTCTTTTGAGCTCCTCGCTTGTGTTACGTCACTCTAACTTTTAATAAATATATTCGTTTCTTTTCATTCTTTTCTCTTATGTTTTCTTTAATAATCTCATTTAATATTCTGTCCATGGTATTCTATTTCCATAATAAAATACATGAAAATGAAATGTGGATTTGGTAGTTTCAGTAAAACTCATGTGACAAAAATAAGAAATACTACAAGAAAAGTAACATATGTAGGCATTCTTGGGTGAAGCAACAGACCATAACTAAAAATACCCTCAAGAACCTTTTAGCCTGGGCATATTAAGTCAGCCACTATATAAGCTCGTCCTATGTGCATGCTAAGAAAACCGCTACTACACATGGTTAAATAGCCACGTCATTTCCAATTCCGCCACTAGATTCGAGTCCAAATTTAGACTTCTTCGATACAAGCATGCCCTAAATCATTTCCCTCTTCTCTTCTCGCACGCCTCGTTAATACTCTCTTCCTTTCACACACACACTCGTTGTTTCGCATTTCCAATCTCCTCGTTCGCTTGGTATTTTCACCTCCATGAGTTTTCTAGTGTTTTTTACATTCTGAACGGAGATGAAGAAAAGCCTCAGAATGATATCGAGTATTTTGTTGTCTGAACAAAAATAGTGGAATTGGTCCAGAAACTACACGTGCTTCGAATCACTGAATTCTATCTTCTCCACACTGCCTCCATGCTTTCAAAATCGAAAATCGCTTTCTCTTCATCTACCATTCATGAAATATCTTACTTAGGAATTAGGTTTGGTGAAATATTTCATTGGTGTCTACTCTTCTCTTAAATTGGCTTAGAGATATCTTTTAATAATTAAATTCCTAGGGAATTTGTTGTCGTTAAACTAGAAATTGTTGCTGCTGAGGTTGAAATGTTTCATGGTTTATTTCTATGATCAGAAAGGGCTTTGGAGAAGAAGTATCACATATGGGATTAACTCCACCTTCAAAGATCTAATCAAGAATCAAAGACTATTGATACTCTTTCATCTTATCACAAAAAAATCAACAAGTTAATAATAGACAATCTCATATACATATCAGATTTTTTCGATGGAATATATTCTCTGCTTTTTTTTTTGTTCTGTGATTCGTGCTTCCTCTTTGTTTACTTTCTTCCATGAAAATCCTCGTTGTGAGTTATCGCTATAATTATTTCAGGTTTTGTTTGAATTTTTGCAGCTTTCGCCTCCAGGTTTCTGCTTGTTGTATACCATGATCTAAGAATAACATCTACATACATTTTAATTCAATGAATTGATATAGTCTCTGGTCTCAAATGCTATGCACCAAAATTCACACTCGACGAAATATCGAGCATTTTATGTATGAAAAGATTTTGCTAATGTGTATGGATTCTGGTTGTGAGATAGTAAATGTTTCGTAAATATTTCAATAATAGTTCTTTTGTTGTGAGCTTCTAATGAATTTGGTTTCCAATTACACTGCCTTTCTTTTTTTGCTTATGATGTTCAATTCTTCCATCTATGTTTTTTTCCTTAATTTCCTCACTTTGTGTCTGTTTCTGCTTGTCTTTCTTTCCTTTTTGAATGTTGATACATGGATAATCAGCAGAGGTTTCTACCAGACAAAGATTGTGGAGCACAAAGGCTGTGTTTGCTTTCCATTATTTTGATATTTGTGACTAAGTCCTTAGTTTCTATATCTTCATGAGTTTTCCCTTTGTTTGGGAGGACCTTTACTTCTCGCCTCGCAATCCTCAAGTATGTCACAACAATTCAATATTGACAATTTTATGATTGAGTATTGTTTTTTTTCCTTTTTTTATTTTCCTTTGTCATTATTTAATTTTCCTGCTCTGTAAAATAGCAAGGGTAAAGCCTTTTCACCTTTCATTAAATCTGCTTTTTAGTATCAGTTTCTTGGCTACCTTAGTGTAAAGTTTACAAAAGTGGAATCCTTAAAAAAAAGGTAAGAACCCGACCGCACTTTTGTTAATGTTAAGTTCATCCAAATTTGATGAGGATGATGTCGCTGTAGATATTTTATGAATGTGATAAGATTGTTTAAAGACATAGGGTATAAATTTAAGATGTTTCAGCAGTTGACCAATGACGTAACTATAGCAAATGTTCCAAACAACTAATGCCAAACAATTATCTCGTTTGATGATTTGCACTGGGGTTTCATTTTAGAAGGCAAGAAAGCCTCCATAACATGTGATTATGTAAAAACTTATCAATTGTAGGGTGGCTTGAAAAGATGATCATTGCCTTAATACCTTTACCTAAATCCCGCATCATACTCCTCAAATGAAGCACTGGAAAATTAGTAAATCAATTGAACTCAATTAAAGGCCAACACATTTAATAAATGGTGGTCCTTTCACATCTGCTTAGTACAATACTTCCCGAACCCTCGCATTTTATATCATTTGATATGCTCAAACTTCTCTCAGTTCTTTCTTACTAGTTTTGTTTATCGCTTGTGGATTTCAGTCTTGAAACTGGACGTTGTTGGATTGCTTTTGATAATAATTTTTTCGAACAAAGACTAAGAGTGGTATTAAGCTTTTTTGGAACAAACTGGAATTATGTAGTTTATGAGAAAATCTCACCACCTCATTTCTTTCTACTGCCAAGCAATATTACCAAAAAGCCTTAGTGAAACCATATGGGCTAGGGAATTTGTCCCTCGTAAGCCTATAAGTGCCTCAAAAGCCTCTCGTTTCACTTCCAGTAATCTGTCATTAGGCCCATGTAGAACGTCTAGCCTTATTGGTTTCTCTTAATTTCTTCCTTCTATCTCAATTGATATTCAACTCAAGTTTTATACATAAATGTCCTATGTAGGCATGACTTAAAGCAGAGTGATTCAACATAATTTGTTTTTCTATCGCTTCTTCCAAATTTCAACTAGCAAGGACTAATGTTTCTATTGCAACTTTAATTGTCAAGGTTTTAGATTTTAGTCTGGCTTTATTGTTTGTAGAAAGTAGAACTAATTCATAAAGATTTTTAACACAAGAACTAAACCTTACATCCTTCATGTCTAATATGAAATTCTGCTACTCAAAAATGGATGTCTGCGATTCCTGGATTTTAAAGCCATAAGAAGTGCCTCAAAAGTCTATAAGTGAAACCATATGGGCTAGGGTATTTGTCCCTCCTAAGTCTATAAGTGCCTCAAAAGCCTCCTGTTTCACTTCCAATACCTTCCATTCTCCTCATCTAACTCCTTGGAACCAACTCATAAACTAGGTTGTTTGTCCTCTAGGTCTGAATACAGACCCAACTCACAACTGGTGGGAAATTTTTTCCAAGTGAGCAGATCCTATAGAAGTGTCAAAAAATGTGATGCAACCCAAGTATACATGAATATGCAAGCAGTTTCTCTCAGCAAAGACTAAAATAAATAAATAAGATAAAAACCCTTAAATAACATGGTATTATCTAATTAAATTTTCAAAGAGACTGTCATTTTGATAAACTACTGAAAAATCTAAGGTTCAAGATATTGGTTTCTGTTATTTTCCTTCACTTCCATTACCTAAGGGGAGCAATTATGATTAGCTTTTCTAGATCAATTAAATTACAAACTAATTCTAACTCAATTTCCTTTTTTTTTTTTTTTTTTTTTCAACACAGGAACAAGTGATAAACCGTGGTCGCATAGTTGATATGCCGCAAGAAGTTTCATTTCATTTGTTCAAGTTTTTGTAGATATATTATACTTCAAATGTGGCCGACCGTGATTTCATAGTTGGATACGAACTACGGAGCCGATTTATGCAACTCTTCGTAATGGGGCGTGTTATAATCCCAACACTATGAAGAGTCATCGTGGATTATGTCATAATAAATATTTCGTAAGAAAGGACTAGCTAGTTGAGCTTTGATTTTACTGACTGCTACCCAAACCTAGAACAACCCTTGTAAGTTTCTTAGAAAATTTTCTAATTTTTTTTCATCTTCTTAACCCTTTGGAATTCTTGATTTTTCTTTTATTCTTCTTGTTTTGGTGATTTACCTGCACAACCTTTGTGAGTTTCTTTGTGACATTTCTCTCTAATTTCATCATCTCCAACCCTATTGGTGTACCGATTTTTCTTTCAACTCTTGTTCTTCGAGATTTACAACGTTGTTTCTAATTGTTTATCCAACAAGTGCCAGGTTTGTCTCTATTCCTCATTTTAGTTTATTCCAATTTCAAAATGTATTATCTTTTTCCCATGGTTTAGATCAAATCTCCTGGTGCGCATCAAAACTATCGTAGGGTTTATTCTTCGTAAAGAGCATCACTTATAATGACCATTTCTAATTTTCAACTTTCGTAATCCTTTTGAGAATTTCCATATTATGATGACTCGATGTTGGTCTTGCTATAGTTAATCAACCACAGTAGACCGCAAACTTTTCCTTTTTTATTATTTTTCTCATTAATTTCTTTTAGGAAAGTAGTAGAAAAATATTACTCTACTTTCCGTAACATTTCCTTGTTTGGATTTCAGAATCTATGCAGCTGGCAGCAATGACACTTGATGAAGCCCTCCTCTAACTTTACCTATTACTCAAGTGATGAAATGCTCAAGACACAGAAAAAAAGGAAATGACCGGGGTAGAAGGTTAACAAGGACATACCAAACTTATAGTATATGCTTCCCTGTATTTTAACTAGACATATCACTAGTATCTGGTGTTCTTTTATTGGGTAGAAGGTTTACCAAACGTGTTTATTAATATTTAGATTACTGGCGTATGTCAAAAGAGGAGTCTTCTCTTCAATCACCTTAGAAATTTTACATGAATAATTATGATACCGACCCTTTGCAAAACTATGCACCAGTCGGATATAGAATGATTCCTCAATCAAGCTCTATGATTTGAATCCATATCTTTGACTTTGATATTATTTGTTGATTTCATATTTAATTACAGTTTTGTCTCGATAATTAGATTATTGGATTTGTTAATTATTCAAAAATATAAGAATCAACATCAACATGCTTAGAAATTGATATTTTGAAAAGAGAAGATACATGAACCAAGTGATCAACATAACATGTGATATAATTAAATGCAAGGTGTCTTATATAGGTGGCTAATGATCTTACATATACCCAACTATAAATCATCCCTATGGCTGGGGTCAACCATAAATCGCAATATAAACCATCCCTATGGTTGCTAAGTACTACAAAACCGTGGGCAATAAACGACCTTATGGCCGGGTCAACCACAAACCGCCACTAAAACTACCATACGGCCAAGGTCAACTAAAAAAACCGGCTATAACCATCCCTATGGCCGGGGTCAAGCACAAACCGCGACTATAAATCGTACCTATGGTCGGGGTCAACCACAAACCGAGGCTATAAACTATGCCAAATTATTAAATAATGGAAGAGCCTATAACCACGGTTTATGAAGTGACCGCATCTATAGTATTTCTCCACACCACCTATGGTCATGCCATGCCGCGGTTGTCTTCATCCGCAGCTATATTTTATAGTTGCATTATATAGTGCTTTTAGCCGGGGTCGATGGCCGCGGCTAAAAGCTTTCTTCCTAGTAGTGATTGTTTTTTAAAAAGATAGATATTTGTTACTTGCTAAATCAAAATTAATGAAATATGGGAGAAAAAGATCAATAAATATTTACAATTATTTATCTTATTTTATTTCTAATATATTACCATATTCATTTAATATTAATACAATTAGATTAATTAATCAATCAATAATATTATTATATGTTAACATATTAATTTTTCCAATATTCTTATTTATGTTTGCTTTGTATAAATTATTAATTTTAATAACTCATTTATATTTGGAAAAATAAATAAAATAATATTTATATTTGTATTTTATATTGTTCACAAAAATATGATTTATGGTTTTGTTAATTTATTATTCTTACTTTATTTATGATATATTACCATGTTCATTTAATATTAATACAATTAGATTGATTAATCAATCAATAATAATATATGTTAACATATTAATTTTTCCATTATTCTTATTTATGTTTGTTTTTTTATAAATTATTAATTTTGAATTTGTAAGACTCGAGAAAATTCTCATTTTCTCAGAAAGGGCAAAATTGTAATTTCGGTAAAAATCCTAATTTTCTAGATTCCTGATGACAAACTGACATCTCCGTTGAAATCATCTCAAATTTAGCTATCACGTCGAATTTACTGGATTCGTGGCTCTGGATTTCAATACGCTTTTTCGAGGCGTTGTCGTAATGACATACGACAAGTGGCGATGCCACTGGCACCATAAAGTGACACTTGGCACTAAAAGCAATGGCTCACAATTAGCCATGTGTGGAAAGGAATCCCATGGCTCAACAATGAGCCACTAGATTTAATACGCCATATGAATTACGAAATAAATGAATAACATTAAAGTGAGACACACCTTTCTTTTCGAGGAAATGATGGCGAATTGCCTCGACCGGATGCGTGGTGGCTCCAAAAAGGGTGAGAAATGACCAAAAAGAGAAGAGGAAATGAGAGAAATGAAAGTAAATGAGATGAGAAAAAGAGAAAAGGAAAAGAAAGCAAAAATGAGAGAAACGGCGAAGGAAAGAAAGGAAAGAACTGTAGAGAGAAAAAGGAAGAAAAAAAGGAGAAGGAAGGAAAGGGAAAAGGAAGATTTCCCGCTCGCTACCGACGTCGAAAGTCTGCTGACTAAAGTGGTACACGCAGTTGGGATCTAATGCAGGGATTAATTAAAAAGTCGGAGTTTCGACAAACTCCAAGAGGTAGGATATTTTCCTACTTGGTTTACTTTTTAGCCTAAAGGCTTATAATGGTAGGGGTTAATGGCGGAGTTACGAAATTAGTTCCAAGCTTTGAATTAGCAGATAGTTTCATGATTGCTCTACACAGTCACCGACTGTGGGAGTTAGGGTTTGAACTAGAAACTGAAAGTTTCTAGGTGTTGTGGTTTGTTGTTGTGAAAATAATGCTTGGAACCAAATTGGTTCATGTTTGTGAAGGGACGGTGAAGTGCCCTGTTGAATGGTCCTAATTTTGAGACCTAGTTGTGTGTTATGGCTTGCTTGAATAACATGCAGTGTGTGGAATTGTGATGTTGATGCATGCTATTTGATGTATTAACATGGTTTGCATGGAGGTAGATTATAGGTATAAATTATATCTTTTTCCATGATATGTAAATGTTTCATGTAGTGCTCATTTATGCATGTAACATGAGGAAAATGCATTGGCATCATGCATTTCATATGCACGGTCACACATCGCTACGCCTGGGTGTGGGTGCAGTGGTAAGGTTTGTTCACCTAAGTGTTCTGGTGGAATGGGTCGTGAACTCTGGAAAATGGGACAAAGTCCAAGGTAGAGATTCACGAGTGTGTAAAATGATCAAAATGATAAATACACATTTTGGGCTGAGCAAGTTGGGGTAGATCCTCTCAGGTGAAAGTCCCAAATGTTATTCACTCGTTAGACATGAACCCACATGTAAGTTCTTGAAAATGTTGTGCTATGCCAAGGCCCTACTGCAGAACCCGGAAATCACACAACAAAATAAAGGAAAAGAATTTAATAAATAATATTGGAGGGTCATTCAATGGTTAGTCATGGTATAGTACATGCGATGACTTATTTCTTAGTCACACTCGTACGCAGCCCAAGTGCGAGGGAGTCGGGTGGGACTCGTAGGAGTATGAGGGGTCATCTCACGCATGAGTATGTATATTTCCATATATTGTTTAACAATCAGATAAATGTGATTGCTTGTTTATATACGCCACTGCATACGATTTTAGTGTTTTGAGTAACCCCTGTAGGGAAGACTTTCATCAAGCTTTGCTCACCCCGTCGTGGACCCCTTTCGCGCATTATGGACTATCTCAGTAGACGGCACTCCGTATAGCTTTTGAGAAGAAATAAATGTGGCTTTGAGTAAATATTTTGTAAATATGTATAAATCTTTTTGCAATGTGCTATTTAAAAAATCCATGAGATTATAGCTGGGTATATTTATTTTCGAATATTGGCTCAGGCCCAAGAGGCTATTTTACTGCAGATGCTAGCCTCGCGGATACAGATGTATAGATTTTCCAGTCGACGGGTAGTCAACTGACCCCGGTTTCAAGGCTACAAAATTAATCTTATTTATATTCGAAAAATAAATAAAATAATATTTATATTTGTATTTTATATTGTTCACAAAAATATGATTTATGGTTTTGTTAATTTATTATTCTTATTTTATTTATAATTTATTTTGAAATTAATTAGAAGTTGCTAAATAAAATTTTCATGGAAACATGGCAAGTAAAAATGGAGTTTGATGGTTTAGAAGTAGTAAATACAAATTATGCCGTTGCCTTAGAGCCAAAACAACGCCGTTTTAGCTTACTGGTAATTTTTTAAACTCGGCAGATACATTAAAAATGACATCGCTTTTGACTACTGGGTCCAAAACGTGTCGCTTTGAATTAGTTGTCACTTATCCAAACCAACATCGTCAGTAAGTGACAATCTCATTGAAAACGACGCCGTTTTGTTTCGACGCCCAAACGACGTCGCTGGTTTCTATATTTTAAAAATAATAATAATAAACAAACGACGCTGCTTTGGTCTCGTAGACGAAACAAAAATCGCTTTGTTAGCCGGCAAATATTCCCAAAAATAGGGAAACCCTTGTCTCGTAGGCCGGTAGAAAACTAGGGCTAAAACAAGGGAACCGGGAAGAAGAACATAAGAGAAGATCAGACTTGCCGGCTACTTCCCAGTTTAGTCGGGCGTAGATGGCGTGCCTGAGTTTGGAGCACTGAGATCTTCGAGCCTCAAGCTTCTGAGCCCTAAGGTTTTGAAGCGAGCGGCGGGTCGACGACAGGCGAGCCTGAGGACTAAGGAGGTAAGTTAGGTTTTAGTCTTGTTCATTTCATCATCTTCTTCCATTCTTTGTTTCTTCTTGAAATTTCGATGTCAAAATCTCAAATCCAGGAAGAACGGTTCTTTAGCAGTTTGCTTTTGCAGGGCAAGGGTTCAAAATCTATGAATTTTTTTCTATTATTGTTGTTGTGATATGAAATTCAATCACGGGTGTTTTGGCTTTTCAGAGGAATCTCTTAAAGTTGAAATTTTTTTCAGCTTTGTTGGTTGTTTCGCTTTTCAAATGAATCTCTGAAAGTTAAAAAAAATTTCAGCTTTGTTGGTTGTTTGTACTGAGGGATTTGATTTTCTTATTGTCACCTAGTCAACTCTAGAAATCGGCCAAGTCCACCGAGTTTTACCGAATTTTAACTGATTCAATCATCGTCTCGTATCTGGTATCGGTATCAATGCACCTGAGTCGGTTACGAATCGACCAAGTCGATTACGAACCGGTCAAGTCGGTTACGAATAAGCCGAGTCGTACCGGACTCGACCGATTTTTGAACCTTGATGGATATGGAGATGATGGAGACAATGACAGAGAAGTTTTCTTTCATAGATACTTTAGTTGGACATGCCAACCTCCCTGCAAAGATAGAAATCGAAGAATGGCTCTCCAACGATGAGGGCGACCGAATGGAAGAGGAAGAGAACGAGGACTTGCATTGCCCAAAAATAAAGTTGTCAACAGAGGAAAAGATTAGAATTCGTAAGCCCTGGAAACGAACCTTCATCATCAAACTACTTGGGCGCTCTATTGGATACAAGACGCTATGGTCGAGGATGGAAACCGAAGGCAACCTTAAATTTGATAGCGTTGGATAATGACTACTTTTTGGCCAAATTCTCTTCGGGAGATGACTATGAATTTACAATGTACGAAGATCCCTGGTTGATTTTCAACCACTATTTTACCGTACGACCGTGGACTATGATCTTTGAAATTGCACAAGACAACCTCAAGAGCCTACCATTATAGTATTCACACAGTATGATTATGGATTAGTTTCCCATGAGTGTTAGATGAAGATCGATGCACCCTATACAGAGATTCGCTCTATGTCTGAGTATCCCGACACGTCCTGAAATGTTGAATCTAGAGTGTAGCATTAGTACGAAGGCATATTTATATTTGAGTGAGATTGTCCAGCAAGACACGTTGGTGATAAGAAATGTAACTATAGAGGTGATGGTTCTTTGATGTAACTATAAGAATTCAGAAAAGGTAGTTTCTGCTAGGGTTGAGCATGACCTGCATCATGGATAACACCGTGGAAAAATAAAAAAAATTTGTGTGTGATCCCTTCCATGGATCTCTTAGGCCATCAAAATCAACCAACAAGCATAAAAGAGGAGAAAAGTGGTACCTTTTTGAAGTTTCAAACTCCCAATGGGTGTATACGGTTTCCTTTGGTGTAGATTAGCCCCCAATGGTGTAGATTCATAGCAAGACCACAACGACCAACAATTGGACCTCTCCAATAATGATCCACACGAAGGTTAGAGAAAAAAACCTCTAAAGGAAATGACTAGGTTTTGATTCTTAGTTCTAGCGAAGGTCAAAACTTAAGAGGGAAGCTGCAGCAACATTTTCTCTCTTCTCTGATCTGAGAATGACGGCTGAATGCTTAGGGTTCAGATATGAGGCTTTTATATAAGACTGAAATATGAGAAATGGGCCAGAGTACTCTCATTAATGAGGGTGGTCGGCCACATGCATCTCCATGCATGTGTTTGGCTATCTCATGGGCTTTAGGCCTAAGAATGAGCTCAATGACCCTTATGGCCATCCAAATGGCCTCGAAATTTTTCTAATCTCGAGTTGGTCCACCTTCTAAACATTCTCGATCAATTTGACTATGTCCACCATTTCCCACTGATCTCATCCAAGACCATTTTATTCCATCTTCATACCTTCTATGTGTGTGACCCATTGGGCTTCCTAAGCATGTCGCCACTCAAATCAATCATCGATCTTTAATGTCAGCTCTAGCTATCTAAAGAACACATCACTTAATCTCCACTGATCGGTGTCACTAGGCTTTGACTATGAACCTTTCCATATGTAATATATCGTGGCAACAACTCCCTTTCACTCCATACTCATACCCGACTTGGCTAGAGTACTCGACTACGATACCTCCCACTGCACTCATTTACGGCCACACTCCAGCCCAAGTGTGTTTAACTTATCTTCGAGATCTAATACTCATAAAGCATGCCACTGAGGACTCTTTTCATGACATTTTCACTTTGGCTAGAGATTTCGAGTAATAATCCCTACAAAAGGCCCAAGGTATACCCTCTTTCTATCATGCAGAATTTATCACACTCCAATTACCTTTGGTATCACCTCAAGCTGCTCCAATCATCATCCTACACGCAACCTCATAGAGGCAATAAAGATTGAAATCAAAGTATAAAATCAACATCCAAGATATCCTTGAGCACCTCAAGTCTAACCCAGATACTTGCACCATTGCTATGATGAGACTATCATTGATGTTTGAATATATAATCCATATGATTGTTTCATAGTGGGTCTCCGATTTACTTAGCTACTCTTAACTAGCATCCACATGTTAACTTTAATCATCACCATGATCACAATTTATGAGATCTACTGCTTGATGCAATCAAGAAGTATAACATGTGTTAGTATATCCGGATCAACAATGTCTAGTTTGTTGATCCTATGACTAAGGATCATTTAGATACAAACATATTTACACATGATAGGAATCTCATTATCATGATCTCATCATGATTTCCTTCATGCTATGTTAATGTATCATGGACTTCATTAATTGATTACAGATCGCTATCAATTCAAATTATGAATATTAAGTTAATGAAGATGCATTTCTAAATATAAATTGGGCTTACAATAAGTGCTAAAAGTGATTGCCTTTAGAACACTTCACTAATAATCTCTCACTTGCACTAAAGCTAATCGCCTTTGTATTTCATACCATAAGCTAGAACATACGAGTTATACTTCTTTTAGGGAAGTGTCTTAGTCAGGGGATCAACAATATTCTGATTAGTGGGCACTTTCTCTATGATTACATCATTTCTACCAATTATCTCTCTAATCAAATGGGATTTTTTGAGCACATGTTCGACTCACGAGACTGCCTCCTTCGTCATGCTAGAGCTGGCCCATCATATCACCCTAGTTCAGCAATGAACTTCCTTATCCAAACCGCTTCCTTAGTTTCCCCAAGAGTTGCAATGTACTCTATTTTCCTCGCTTGTAATCAAAGAATCATTCTGCTGCTCGAATTTTTCCAACTAACCACTCCACCATTCATCATAAACACGTAGCCTAATTGAGATTTGGATTCATCTTTATAAGACTAGAAGTTGGCATCCTTATACCCCTTCAAATGGAGATCACTATCTCCATCTCCATAAATCAAGAATGCATCCTTAGTTCTTCTCAAGTACTTTAGGATATTCTTGATAGCCACTCAATGACCCTTTCTAAGGTCAAACTGGCATATGCTCGTGACACTCAGGGTATATGATACATATGGTCTTGTACACATCATAGCATGCCATGATGGATCCTAGTGAACGGAGGCATAAGGATTCTACTTATAAGAAGTCCTCTCATCTCGTGCTCAGGGACACATTGATTTCAGAGTGTAGTCCCATGGATACTTCGGTATGAAACCTTTCTTGGATCGCTTCCATAAACTTTTAAAGATCTTGTCTATGTATGGAGAAATTATTGGATAACCAAATTTTGACCAATTGTAATGTTGAGACATCGTTTCCTATAATGAGTATGTCATCTACATACAATATTAGGAACATGATTGCATTCCCACTGACCTTCTTGCACACACAAGGCTTATCCAGAGTTTGTGAGAAACCAAACTCTTTGATAGTCTCATTAAATCGAATATTCCAACTCTTAGATGTCGTTTCAATCCATAAAAGGATCTTTGAAGCTTGCATACTTTATTGCCATCTCCAAATGTGAACCCCTCTGGTTGTGTCATGTACACATCCTTTATGAGGTTTCCATTAAGGAAAGTCATCTTCACATCCATTTGTCATATCTCATAATCATAATGAGCAACAATGGCAAAGAGTATCCTTATGGATTTAAGCATAGCTATTAGGCTAAAAGTCTCATCATATTCAACTCCTTGTCTTTGATGATAACCTTCGGCCACAAGTTTAGCTTTATAGGTAACCACGTTACTTTCCATGTCAGTCTTGTTCTTGAAGACCCACTTGCACCCTATGGGCTTTTTCCCTTCGGGTGGGTCAACCAAAGTCCATATTTCTGTTCTATGATATGATCCATTTATGGCTTCATGGTTCCAAGTCATCTGCCAGATTCTGAACTATTTAGAACTTCCTCATGGGTGGTAGGCTCATCATCCATCATGAGAAATACGTCTTTCTGTTCACTTATAAGAAATTTGTATCTCTCAAGAATAGTATGTATCCTACTCGATCTATGAAGCGTTTGTGCTTCAAATGGTTAAGCTATTACTTCATCATCATGAATAACAATATCACTTAGTTGATCAATGTTTGCTTGAGCACCTTGAACTTCCTAGAGTTCAACTTTACTCTACTGTCTCCTCTTAGAAGAAACTCTTTCTCTATGAACAACATACTTTAAAACAAACACCTTTTCTTCCAAAGGTTTGTAGAACTGATATCCTACTGTTTCCTTAGGATATCCTACAAATAAACACTTTTCATATTTTGCCTCCAATTTAGCTGACATGTGCCGCTCCACATAAGTCGGACAACCCCATACTCTAAAATGAGAAACGTAGGGTTTCTTGTTGTTCCATATCTCATATGAAGTAACATCAACAGAGTTTGATGTGACTTTGTTTAAGATATAAACAGCAATCTTTAGTGCATGTCCTCAAAAGGACTTAGGCAGTTCTGCCTAGTTCATCATAGATCACACCATGTCCAATAAGGTTCGATTTCTCCTTTCAGCCACACCATTGTGTTGTGGCGTGTAAGGTGGGGTCCATTGGGATAATATCCCATTATCCTTAAGATAATCTTGAAACTCTTGGCTTAAGTACTTTCCACCTCTATCCAAGTGTTTTAATACTTCTTCCAAGTTGTTTCTCTACTTCATATATGAATTCCTTGAACCTTTCAAAGGCTTCAAATTTGTACTTCATAATATACAAATACCCATATCTAGAGTGATCATCTATAAAGGTAATGAAGTAGACGAAACCTCCTCTAGCATGTGTGGATATTGGACCACATAAATCCGAATGTATTAGGTCTAATAGCCCACTAACAAGTTTACCCTTTTCACTAAAAGGTAACTTTGTCATCTTGCCTAATAAGCAAGATTCACATGTGTCATATGATTCAAAATCAAATGACCCTAAGATTCCACTCTTGTGTAGCTTAGTCATGCATCTCTCATTTATATGGCCAAGGTGACTATGCCATAAATATGAGGGTTTTACATTATCTTGTTTTAATCGTTTGTTGTCATGGACAAATAATATTGGATTAGACAAATCTAGTATGTATATACCATTGCATAGTGCACCATAAGCATAGAACACATCATTTAACATAATAGAACAACCATTATTACTAAATCTCAAATGAAATCCATTCTTATTCAATGATGAAATAGAAATAATGTTCTTAGTTAAGGCTGGTATGTAATAGCAATCATCCAACGATAAAATGAGTCCTCTAGGAAGTGTCAGAATATAAGTCCCTATGGCTAATGCAACAACTTCGCCCATTGCCAACTTGCAAGATTGACTTTCCCTTGTTAAGTTGCCTACTATTCCTTAGTCCCTTCACATTAGTGCATATGTGAGAACCACAACCGGTATCCAATACCCATTGGTTATTATCAGAAACAGTATTAACCTCAATGATAAACATACCTGAAGTAGATGGAACATCATATGTCTTCTTCTCCAAGGACTCCAAATAGGCCTCATAGTTTCTCCTCTAATGGCCATCCTTATGGCAATGGAAGCAAGTGCCTTTTGAGGTAGTCTCTTTTGCCTTCTTCTTAGCCACACCTCCGTTTGCTTTCATGGACTTCTTCTTCTTCTTGTTCTTGAGACTCTTCTTAGAAATAGAAGTATCCACAAGCATCACACCTTCATGATTTCCTTCATGCCATGGACTTTATTAATTGATTAAAGATCTATCAATTCAAATTATGAATATCAAGTTAATGAAGATGTGTTTATAAATATAAATTGGACGTACAATAAGTGTTAAAGGTGATTTTCCTTTAGAGCACTTCACTAACCCCCATCAACCCGGAAATCACTAAATATTATGGGCCTTGGATGTTAGCCAGGAGGAGATCCCGTAATCACCATGACAAGCCCATACATGACAAGCCTGGCAAGGAAACAAAGAAACTCCCATACATGGAAAAGGGAAGTCAAAAGAGGATACAAGTCAGAATCAAAGCAAGAACCATTTTTAAGGCTCCTCTTCCCGATTTGCTGCTATCAGCCCTGAAGAAGATAATGTGTATGCACAAAGAGACGACCTGACAAAGGAAACCAATGATAACGCCGCAGACATAGCTACAAATGCTAACGTGTTACGGAGTAAAGGAAGGAAGCCAAATGTTCAGACCCATGTTCAGCATGATCCGTCTTTAAACTCGACCCAAGTCAGCGACATCCCCAACATACAGATTCTTGTGGGAGAGAGAATAATCTAGGGCACGAGAGTGGGAATTCACTACGCAAAGATATCATGGAACGAAGACCTAAGCAAAATGCTGTCGAGTCGGAACACTGGATCATAATGGGGAACACGAAAACCTAAGCGATAAAAAGGGAAAAGATCTTAGATCACACATCGCCAAGAGCTTCCCGACATTGCAAGTAATATGATGAGATGGAATTGCCTATTCGCAGAGCACCATCAGGATCCACCCATGGGGAGAGAAAGGGATCATATGGAGGATGAACCACCGGCTGCTGGGAGCATACCTGGAGAAGGGGACAACCCGAATGTGGAGGTGAACTGCGTAGAAGTACACATGCAGGGAGAGCGGAATGGACTGGGGTTCGATGGAGGGCCTGTTATCCTACAGGACCTCTATATCCTTATTTTTTGTTTTCTCATAAATGTCATCATCTGGAACTGCAATGGTACAACGTCGAGAGCGTTCGATTGCACCCTCAAGGATATCTAACGCCAACACAAGCATGTATTGTTGGGCCTCTTAGAAAAAAATTGCGGGACACATGCGAACAAATAGTCAAAGTCGAACGTGTCAAAGCCATAAAAAAAGTGACAACCCATGGTAATTTTCAATGGATTTTTCAGTGATTTATGCAAGCCCTAAACTCTCCTTAAGGAGGTATCTGTGGCAAGACCTTAACTGACATGATCTAGATTTAGGGGGACCATGGCTGGCTGCAGGAGACTTTAATTCAGTTGTTGCTGCCGATGGAGTCTCCAAATATAGTTGGAACTGGACAAACGTAGGTACCAGGCGTTCAGGATTGCACAAAACATAGCTATTAGATATACTTGATGGACCCAAGTTTACATGGACCAGGGCAATTATATGAATACTTTTAATGGGGCAAGGCTGGATCGAGCTTTTTGTAACATAGAGTGGCGACTCTTATATGAAACAGCTGCGGTCCGCCATCTACCAAAGTTGAACTTGATCAACCTGATGCTAACTGTCTTAGTGGAGAGCACGCCTGACTTCCTAGACTCCTTTCTGCTTCCAAGCAGCTCCAGCTAGCTCATCCTTACTTCAAGTAAGTCGGAGTCTAACTGAGGAGTAACAAGCCCCTAATGGAAAACATAGCGGACCCTCAGCACTGTGCCTACTCATTGGACCAGAGACCACTTCTTGATAATATTTTCTGAGAAAGAGATCAGCTCTTGGCCTGACTTGCGAAAAATCCAAAGGCAGTAACAAATCTGAAACATGGGGGATGATCATTGGAAAGAAGGCAAAAGGAGCAGATGAGACACGTAGGTGAGAAGAGTTGTTGTGGTACCAGAGGTCGCGGGAGGAATGGATAGCTTCAGGTGAGAGGAACACCAAATTTTATCATGCCTCCACTATTGTAGGGAGTAGCAAAAAAAAAAATCAGGTACTTGACGAATGAAAAAGGGAATGAATTGATGACCTAATGTGCCTGGAGTCGCTAGTACAGGATTTCTACAGAAACCTATATGCAGAAGCAGATAGCCCGTGCACTGATACCTTCCTCTCTCATGGGTTTCCCCCTCTAGCTTAGGAACACCAACAATTATTCAACACGTGGGTAACTAAGGAAGAAATCAAATCAAGATAACACTGTTTGAAATGGCACCCTACAAGGCTCCAGGTGATGACGGCATGCTTGCAGGCTTCTACCAGACCTCGTGGGAGACAGTCGGTGATTCCCTTTGTTAGTTTGTTCTCAATTTCCTCTATTCAGGGACATTTCTCCCTAGAGTGAATGACACTCTCTTGACATTGATATGCAAAGTGAGTCACTTGGAAAGCCTGTTGCACATGAGGCCAATCAGCCTGTCTAATGTGAGTTATAACAACTAAGGCTTTCTCCACTCCATGAGAACTAGAATTTCAAGAAATGGAAACATGACCATCAAAATTGACCTAGAAAAAGCATATGATCGCCTTTCCTAGCCTTTTATCAAAGATACTTTGTCGTGCATGTGACTTCCTATAAATTGGGTCAACAACATTATGCACTATGTGGAAACGAGTAGAATGGCAGTCTTATGGAATAGGAAGAGATTGGAATGGTTCAAACATTCCAAGGGCATTCGTTAGGGGATGCACATCCCCTTATCTATTTGCTCTTGCATGGAACGACTTGGTCACATCATTAAAGCCGAAGTTAACTCGAGAAGATGTAAACCTATCCAAACATCTTGGCATGGACCTAAACTATCTCACTTGTTCTTTGCTGATGATTTAATCTTGTTTGTAAAGGGTCAGTTGCCCAAATCAGGGTGGTGATGAAAGCCTACATGGTTTCTGCTCCTCCTTGGGGCATAAATTAAATCTCTAGAAATCTAACCTTTGTTTTTCCAAAGGAGTTAGTCAGGAGCTGGCAGCCGACATCTCCGGGATTGTAGGAATCCCCACCACTGAGGATCTGGGCCGTTATCTGGGAACCCCATTCATCCATGGTCGCATTAGGCATTCCCACTTCCAACAAGTGATTGACAAGATAAGGTCCAAGCTAGATAGCTGGATGACCAAGTATCTCTCTTTGGCAAGACGAATTACTTTGGCTCAGGTGGTTCTCTATACTGGTTTTCACTATGCAGACCATGCATAGCCCGATGGGAGTGTGTGATAACATAGAGAAACTCATTCGTAACTTCATATGGAGGGGAACCAAGGAGATGAAAAAGGTGCACCTCATCAAGTGGGACACCATAACGAGCAGTAAAGAAAATGGAGAGCTGCGCATTAGAAGAATGGGGAAATGAACAAAGCTCTAATGGCAAAGCTCAACTGGAGGTTGCTAGTGGAAAAGAAGAGCTTATGGGCTAAAGTGCTGCTCAAAAAATATGTTAGAGGAGAGGTTGACCTGTGTAAGCTTGTGAGCAAACAATGCTCATCCAATGCATGGAAAGGAATTGCCTCCTCCATGGAGATACTGCAGCAGGCTCAAGTAACTAATGGGAAGCACACATTCTTCTGGCAGGATAAATGGCTAACCGAAACCCGATGATATCACAGGCAACCCAGGTTATTCCTCCCTTGGAATCTTTCAAACTCGTGAAGAACTACTGGACGCCCGATGAAGGATGGAACTGAGAGTTGCTTGAGAATTTGCTACCCTCGCAGGTCCTCAACATGCTTGCACCAGTTCTAATCAAAGGAGATGAGGATAAAAAAGACACCTTATGTTGGGGACCGTCTACGTCTGGATAGTTTACTACAAAATCCGCTTATGGTATTGACAATGGCGAGTTAGAGCCCCCCTCTGAAGGGATGTGGAGTAGCACATGGAAGCTGAAGGTTACCCAAAGAGTGAGAACTCTCCTGAAGAGATTCAGGAGGAAAATGACTTCAGACCTTACTGTCATGCTTGCCCAGGAGAATCAGAAGATCCATGTTTTCAGGTCTTGTAGCAAGGTGAGGGACTTCTGGTGGGCCGGTGGCAAGTCTATGATAACACCCAGTGGCTTCAGCTGCGTCGCCTACCTTTCCAGGAATGCATACAGGAGGAACCTGGAGGTTCAAAGGGGCAGTAGGAGTGAATGGACCCTGGAGAGGGAGTTTGCAATCTTCCTTAGGCTGATCTGGAAATGGAGAAATGGGGTGATGTTCAATAATAGAGAGGTGTCGTTGAGTGAAAACATAAGCTTGGCAAGAACTATGTGAATGAGGTCAATACAGCACTTTTAACTAACAGCCCCTTGCAAGGCAGAAATGGGGTTTCCCAGAATGACTGGGTTGTTTGGTCTCCACTCCTGAAGGGTGGGCCACAAACACATATGGAAGTTTAGAGGCGATAAGATCATGGTTGAGGAGGAGGGGTCTCTCGAGACAATCAGCAGAAACTGAGTAGGTGGCTTCACAATCTTGGTAATGTGTACAGCAGGGAGGCAAAGCTGGGCAGTACTCCTTGGCCTGGGAGAAAGGATTTCATCTTCTAGTGCTTGAGACTGATTCCAGTCAAGTCTACAACTGGCTCACACAAAACAATAATATGAAAGCAGAATGTATTGAGCTCTTGAACCGGGAATGGAAAATTGAGATAAACCACGGCTACCGGGAATCCAATCGGACAGCAAACCGTCTAGCTAAGCTGGGTGCAGATTTCCCAAGGGGAAGCTTGAAGGAATGGACAGCCCCACTGTTAAAGAATTACGCTGGGCTTCGGCCCCACTTAACATTCTCAAATATACGTATAAATTATGCTCTTTATAATTAAATATAATTTATTATATGAACGGTTTTTATAATAAATATAATTTATTATATTTAATCTGCTATTTATAATAAATATAATTTATTATACTTAACAGCTATTCCTTTCAGAATTTTGCCATGTTTTCTCTCTTCTCTTTCGAAGCTTTTTTTTATATACATTTTTTGGTATCATTGCACGTTATAAAAGAAAGAATTTTTCTATTCTTTGGGTTTTTTTTCTAAGCCTCGTTCTGCAAGACTTTGGGCTCTACATTCGATTCATCGCGCCCACACACATCCATACCACCCCGGCGACAGATCCTAAGATCTGACTGGCAAGTGCATTGGCCGACCAGATCGGACGGTGTAGATCGCTGGGCTGCGTGTCAAGGTCAGATCCGACGTGATTGGCCGGTCGGGTGGCTGATCTGTAGTCTAGTCGACGGATCCGCAAATCTACATATGTAATTTATTTAATATCAATTCTTGTGATACAAATACATGTTTAATCATATCATGTATCCATGCTCGCCGCGCTGCTTTTCTTCAATCGCAGACGCTACGCGATTAGATATGTGTATCTAGGTATTCAATAATGCATGTAATTTTGATGTTGATTTAGTATGGCACCTAGGTTCTATTTGTTGTTGACGCATGATTGGGACTTCGTTAATTTTGGCGATTTTTGTTCGCGAATGGATGTATTATTTTAATGGTTTCATTTCTGTGATCCATGTAGATTTTTGATTGTGGCTAATTTTTCGTTTGTAACAGGAGGCCGGGCCATAAGATCGTGTTTCCTTCCGTTTTATTTATTATTTACATTTTTTTTAATTAAAAATAGTTGTAATTTTAAATTTCAAATCTCGTAAATCGCACAATCTCTATTATTTGAAAGCCTGAGAAGATCCGACACCATCCGTAACGTGACCACCGTGGAAACGTTAGAGGAGGAGGAGACGCCAGCTGACGGATCGGGCGCGCCCGAACGCCGTCACGCCTACACGCCACGGCAGTTTCGCGCGTGGTCCCTACCGCCGATAGTCTTGGCGCGTAGGGCGCCGTGAAGTGAGTCGCGGCGCCTACTCCCGGCCGGGCCGGCTCGTCGTGGCAAGCAGGTTCTTTCCCGGGCCGGTTTTTGATTCGTGGACGCAAGGATCTACTATACCCTTCAAATTAGAACATGTTAGGGTTTAGGTTTTAATTTATTTTAGTTTTGGGCCTTTATGCCTTAAACTAAAATAATTGGGCCCAAGAACCTTAGGATATTTTGTAATAGGCCCAATTTTAATTTTTTAGGAAAACCATGGATTAGGGTTATTTAATTAATGCTTTTGTGAATGGTTTAAATTATATGCTTATAACATGTTTTATGTGATAACATGCCATATAGAATAGGTGGTGCCATATAAATTTGCATCAAAATTACATGCATAATAATTATTATGATTCTATTATCTAGTTTAATAATTATTATGGAAAAATTATTTTATTTTTTTTGAAATAATTTTAGACAATCCCTATTATTTAAAATATTGAATGGTGAAGGTTTTAATTAATTTAATTAATTTTAAACCTAAGGGTTTCCATTGTGGGTCTAATAATAAATGATCGCGTGGATGCCCCAACTGGACAAACATGGTTGGATTTTATTGATTAGAATCTCAATTAAGTTTCAAAAATTTTAATAAGATTGATCGCCCAACGTCGGCAATCTTGGATAAAGATAATTTTGAAATTAAAACAACAAGGTTAAAAACATCTAAACTTAATTTAATTATTACCTCCCAACGAGGCTATGATATTTTTATTAAGTGCCCAAAAGTTTTGAAACAATTAGAGTGAAATGATTATGTATTATCTAGAAAGTTCGCTCTAAGAAGGTGGGATTTATAGTCCGCTCGTGGACTTCATCTTTCCCCTGAACCAACTTAGTAGGATACTAATCATTTCATGATCAAATTTAGTTTGTTATAACATTCGCCTAACGAAGTGTTTATAATGGAAACTAATAATTGTTTACAATAAATGTAAAATAGTTTTTGTGGATTAACTAAATTTTTAAGATTATGTTTATTAAAGATATTACGTTTTAATACTAGTGTGTATTTTTTTCAGAAAATGGCATCATTTAACCCACTTGCAATGATTTTGAGTCAAAAGCCTATGGATGGAAATAATTATAGTGAATGGAAAACCAACCTGTACATTGTTCTGGATTTTGAAAAACTGAAGTTTGTCCTAACCACACCAAAGCCCAATGAGCCCGCAGCCAGGGTACCCATCCTCGACTGGGCCGAAAAGACTATGAGAACTGGACAAGGCAAATATACTGGGCCACGCTATATTCTTGCCAACATAGTCATTTGAAAGGACAGAGATCTCTGGTCCCGAGAGCGGGAGCGTAAATGATCCAGACTCTCGATAAGATGTTTGCACAATCAACAAGTTCTTTACTGTGTCATAGCTTAGGCTATAAATGAACACTAGAATGACTGGGGAAGTGTGAGGGATCATCATTCAAAATGATGTCACATCTCAATCGTCAAGTGTCGGGATGAAGATGGAGCAAAGGTCCCAAATTGATTTTCATATTTGAATCCCTACTCGATCGTTTTACCGCTTTAAAGTTAATTATAATATGAACAAGATGGATCTAATTCTCACAAGAGTTGACACGAACTTGAAAGTGCCGAAGGGCTTTCTCGGAAAGTCATGTGTTCATATGACTGAGGGTTCACTTTCTGCCCAAAGGGAAACCCCAAGGGTGGGAAAAAGAATAAGAATAAGGTATGGTCAAAACAGCTACTAAACCACCGCTATGAAGAAGCCGAAAGGCAAGTGCTTCCAAGTGCGGGATGTAAGGGTCACCGAAGCGTAATTGCCCCCGGGATTGCCAAAAAGCAAGGTGGCTGCACTAAATGTGGTCAGCTTGTTTAAGGAGAATTATACGATAAATGGATCATTGATTCAGAACCACTCAACCATGTCTCAAGTACTTTATAAAGGGTTCAAACTAGTTTGGCTTGGACAGAACAGAGGTTTTTTGAGGCTTGAAATGGAGAACATGTCTCCGTAAAGCATTAGGACAAGTAGAATTATTTTTCAATAATGATAGGACTTTTATGTCAGTAGATCGCTTATATGTACTGATTTTAAAAGGAATTTAATTTCTCGTTAGTTGTTTATTTGAACAAGGTTTAACAAAGGGAATTTAATTCCTTATTACAATAAGAAGTTCAACTTCGCTATTTGTAACTTGATTTGATGATGGTCTTATTATTTAAGTCCTATGTCCTACGATGTTTTACCATCAAATTGTTGATAAGCATGATCACCTAGCCAAGAAAAGGAAAGTTTCAATGAAACGTACCTTTGCATTTGCGATTAGGGTCATATTAATCCTAATAGGATTCATGGTTTGGTAAAAGTGGATCTTAACTCCCTAGACTTTGAACCTATACCAAGATGTGAATCTTTGCTCGAAGGTAAATGACCAAAAGGCCCTTTAAAGCCAAAGGATATCATGAACCAAAACCGTCGTGGAATTGGTGCATATACCGATGTGTGTGCGGACCAATAAATGTCCAAGCCGTAGGGGAGGGTATGAGTATTTTGTCACCTTTACAGATGACTACTCAAGATATGGATATATTTACCTAATGCGCCAAAAGTCTGAAACTTTCACTAAATTTCGAGAGTATAAGGCTGAGGCAGAAAAGCAATTAGGACTCCATATCAAAGAGCTTCGGGTCCGACCGAGGTGGTGAATAATTTTATCTCGAGAGTTTAAGCCCTACTTGATCTCCAAGAGTGTGATAGTTTCACAACTATCAAGACTGAACACCCCAAAGAAATGGAGTCAGCAGAAGAAGAAATAGAACTCTTCGTGATATGAAGTAGGTCAATGCTTAGTTATTCATCTCTACCTATATTTGCTTTTGGGATATCATAGAAACTCGTGAATGTATCTTCTCGAATTTAGTTCCTTCAAAACGGTTCCTAAGACACCTACTGCACTGTGGAAAGGGCAAGCCTTAATTAATAATAGTCAGCTGGATCCCTGTGCTAGCTCTCAGTGGAAAGTGGCTGAGCTCATATCGCGAATGGAACTATAGAACACAAAAGTCAGTTACATGGTTTTGGGCTTGAGCTCAAGTTTATACTCAAGAGCAAGTGGGAGATTGTTAGCAATTATGTGCTCTTTGGGTCCCACTTGTATTCTCAAATATATGTATAAATTATGTTTATAATAAATATAATTTATTATATGAACGGTTTTTTTATAATAAATATAATTTATTATATGAACTATATTTATAATAAATATAATTTATTATATGAATAGCTATTCCTTGATGTAATGGGTTTTAAGGTTTTCTTGGAGTTTTTTTTTATATACATTTTCGAGAATAATGTATCAAGAGAAAAGAAAGAATTTTTCTATTCTTGGTTTTTTTCTCTAAGTGTTCTAAGATTCATTTCTACGCTCATTCACAGCCCACACACATCCATACCAATTCTCGGTGATAGATCCGGGAAGACCTGGACGCATGGCCGACCAGATCGGACGGTGTAGACTGCTGGTTGCTTGTCAGTTGGCCAGATCCGACAAGTAGGACACATTGTGGTCAGATCTAAGTCTAGTCAGACTTGACCTCGCAAATCTACATAGGTAATTTTATTTAATATTGAATTTTAGATACAGTTGCATGTTTAATCATATTGCTAGATCCATGCTTCCGCTGTGTGTTTTTCCTTCAATTGGTATCAGAGCATGCTATGATTAGATATGTGTATCTAGGTATTCACTAATGCATGTAATTTTGATGTTGGGATTTATATATGGCACCTAGGTTCTATTTGTTGTTAGATCGCATGATTAGATTCATAATTTTATGATTTTTGTTCATGAATGGATGTATTATTTTAATGGTTTTGCCTTAGATCCATGGTAGATTTTGATTGTATTAATTTTTTGGGTTTGTAACAGGGAGGCTGGTCATAAGACTGTGTTTCTTCGGTTTTATTTATTATTTACATTTTTTAATTAAAAAATAGTTGTAATTTTAAATTTCAAATCAGAATTGCATAACTTTCACGGTTTGGAAAGCCGGAGAAGATCTGACACCCATCTCGAACGTGACCACCGTGAAACGTTAGAGGAGGAGGAGACGCTACGGACGGACGGCGCGTGCCCGAGAAACGCCGCCACGCGCCTACACGCACGGAAGTTTCGCCGCGGTCCTCACTGATAGTCTCGGGGCGCGAGGGGCGTGCGGAGTCGCTTTTGGCAGCACTCCCGCGGGCCGCCTGCCGTGTGCTGGTGGTTCTTCCCGGGCCGGTTTTTGATTCAAAGCGGATCGCTGGACCTACTACCCTTCAAATTAGAACATGTTAGGTTTTGTGGTTTTAATTTATTTTAGTTTCGGGGCCTTTATGCCTTTGTAAACTAAAACACTGGGGGCCTAAGAACCTTAGGATATTTTGTAATAGGCCCAATTTTACCTTTAGAAAACCATGGATTAGGGCTATTAATTAATGCTTTTGTGAATGGTTTAAATTATATGCTTATAACATGTTTTATGTGATAACATGCCATATAGAATAGGTGGTGCCATAAATTTGCATCAATGATAATGACATGTGCATAATAATTATTATGATTCTATTATCTAGTTTAATAATTATTATGGAAAATTATTTCATTTTTTTTGAAATAATTTTTGGACAACTTTATTATTTAAAATAAGAGCCGTGAAGGTTTTAATTAATTTAATTAATTTTAACCTAGGCTCTATTGTGGGCCCAATAATAAAATGATCATGTGATGCCCCAACGGATAAACATGGTTGGATTTTATCGATTAGACCTCAATTAAGTTTCAAAATTTTAATAAGATCGACGTGGCCCAACGCCGGCAATCTCGATATTAAAGATAATTTTGAATTAAAACAATGGTTAAAAAACATTCAAACTTAATTTAATTATTACCTCCCAACGAGACATATGATATTTTATTATGCCCAAAGTTTTGAAACAATTAGAGTGAAATGATTCATGTATTATCTAGGAAAGTTTCATTTCAAGAAGGCGGATTTAAGTAATTCGCTTGACTTCATCTTTCCCGGGAACCAACTAGTAGGATACTAATCATTTCCCAAGGATCAAATTTAGTTTATAAATATCTTGCCCAACGTAAGTGTTTATAATGGAAACTAAATAATTGTTTACAATAAAATGTAAAATAGTTTTTGGGATTAACTAAATTTTAAGATTATTTATTGTAAGATATTACGTTTAATACTAGTGTATTTTTTCTAAATGGCATCATTTAACCCACTTGCAATGATTTTGAGTCAAAAGTCTATGGATGGAAATAATTATAGTGAATGGAAAACTAACCTGTACATTGTTCTGGATTTTGAAAAACTGAAGTTTGTCCTAACCACACCAAAGCCCAATCGAGCCCAGTAGAGAAATGCATCTCGACTGCTCGGCAAGACTATGAGAACTGGACAAGGCAAATATACGGGTCACGCTATTCCGCTGTTGCTAGTCATTTGAAAGGACAGATATCTCATCTCGAGAGTGGAGTGTAAAATGATCCAGACTCGATAAGATGTTGCACAATCAACAAGTTCTTAAGGCAAAGGCAAATAGGGCTATAATGAACACTAGAATGACTGGGGAAGTGTGAGGGATCATTGTCCGAAAATGATGCCTACATCTCAATCAAGCCATGTTGATGAAGATGGAGCAGCTGGGTCCCAAATTGATTTCATATTTGAATCCCTACCCGGGTCGTTACTCGCCAGCACTATAATATGAACAAGATGGATCTAACTCCCACAGAGTTGATGGCGAACTTGAAAGTGCCGGAAGGCTTTCTAAAGTCGCGTGTCTTCTAAGGTTAGACCTGAGGGTTCTACTCTTCAAGCCCAAAGGGAAACCTAAGGGTGGAAAAGAATAAGAACGCTGTAAGGGTCGTGCACCGCTTACCAAACCACCGCCTAAGGAAGAAGCCGAAGGCAAGTGCTGCTTCAAGTGCGGATGCATGGGCCACCAGCTGCATCTGCCTCGACGCTAAAAGCAAGGTATGGGTAATTTAAATGTGGTTGAAGCTTGTTTGAGCGGAGTGAATTATAATGATAAATGATCATCGATTCAGAACCACTAACCATGTCTGTTACTCTTTGCAAAGGGTTCGTACAAACTAGCTCGGGTCGAGGTGAAACAGAGGTTTCTGAGGCTTGGAAATGGAGAACATGTTCAAGTAAGCATTAGGACAAGTAGAATTATTTTTCAATAATGATGGATTCTTATGTTTAGTAGATCGCTTATATGTACTCTGATTTTAAAAGGAATTTAAATTTCTAGTCAGTTTATTCAACAAGGTTTAATGAAGGAATTTAATTCCTTTATTACAATAAGAAGTCTAACTTCATTATTTGTACCTATGATTTGATAGATGGTCTTTATTATTTAAGTCCTATGTCCTATGATGTTTCAGAATTAATGAATTATTGATAAGCATGATCACCTAGCCAAGAAAAGGAAAGTTTCAAATGAAACGTACCTTGCATTTGCGATTAGGTCAGTGATTAATCCTAGCATTCATGGTTTATAAAAGTGGGACTTTAACTTCCTAGACTTTGAACCTATACCAAGATGTGTGAATCTTGTTTGGAAGGTAAATGACCAAAAGGCCCTTTAAAGCCAAAGGATATCGCAACCAAAACCGCCGGAATCGTGCATACCGATGTGTGCGGATCAATAAATGTCCAAGCCAGAGGAGGGTATGAGTATTTTGTCACCTTTACGTATGACTACTCAAGATATGGATATATTTACTCACGCGCCAAAAGTCCAAACTTCACTAAATTTCGAGAGTATAAGGCTGAGGCAGAAAAGCAATTAGGACTCCATATCAAAGAGCTTCGGTCTGACCGAGGTGGTGAATACCTATCTGGAGAGTTTAAGTCTTACTTGACTCAAGAGGGGATAGTTTCACAACTATCAGCACCTGGAACACCCCAGCAAAATGGAGTTGCAGAAGAAGAAAATAGAACTCTTCGTAGATATGGTGAGCTAATGCTTAGTTATTCATCTCACTCTTATATCGCTTTTGGGGATATGCCATAGAAACTGCAATGTATCTTCTGAATTTAGTTCCTTCTAAAACGGTTCCTAAGACACCCACAGAATTGTGGAAAGGGCGCAAGCCTTAATTAATAATAGTCGTTGGATCCCCAAAGCAAATTTCAAAGGGAAAGTGGCGAGCCTCATATCGCAATGGAACTATAGAACACAAAAGCTGAGTTACATGGTTTCGGGCTTATGCTCAAGTTTATACTCAAGAGCAAGTGAGATTGTTAGTAAATTAGTGTGCTCTTGGGTCCCACTTAGTATTCTCAAATATATGTATAAATTATAAGCTATAATAAATATAATTTATATGAACTTGGTTTTTTATAATAAATATAATTTATTATATGAATCTATTTATAATAAATATAATTTATTATATGAACAGCTATTCCTTGATGTAATGGGTTTTAAGGTTTTCTTTGAGTTTTTCATATACATTTTTTGAGAATACGTAACAAGAGAAAAGAAAGAATTTTTCTATTCTTTGGTTTTTTCTCTAAGGTTCTAAGATCCGCCTATCAGTTCTGATTCATTGTGCCCACACACATCCATACCACCCCGAGGATAGATCCGAAGATCTGACTGGTGCAAGATTGGCCGACCAGAGATCGGGACTGCAGACTGCTGGCTGCGTGTCGCTGTCGTAGATCCGACTGCAGATTGGTTTCAACTGGGTGGTCGATCTGTGTTTCCAATGACTGGATCTCGCAAATCTACATAGGTAATTTTATTTAATATTGAATTTTAGATAGCTTGCATGTTTAATCATATTGCTAGATCCATTCACTGTGTGTTTTCCTTCACCACCTCCGAAGATAACTAGAGTCCCGCAATGGATAAGCTTGGGTACCTATGGGCCTAGAATAACGATTTGTTAGTCAGAAGTCGAGTCCCCAGTGGTCGGGCCCCTTCTAATTCCAAAACAAAAAAAAAAAAAAATTCTACACCATGGAATAAAATGAATTAATCTTGAACAAAAAAATTTGATTAATATAATTAACTAAATCTTTAAAATATAGAAAACAACATAAATTTTTTAACAAATTATACTTTATATTTAAGTTTACAAGAAACTCATAAAGTCCCAAAAAATATAAGAAAATTTTTAAAAGTGAAGAAAAATAGTTCTTTTTTTTTTTTTTCATATTTAGTTTCGGAAGGGAAGATATGAAAGAGAATAAAATATATTAAAATTAATTATAAATTTCATGTTAAAATTATTACTATGCATGATTAAAGAAAGGGATGTTGGGATTGCGAGTTTTTGTGTAACGACCCACCCAATTCTTCATCAGATGATATTGTCAGGTCAAGGAAAAAATGGCGCATGCACGACTTTCCACCCTGTTTTTGCCTTTTTGTTGGGTATATGCCCTCAAGAAAATGTCTTGTTAGTGTTAAGTTTTAGGTCCTTATATATGGATCATTGCCATCAAAAAGGCAATGATCCACTTTGTATTTTGTTGTCAATTTTATTCATTTCCTTATGGTATGTGAATCTTTTGATAATATAACTTACTAAAATTTTACTTAAGTTTTTATAGTTGATAGGATATATCTTCTTTTGCAATTTGAATTTTTCTTAGTTAAATGTGTTTTTAAAATTTTAAATATGTTTTTTCACATCAAAAATTTTAAATATATATTTTTTTTTACATCAAAAATTTTAAATATGTTTTAAAAATAAATTTTTTATTCATAATTTTTTAAATTATATTTATATTTATATTATTATTTTCAAAACAAATCTAAAATATAAGTGAAAATAATACTTTATTTTTAATAATTTTTTGTGTTTATATTATTGTGTTTAAAAATAAATCTTAAAAATTCGGAATAATTTTATGTGAATATCATTTAATATATTTTAAGGGTTTTTTTTTTGTTATTATTTTGTTATTACACATAAAAAAAACCCTCTTTCTTTTGAAATTCATATTACAATATGTAAGAATATATATTTTTTTAAAGTTAAATACTTTACTTACAATATAGTAAATTCTCCTTATAAAAACTCGAACGTGGCCCTCCTTCTCTAGGCCCTTACCTTTTGAAAGGAGAATTTATTTGCTTATTACAAACTTCTATCATGTACAAAATTTTAAAAGTTTTATGAAACTTTTCATGAATTTTGAGGGTTAGCTAACCTTAAAAAATAATCTTTGGAATGATCAATTCTCCCTTAATTGTATATGTACAATTGTACAATAAAACATAGGAACATTTAGATTAGGCATCCCAACTAACCGGGTCGGGTCACCCAACCCATAAATAAGAGGCCCATGGCCCATATCGAGCCTGATTAATGGGCCTATCGATCGATCAATGATTTCAGCTTAAATTTTTTTAAAGTCCATGAGTTGGTGGAATGGATGGGCCTTGTGACTGGCGGGCTTGGTTGGGCTTCCTCAATTTAGACTATCCCACTTAAACATTTTTCAAAAAAAATAAAAATACAATTCCTTAATTTTTTCCTTTTTTCAAAATCCTAATCTTTAGAATTGATTCCTTTTTTTCCAACAATCCCTCAAATACCTCTCTCTATATATATATATTAAAAAAAATCCTTATATCAATGTCCCATTTACAAAATACAAATATAAAAGAAATACAAACCAAGAAAGCAAAATATGAAGAATCTTTTTAGATATAATAAAATTCATATGTTGTGACAAAAGTCTATAAATAATATAACTGATGAATGGTTTTACTGACCATAATTTATAATTGTCCCAAAGTGAGCAATCATATGGTCTACTTTGAAATCTTCAAACTTTACAACATCAATCATCCAGCCAACAAAACGAGCAGTGAGAGATATGGGAGGGCTCCCAGAAAATTCCTCTCATAACATTAATATATTTTTTAATATAATATTTAAATTATAAAACCATATAGTCTTATATAAAAAAATGAAGGAATCTGCATTTGTATACCTATTTTCTAATTTTCATCTTATCAATAAACTATAAACTAAAGATATATAACCGATAGATTTGATTGAAATTATATAAAATTATGATATTTTTTATTCATTTTCCATTTGGGATAAAAGAAAGAAAATATTCTTTTTTTTCACAAAATATTTGGAATTGTATTATATAAATGAAAGTTTTCCACTTTTTTTTCCATGGGAGTAATTTTTTTATTATTTTGTTGTATTTTCCAAATTAATCGAAATGTGAAATAGTAGACAAATTTCTATTTTCTTTCTCCAATCTAAACATATAATAAAAAATTAAGTTTGATGGTGCCTAAAATAAAAGCACCCCCACAAGCCCGCAGCACGCACTGTGAACAGCCTTGAAACGGTTTGCACCCTATGGGGCCGATGAAAAGGCCCTGAATGAGGAACTCGACTCATAACGATGTCTGGTTCCCCCTCCCCCTAAGGCTTCTGGGGCCTGTGGTCGTAAACTAGCCCAATGGGCCTAACTCGGTGACGAGAGGGTGATTCGTCGACCGCCGATGAGTCAGAAGAAAGGAAAGCACGTTTGTGACCCGATAATTAATTA
The DNA here is from genome assembly GCA_016808115.1 of Tetrastigma voinierianum. Lineage (NCBI taxonomy): Eukaryota > Viridiplantae > Streptophyta > Magnoliopsida > Vitales > Vitaceae > Tetrastigma > Tetrastigma voinierianum. Next base: position 135,458 of record JAEQBH010003003.1, on the reverse strand, counting down.
AGGAAGAAGATCCCACGATTACGGCCTTCTAATTATCCTTTAAATATTCGGTTAGCGATAAGGAAGAAAATATCCCCTACCCAATGGGGAAGAAGCTGTATCATCATCCAACAAGGAAAGTCATCCACTATAAATACCAAGCAATCCCACTAAAGAAAGGTACGCAATTATATCGTCATCAACAGTTGAATTCTTTCCTTTCCATAAGAAAGAAATCGACTAGCATCTGAGAGCCTGTAGGCGCTCTCGTCCCACCATCATTTCAGCAGTGTGTAGCGGTGTTATACGCGATCCAACTCCAACCAATCAGCCTCAACCCCGCAGCTCCAAACAACCAATCGCCGAGCAACCCCGTAGGCTCCAGCCCAGTATCGACACAGAAATAGCATCATCATTACGCCGCTTCGTGGAACGAGACTGCCTCATGGGAAATAAATCGATTTCTCAGCCGATCGATGGTATCAACTCGAAACATGAGCAAGAGTCACGCCTAACCCCGAGGACGCAGACCAACAGACAACGTGACAGCGGGCACCGGAAGAGAGCCCCTGAAGCTCTACACGCTCAGTAATCCTAGGGATGGAGGCCCTCCACGGCCAATCGCCGCCGAGGAGTCACAAGAATCACCGTATTGTGCAGCCGACCACGTGGATGAACAACCGGCCCATGAAGGCCACAACACCATACCACAGGAGGAGCAACAACACCTCGGCGCCCCCTGAGACGATGACGGAAGAGGAGAGGGCAGGATCCTAACATACCTGAGATCGCTGAAACGAAGGAACGCCGATGCGGACGATGGAGGTGAAGAGTCGACCAACGTGAGGGGAAAAGAGGAACTATCTCTCGGGAGCAATCTGCCTGTAATATCCAAACAGCTTAGCCACGAAAGTGGTGGTAAGAGTTCGCCTGGTCATGGACGCTCTAGTAATAAAGAAACGAGTCCCCGTTTACATCCAAGGTGTTACACTTCCCTCTCCCAACAAAGTTCGTAATGCTACGTAGATCTAAGCTGACATGGAATGAAGGACCCCACCACCTCAACACCTACAAGAACCGGGATTGGGAGTTTACATGGATACTAAGACCCGTGATATGCGTGGCCTTTTGCCATTACCTAAAGGCTCAAATTGCATGGTTAATGTGCTCCCACCAAATTCCCCGCCCCGTCTTCAAGGAACTCTCCATTGCTTTCATGTCCCACTTCATCTGGGAGTCTCTGAACGTATCGGCCGAGCTACCACCCGCGACCTGACAAGCAAGGCCCCCAAGAAACCCGAGGTCCTACGCTCAAAGGAAGGTTCAACTCCTAGTCGAGGGTGACATCCCGGATGAAAAATTAGCCATCACCGCCTTTATAGCCGGGCTAGGCATACAATCCAAAGACCTAATATTCTCCATCTCAAAGAACCCTCAGGCAAGCATGGCCGAGGTGCTCGCCAAAGCCAAGAAGTACATCAACGGCGAGGAGGCCCTTAAGTCTAAGCGGGGAAGCTCTTCCACGCGAAAGGAGAAAAGCAAGGATGAGAAAAAGCGTGACCGAAGCCCTAGGAGACGAAGAGACAAAGACAGATACCCACGGAGGGGCAGAAGATGTGTAGACGATCTCTAAAGAGAAAAGGTACACCGCCGTGGATCATTGTCCATTCCCACTCGAATCGCAGCCATGCCAAAGATCCACTTAGCAATTCAATCTCCTAACTGCCTCGTATCTCAAGTCCTATTTAGGTACAACATGACAAGTTTTTAAGATGGCCATTTCACGAAGACGGACCCACCTAAAAGAGTATATGACTAAGTATTAAGTACTTCCATAGAGATCACTAAGATCTGACAAATGGGATCAGATTCAATTGAAAAAAGAAATCAAATTCCTGATCCGACGTGGACATCTCCACCGTTACGTGGCTCCCGAAGATTGGAACAGGCCACCTCCTCCACCACCTCGTCAGCCAGCCCCTGCTCAACATTATTAATCTATGAGAGAAATCAATGTGATTTCTGAGGGGTTCGCCGGCTGTGGGGAGTCCAGTTCAGCCAGGAAGGCCTACCTACGCAGCTTCAGACCAGGGGAGACATTAGAGGTGCAAGCCGTGTCCAAGCTCCCTCGATTGGATACCACCATAACCTTCTCGGACGCTGACCTGGAAGGCTGCCAACACCCCCATGATGACCCGTGATAAGGGTCGTCGTGGCCAATAAAACGGTCCATAGGGTCCTAATCGACAATGAAAGCTCGACCGACATCATCTTCCTCGCCAGATTCACAAAATGGGCATCGGGAAGAGAGAGTTTGAGTCGTGCGAATGCCCGCTTTAAGGGATTCTCCGAGAGAGAACACGCTCCTAGGGATCAAGACAACTGCTCACTCTAGAGACCCCATGCCGTGCCACAACGACGCACCAAATTCCCATCGTGGAGGCCCCATCACAGACAATATGTTAATATCGGGCAAATTCCCTCCTTAATGCCATAAGGACTGTCCCCTCCGCCTATCATACGGTCGTCAAATTCCCTCCATAAAATGGGGTAGGAAAGGCCCGAGGAGACCAAATGGATAGCCCTGAGTGCCCGAAGGCCAATGAAGTGTAGCTAATTGACAAATATTCATTAATGATGAGCTCGAGAGGAGACGAATCGACACCCAACCGACACCCTCATAAGAGTTGGAACCAATACAACTTGATGACTACCGGAACACCTCGCGTACATCAGATCCAAGCTAGCTCAAGACATCAAGGACCTTCTCATCCACTTCTTTAAACAGAATGTGGAAGTATTCTCTTGGAAGCAAGAGGACATGGGGGAATTGACTCATAAATTTCTCATCACCCACAAGCTAAAATGTCACCCTCCTTCCAAACCTCGCAAACATAAGAGGTGCCAAGCTTCACTGTAGAGAAAGCGATCAACGAAGAGGCCATCAAACTCTCCAAGCCCAAGCTATCCAGGAGGTGGATTAATTCGACTGGGTCACAACGTAGTTCTCGCCAAAAGCAAATCCAAGAAATGGCGTCTCTGTGACGATTTTACCGACAAGCCAACCGAGCCCGCCCGAAAGATAGTTTCACCACTCTGACGATCTCAGTAGATGCCAATTGTGCCATGAGCTTCGCCAAGGGCGCTTTCTCAGTTATAACTGAAACTGTGGATATCTCAACACCGTAGAGAAGACCTCCTTCATTACTGGATAGACCACTGCTATCATGATGCCTTTGGGTTAAAAACGTTGAGCCACTATCGAGGCTAGTAAACAGATAGTTCCGTAAATGACGGGCACATCCATGGAGGTGTATATAGATGACATGCTATAAAGTCAGTCAAGGCAAAGCTCCACGTCAACCACCTAACCGAGGCGTTCCAGGTCCTGAAGGACTACAAGATGAAGTTAAACCCAACCAAGTGTGCTTTCTCAAGCCCCCGCAGGAAGCCTTCGGGTTTCATAGTCAACAAACGAGGAATAGAGGCAACCCAGTATAAATGTTAAGAAGGTGGATGGGGAACATCCTAATCACGATTGAACATAAATGCAAATGGAATTTATGTAAATTCTTATCCCTTAACCCACCAAAGATCACATGCGTTTCATAAAAACCTAAGAAGGGTAAACGAAACTTACCTCTTGTAGATCGATTCGTTAGTTTCTCAAAGTTTATAGCCTTGGTTTGTTCGATCTTCAAAGGTGCCGCTTCGAAAAGCGACCACCCTCTACAAGTATCCACACGAACAAAAAATAAACGATCTTGAATGCTAGTCTGGGCCAGCCTTCAAACGAAATTAGGTTTTTCTTTCCTCGTTTTTAGGTTGGTTCACTCTAGAAAGACAACTACACACCTAAACATAGTATGTCTCACATATATTTATATAAGTCTTCTAGCATACCAAACATGAATTTATTATATATTTAAAACACTTTTAAATAATAATAATTTAAATTCAAATCCTTTATCCCGATATGAAACTAATTAATATTTAACCATAAATCCTGAACCATAAAACCAAGTATGTAATAAACCCACTTACATAAAAATCGAAACCGTTATGTAATAAAATGAATTTATTACGTAAAATCATAACTCCTGCTATGTGTAATAAATGAATTTATTACGTAAAAAACCATAACCAAGTATGTAATAAATAAATTTTATTACGTAAAACCATAACTCGTTATGTAATAAAATGAATTTATTATGTAGAGTGAAAACCATAACCAAGTATTATTTGTTCTTAATGTGCGACTATAGGTTCACTAATACTGGCGTGAGGCCCAAATCAGACTTTGATCCCCATGAAGTCATAAGTGTCTCAGCAAGACATTATGACTACCCAAGTTAAATGAAAAGCTCACATCCGGCATAACCTTAATATAATGCAACGACATAATCCTTGCCTCATGATATCTTGATAGAATATGGGCACATAAAGTCAACCTTATATCGTTTCTATCTCTTTGATTGCACCGAAACTCAATTAATTGACTAAACAAATGACATTGATCTCCATCAATTCATTTGAGCACGGCTCATGCATTTCGATCGGTGTCGGGGGCGAGAGGAATATCTCTCTTTATAATAAGAGGGACAAATTCCATCTTAATCGAAACCATATCTCGCTACATAATTCTTATTATGTTCAAGTATAACCTTTGTCATCCTTTTTAGAACAGCGTTTGATTATATCAAAACACAATATTCCTTATGTTGAGAAGCATAGCGATCTCGGTCGAAGGATTTAATGACACAACTATTGAGATAACTTATGACTTTGATCCATGTATTAATCTCGAGGCCAGTGCAATCGATATTTGTTACTCAACAAATAGATATAAATTTGATTTGTATCTAAGTACACATATTTATCCCATGAATATCGATCAAACTTTATACTAATCTTAATTCATTGTTATTCTACTTAACAATAATGATTAAGGACATTTAGAATAATTAATAATATTATTCAAGGACATTATATATAATAAACATGCAAATCATCATAATAATAGTCTCATAATGATCGAAATACCATGTCCTCTGATAGGCACAGAGCACTATTACTAACAAATAAGGCATCTTGAACATGCGATAAGCCCTCGAGCACTAAAGTTCGGCTACTGCTTAGGAGAATAGGTACAGCGTTGGTCGCTGTGTCCATATCAAGTGACAAGTATCGGCCTTCTTTCAAATTCTGAAAAGGCCTTCGATGGGGCGCCCGCGTGAGGGCGTTCACGGTCTTGAACCTACTTGAGTTCTCCCCCAGTCACAGTGATCCCTCAGAGGGAGAACTCCTCACACTCTACTTAGCAGTCTTCGCTTTCTCCATAGTCATACTGGTCAAAAGAATGGGGCGGAGCGCGGCTGTGTATTCTTTGCGTAGGGCTACGAGAGACGGAGGGAAGGTGCAGAAGATGGAAAATAGTCCTTGCATTGGTCATCAGCGGAAGACTCAGCGAGTACTTCCAAGCCCTGTATTGAATTAGACATAACACCCGATGAAGCAAATATTGCACAAACCAGAAACCTTTGGAAGACTGGTGAAATGGATCATAAAGCACGTGGTTCAACGGTAGGTCTGAGTCGAACGACCGTTGATCAAAGGGCGAGTTTTGGTAGACTTCATCGCGAATTCACCTCGCGAGCCCCACGAAACCGTGACTCGCGTCCAGGCCTCCCATTACGGAGATTGTCAGGTAGATGGGCAGCGATACCCATAGAAGTGGGGCATACTTGATTCTGACCTCCCCGGATGGATCGACGTGGAATATGCACTAAGATTGATTTAGGACCTCCAATAGCAGAGCGAATATGGGCGGAGTCATTGTTGGACTAAGCACAACCCGTTATGGAGGTTGATCAAGCGGAGGTATACCGGCGATTCTCGAAATTTGGTGGTAAAGCGAGATAGAAGACGGCTACGACAAAGGCGAGAGAAGATGATCAGATTATCTGAAGGTCTGAAGTTGCTCAAAGAATTCGTGCGGGTTCGGGTCAAACACATCGGGACGGAGAATTTACGAACTAAGCACCTTCCGTAAGCTAACAGCCTTGCCATGAAGATTTAGACCCGAGCCGGGTTCGGTCGAGCTCCTCATGGAAGACATGATATATATGTCAGCAATGACGAGTCCTCCAGTAATGACGCATAGAGTTGGATGGATCCCATCTGGGACTACCTGCGAGCGGGATATTTCAAGCGATCGAAGGAAGCATCTAAGCCCAGAAACGGTCGAGCTAGATTAAGCTCTTTTGTGGGAGACCCTTTATAAGCAGGGCTCACACCTCCTCAAATGCATAGGAGAGGAGGATGCCAACTACATACTAAGAGAGGTGCACGAAGGCATCTGTGGCAACCATATTGGAGCTCGGCCTTGGCAGGAAAAACCCTTAGGTAAGGTATTCTTATTACGATGCTTTCAAGGCATGAGAATTAGTTAGAAAGTGCAAAACCTACCAAGATCTCTCGTCTCCCAACCGAGCCATTGACCTCGATTATAAGCCTTGGCCTTTCGTGGGTAGGGGATTGGACATACCTAAGACCCCACCCATTAGGAAGAGGTCGATGCAAATTTCCTTTATTATAAGTGGATACTTCACTAAATGGTGTGAGGCCATTGGCGATAATCACTTAGAGCAAAAGTGCGCGACCGTTTGGCGGTCGTAATCAATAGGTTAGTCTCAAAAACAATATCGGTTGATGAAAGCAGTTCGACAACCAGAGATTCAAAAGCTTTTGCGCCGAGTTCGGGATCAAGAATTACTATTCGTCCCCAGCTCATCAGCAGTCTAACGGACAAGCATAAGTCACCATAAGGACTCTCAAGGCAGCATTGAAGACTAAGTTGGAAGACCATAAGGGAAAATGGATGGAATACCTCCCAGAGGTACTATGGGCATACAGAACTACACGCAAGTCTGCAACCTGAGAAACTCTATTGGCCTTGGCATTCGGCACCGAGGCGATAGCCCCTATTGAGGTTGGGCTAGAGTCACCTAGGGTTAAGTTCGCCAATACCGAGCTCAACGAGGAGACTCTCCACTTGAACCTCGATCTCCTGGAAGAGAAGCGTGAGCAAGCTCTGAAGCGTGTTGAGGACTACTAACGAAAGACAGCAAGGTACTATGATTGGAAGGTCGAGCTGCGGTTTCAAGCCGGCGACCTAGTACTCGAGAAACTCCTACCCCGGTAAGGAGGACCACACTCGGGAAGTGGGACCACAGCCGTATCCACGAATGTCCGTCGCAGTAAATATGAGCTCCAAACGGAGGGGAGGAAAGACCACTAACGGGCTGGAATCTTAGAGACACCTCAGCGGTTTTTACCACATAAGCCTCCTATTGTACTTATTAAAATGCTTGATTCTACTTAAGCTTAAATAACAATTTTCGCTCGTTCGGTCTCTTAGGCTTTCGTAAATCATAAAGAAAAGCTAAGAGGCTTAGTTGATCGGAAACATGGGACATACAAGGGCAGGAAGATAAAAAAAAAAATCGAGACAGTACACACATTTCCAAGGCGTACTTTTATTACAATTATCTTAGAAAATTACTGTCCCGACAAAGTCGTTCTCTACATCTTAGAAAATTACAATCAATAATAGTTCTTTGTGTAGCTCTACATCTCGAAAATCCTGATCGGAAACACCCAATCAAGGCGAAAACCATAAGAAAGAGAAAGAGAAAAAGAAGGAGAAGGAGAAAAGAGGGAATGAGAGGTATAGCAGAAGGAACGGGCCTTGAAGCATTCAAAGCACGCTGCCCACATCGACGTGAGCCCATTTAAATCCGTAGTAAGCGGGGCTAGGGAGCAGCGTAACTCCACGGTAGCGGGACTAGAGACAACGTAAATCCCCATAAATGGAAGAATGTCGAGAAACAATGAGTCGACTGGAGCCGCGAACGAGACTCCGTGCGATCAGGCTCTAAAAAGCTTCATCGTATGCGAACTCAGTATCGAAGGAGAGTTGGGAAAGCGAAGTATAACACACCTTGCTCGAAGAAAGGCGGTTATTTATAAAGAGCACGGATGCTGGGAAGCCACGAATGCATTGATTCTCCATATACACGCATTAAAGCGCGGCGCTTTCCCGAGGGAAGGAAGGCGAAAGAGCCCGCGAGGCTCGGCAAAACCATGGCTCGGTTCGGGGAGCAGGAGCTCAGATATCGAAGAGCCACGTAGCTCAGCAAAAGAGCCACGTAGCTCAGATATCGAAGAGCCACGTAGCTCAGTTCAGGAGCCAAGGAGCTCGGATATAAAACCCGCATTAACTTAGTTGAGCGAGGAGCTACCGGATATCAAAAGTCAAGGCGGCTCAGCCAAAGAGCCACATAACTTGAATTCGGGAGCGAGGCTGGATATTGAAACCCGCAGCTCAGCCGAAGAGCCATGTAGCTTCCGGTCGGGAGCGAGGCTCGGGTATAAAGCCACGTAACCGGTTCGGGGCACGGGAGCTCGGATATAAAGAGCCACGTGACTCGGTCGGAAGCCGAGAACTCGGATATCAAAGAGCCCGCGTAGCTGGTTTAGGAGCAGGCTTGGATATCAAGAGCCACGTAGCTCGAGTTCGGGGAACGAACTCGGATATACAAAAGAGCCCGCGTGCTTCAGTTCGAGAGCCGAAGCTTCCGAATATTAAAGAGCGCGCGGCTTCAACAAAAGAGACCGCGTCTTTCGATTCGGGAGCACAAGGCGCTGCCGAATATTATTGAAGAAGCGGCCTTTCGGCAAAGAGCCAGTGCTTCGGCTCGGGAGCCACGGGCTTCGGATATTAGGAACCATACGATCCGATCCAGGAGACCTGAAGCTCGAGTTCATCACGAGCCCGGTAGCTGGTTCGCGAAAGAGCCCGGCGTAGCTCGGTTCTGCAGAAGCCATATAGCTCGTTCGAAAAGAACCATGAGACCCCGGCTTAGAGCCCAGCGGCTTCGGCCATTAAGGAATCACGGGGGCCAGCTTCTGGTGAGATCGTGAGGTCGACCCATTCATAAGCCATAAAAGAGATTGAAAAAGCGAATCTGAGAGCATGAGTATCACGAATCAACGTTTCAATAGCGATTAAAAATCGTCATTACAAGGGCCAAAGGCTACCAAAGTGAAGAAGAATGAAAGAAAAAACCTAAGCATTGGAAGACGGCGATAAGTCAGTCGTGGACACCCCAAGGTCATCTTCCCCGTCAAATTTCGATTCCCCCATCTCGTCCTCAATGGGAGCGGGAAAATCAAAGCCTTGAGCCTTGGAAGACCTTAGAAACCTTCTTTAAAGAGAGCAATGGGAGGCAGCCAAAGATGCGTGCTTCATCCTCATTTCGGCGATCACCCTTTCTTGAGCCACTAAAGCTGCGCTCTGGAGGTCATCACGAAGCCCGCGGCATTCATCGGTCAGGCACCCCATTGTGCTCTCGGCCTCAGAGATCTCTTGAAGACACGGCTTAAGGTAAATGGTCTTAAGAGCCTTGACTAAATCCTGCTTCTTGATTCTTCACGATCCCACTTTGTTATCCGGCCTTAATGACACAACGGCTCACCCTGGTAGTCTTTAGCTCCTCCTGGTGATGCGGTTCATCACTCGACCATCACTTGGCTCATAGCGGCGGCCGAAAGCTCATCAGAGCCTTAACCTCTGTTCCTTAACGCGATTTCGTCGTCAGAGTATGCTTAGTGGATCATGCATCGCTATCCTGTTCGAATGTTGCACTGAGCTCGCATCGGCTCTCTCAGAGATCGAGGATGACCTCGACCTTATGCGCTCTCTGTACAGCGGACCCCTCAGAAAGACAAGCCCTCTTCGTCAGGCTCTTCACATAGGTAGCCACCTGCCAGAACAAGACAAAGATATGAAGCGAATCGAGAATCCCGAATGTAATGAGCAAATAAGGGCGTTCGGACATATAGTGGTAAGGCTCCACTGACGATAAGGCGAACATCCTCAACGGACATCAGCCCTCCCCAGGTCGAGAATCAATAGGATGGGCGATCTGACCTGAAGCGTTAGCTGAATTGGCAAATGGCGAGATCCTCCTCCCTCTCGGTTCCAAACAAGCGCTTCCCTGGGTCAGCCGGCGTCGTAGAAGGGCGCTCGAGTCTTGTGCTGAGGGGACTCGAGCAATAGGAAGAGCTGAGGAAGCTCGGTGCTCCTCCCTGAGGAAGTTTCTGGGCTCGCCACCTTGGACACCTCGGCCGGATGGAGCGCCAGGCCTCTCCCGGAACGGTGAAGCGACCCCGGCCTTTGGGGTCGACCAGGTGGAGAGTGAGCTCCCGGACCTCGGGACCTTACCCCCCCGAATTGCAAGAAATTTGCTCTCGAGGAGCCCGATGACTCAACTGAGCTTGGGCTCTTCAGTGGATCTGTGGTAGGGGCCCCTCCCACGAGAGTCTTAGTGACAAAGGGCGGGGGCCTCGAAGCCGGGGGCAGGAAGGAGACAAGCCCCGGAAGGCGAGATGTCGGAGCCTAATCGGCTCGAGTACACTCGCGGGTGACACTTGGCAAACTTAAAGCTTCACCTCTTCATCCTCGAAATTTGAGGGCGGGGCGAATACTTGAAGGCAGCCTGACAAGCAAAGTTATAAAACACCTTAGTACATCATAAGCTAAACCCGATTAAGCGCCAAGCGGAAGCTCACGAAGGTTCTTAGGGCGATCCAGGCGGTCGAATACTAAAGCGTGTCTTCGGTCGACGATTATATTCCCCAATTCGACCACCCACAAAAATGCATTCCTTCCGGTGTTTGTGGGGAAGGCGAAATCCAGGAAATAAGTGAAAACGGCATTGGAGCGTTTGGCGATGTCTGAAAGCCCTCGCCGGACTCCTTCACGTTAAAAAGTCTAAAAGCGATAATGCTAGGTACCGAGACCTTTATCCCACAAGATGACTAGAAGCTCGACAGGGACGCCCGAAGTTGGGAGAAAAGTTGGGCTGAATGAGCATTAAAATCTTGCAGATGCTTTGATAAAGGGATGCGAGAGAGCGAAGGCCATTCTCGAAGGCCGCCTCGAAGAAAGCGAGCCATCTTGACGCCGAGCAGTGTAGGAAGTGAGGAAGTCGGGGCACTGAGCGAAACAGAAGGAGCTGTAGCGAGGCGAAATTATGTCAGAAGTTCGGCCAGGCCTAAGACCTTTGGCTTCGGCGTTACCGTACGACGCCCTTAAGTAGGCGGGGCCGTAGGATCGATCTCACTAACCTTACCCTTCCTTTTGCCATGAGGAGAAGGGGGACCCGTTGAAGGGACTCGATCGACAAGAATAGCAGGACGACCATACCCTTCTCCACATGCGCCTGGTCAGGGCCCTCGGTAGAACCGCCCCATGTGTGAAGCCCAGGAGCGGCTGGGCCTAAAGGAAGTTCGCATGGTTGAGTAAGTGTAAGGGAAGGTGGACGAACGATAAAAAGGCAAAATTTTGGCCAAAAAAGTGGGAAAGAAGGGACAAACAACGACCACTAGAGACCCACGGACTCTAGAACAAGTAAAGGTACACAAGGGAAGAAGAAGAAAGACGTACCGAACCAGGGAAAGGGACACAAGAAACAACGGCAAGCGAGACAAAACAATAGAAATCACCTAGGACGGTTCTACGAGACAGTCAGGAAAGTTCGAGAAAGCAAAAGTCCGAGGCCACGAGCAGGGCGGGAAAGAGGAAAGCGATAAGAAAAGATTAAAACAAGGGAATACGATTCGAGTAAGCGTAGGACACTTCAAAAACACAAGGAGCGTCAGTCGAAGCGAGCACAAATCGAGAGAAGCCATCATTCTGTAATACAATTGGCGGCGACAAGTCTAGTCCGGCCAAACCTGTCGGCCACGTGGAGCTTCATTAACCGTCGAAACAATTTAGCCCTTGCCCAGAAAACTCAGCCGACAAAGTGCAGGCCAGCCCGATGGTGCTAAAATAAGCGACCCATGGGCCCGAGCACGGGCAGGAGCGGATATGAAATGGGTTGGCACCCTCCATGGGGCGGCCCGAAGGCCTCACGAGAACTTCGGCCCATCGCGATGTTCTGGTTCCCCAAAGCTTAGGCGGGGTGAAAACTAAGCCAGTGGTAGAATCGTGAGGGTGATCCACTTGACGGATGAGCGTAAGAAAGGAGCCTCATGTTCGTGACCGATGCAGTGGGAAGGAAGGATCCCCCACGATTGACCTTCTAATTATCATACAAATATTCGATTATCGATAAGGAAGAAAATATCACACGTGGGGAAGACATCGTATCATCATCAGCAAGGAAAGTCATCCATATAAATACCAAGCAATCCACCAAAGAAAGGTTCGCGATCATATCTCCATCACTTGATTTGAATTCTTTCCTTTCAGTAAGAAAGAATGACAGGCATCGGGCCAGACGGTAGCCTCCTTCTGAACCATCCTTCCGGTGCGGGTTGCGGGTTATACGGTAATCTAACCATGTCGATATAGCCTAGGGCTCCGGCGAGTGTCGATAGAAAAGCATCATCAAGTTTATTATGAGAATAAGATTTTCCATTAATATGTGGGAATATTTTCATAGTTTATGTTAAATTTATGAGTAGATCGATATTTGATTTAACTAAGTAGTATTTTTTTTAAGCAAGGAGGAGTTATTTTTTTTGTCATTTTTGGTATGAAATCACCAATCTACACATCTTTTCATCATTATATTTCTTAATAAAATTGTTATTCCACAATATCTAGGTTTTTATTTATTTGTTCATGTTTTAGTCGTCGTCTTGGTGTGAAGTGTGATTTGCTTGGTTATTAGGTAATTACGGCGTTTATTTGTGTGAGGATGATTCAGATAAGCAAAATATATTTGATCAATGACAAGAAATCAAATCAATGGTCGTCAATATGCTGTAGAACTGAAATCATAGATATTCTAGTCACAATAGTAATATCAAATATATAGGTTCAACTATCAAATATATATGTTTTGGGCGATTCATTATCTTTGTGCTTTAGATGTTGTTTTAATCTTTTATGATTTTTAAGAGTTTTGATTATATGTTTTTTATCGATGTATTGCTAGTTTGAAGCAATAAAAGTAATTTCCTCTTAAAAAAACATAATATTTTATTTTATTTAATATAAAGAAGTTGAAAAAATAGAACAAAATAAAATATTTTATAAAATCTATCTTATAACAAATAATAATTTCAAAAGATAATAATTTAAATTCAACGAGTTTTTTCTTTATATCTATGAATAATCTTTCATGGCTTCATATTTCTTTATTGTTGTCTCTCTTAGTTACATTACTCTTTGACTTTTTTCAATAATGATTGTTGAAAGAAAGATCAAGATTAAGATACTTTATAGAGGAAGACTTTTAAGAATCATAGAACTGATCCTATGAGCCACTCATGTCACAACTCAACAATAATTTACTTATCATCAATCAAGAAGGTTGCAACCTTGTGTTATTCAAATAGTTGTACAAGCTACTTGATAGAAGCGAAGGTGAGGGAAGAAAGCGAATAAAATAGAAAGTACAAAGGAAGATAATGAAGCCCCAGGAGTCTTGTGCGATGGTAATCTCCTTAAAGCAAGTCGCTGTTCTTCTTCACGGTGCTTCGGAATATTCGGCGTTTGCTTTTTAGGATCTGACGGTTCTTCAAATGATAATGACAACACCCTTGTTGATGGTCCTCCCACGGTGACCCGGCGATGTTATTAACTATCACTTTGGGACAACGAAATTTGGCGATGTCTAAGAATCTCAAAGAAATTATTTTTCTCTTCCCTACGAGAGAGTGAAACTCTTGTTTAAAAGAGCTCGAGGAAAATAACAGATGATAAACAATAAAGTTTCGACGGTTTTATGGTTGAATGGACAAAATAAATCTCATTAAGGTATTAAGAGATTTGAATGTTTCACATATGTTCGTTCATCCTACAAGGAAGGTGAGATTAAATTTTATTCAAACTAAATAAAACTCCAAATTTCATTCAAACCAAATAAAACTTCAACAAATACCCACATGAATGAAATTGGCGCCAAAAGACATAAGACCTCTCGAGTGATAGAGTACAACGATTGAAACCTGCATAGGATAGGTAGGTGTTACCCTTTGAACCTCCCCTTATAGAATCATGTTTACTCCACTGACTAAATAGTAGACACAATGTCCTTGAACCGTTCTGTCATTTGTGTAGATAATGACATACCTCACATAGGAATCTTCCAAACATCTTCCAGTTCCCACTTTTATGTTCGTTTTGGCCATGAACATACGCCTGGTTCTGCAAGAGCTTAATAAGAATTATGCCTTATTAAATTCCCTTTGAAGTGGCCCCACTTTACTCTTACATAGGTGATATCCTAACTTAAGAGTAGTTCATGTTACTCTTTTCAAATGCATAGAGATCATTAAAAGTAGAGTTTAACCTTCTTTATATGAGCATCACTGTTTCATCATAAGAATGGACATGGGAAGATCCACACAGTGATCAAATTAAAGTTTTTACAATTTAGTTGTCCCTTTTGAACCTAGATCTTGGGATCTTCAATTAGCTAGGTTGGGTATCCATTGTATTAACTTATTCCTTATGGGCTTTAGTTCCATTCCCCTCGATGACTTTTTTCAACCACTGCTTAACCCCTTTCGTTATAGCTGACCTCATACATTATCCTTATTTTGCATAATCTAGATATAATCCTCCCAATTGAGAGTAGTTGTCTAATAGTGTTGTGTCTACAACGAATATGTCTAGACTTACCATTGTACATTATATTTTGTGCTCTACCAATAGTAGATTATCTATCATAATGTATGCATATTGGAGACACTGCGACTATCTTAACATCCTCTATAAGTAAATGTAAAGCTATTCAACCTCCCCACATTTGTTTTATAATAAAGAGAAACTCACATTCATCGTGGATTTGGCACAACCATATGTTTCGGTGGATTTCCAGTGAACCTGTTGTTCTCCCAATGTAAAACATAACCACTTTCAGATTTTGAGTCTTCAACATTGGAGCATTCAATCATCACTGCCAACCCCGCACAACAGGCGCCTTGTATGGGGTATAAACCATAATCAGCAAATCGTGCGGTTTATCATTCTGCTAATTCTCGCCAATGCTTAGCTCCTAGATTACCCGCCAGATTGGGTCAGCTTGTTAATCGCGATAAAGGCGTTTTCATTCAGACAACTCATTAAGTATATTAAATCGCTCTATTACCCTAAAGTCACCCGAGGTACACTCCCTCTCGCTTTATTATCGGAGAAATGTGTGAGTTAAGATCACTGTTTCGCTATACCAAAATTATCTTGTCAAACTTTCCAAGAATATTATCAACATAGCGTGATCGACTTAGAAACGGTAGTCCATCCGATTTTCTTTTTATTTTTATCCCTAATATAACATCAGCAAGTTCTAAGTCTTTCATGTCAAACCTTGAATTCAACATGTTCTGGTGGAGTAATCATCTTATCATCATTACACGACATCTCTTGTATAATATACAATGACATAACCATGTTACGTAATCTTTGACATACACACATTTGTCTATTCATTAATTTTGAAGTCATGTGACTATCATAAACATCATTCTCATTAGTTTTGGTGCTTGTTTAGCCCATACAATGATTTCCTGTTATAGACTTTTTCTGTCGCATAGTAGAAAACCCCTCATATTTAACTTCATAGATTTCTTCATCTATTTATAATGGAAAGGTTGTTTCACATCCATTTGATGTACTTCAAAGTTCCTTAAGGAAGCAATTGTAGCACCATCTTATAGTTATTACTTGTCGCTGGAGAATATATTGTCAAAATATCAAGGTCTTACATTTGTTTTGGCCTTTTGATCATAAGTCTTACTTTGTACTTTGTCAATTAGTCATGTCTTTCCTTTTCTTTTGAAAAGCCCTTGGAGACAAGGTTTACAAGCTGGTGGAAAATCTACTAGTTCTCAAGTATGGTTATGCAATATGAAATCAATTTCACTCTTAATGGCCTATTTCCACATGAGATTCTCCATAAAGTTCACTATTTCTTTGAAAGTCTGAGGTTCCCCTTCAAGCACATATGTTAGAAAATCTAGACCAAAAGATTTTTCTGTCCTTGCTCTTTTGCTGCGTCTAGGTTCTACCTCATCGTCTTTATCTTGATCATGACTATTTCTATTAATAGTCTCAAGCACTCGTTTCAATGAACTTGACTCTTCTTTGGATTTACATGGAAATACATCTTCAAAGAATGATGCATTCCTTGATTCCATTATCTTGTTCTTGTGAATATTTGGGATATTTGACTCATGGACAAGAAATTGATAAGTAGTACTTGTTATGTGCATAACCAATGAAAAATACAATCAATAGTTTTATGTCCTATTTTCACCTTTTTAGGTGGAGAAACTGCCGCTTTGGCTAAATATCCCTACACTCGCAAGAATTTATAGGATGGTTGTCATCCTCTCTATAACTCATATGGAGTCTTCTCTGCTTTCCTTTTCCATTACCTTATTCAAGAGTAGTGGTAAACAAAATGGCTTCTCCCATATGTTTTGTGGTAAACCATAACTTATCAACATTGCATTCACCATTTCCTTTAGAGTGCGATTATTTCGTTTGAGTCCTCCATTAGATTGAAATTGAATAGGTGTTGTAATGTTTCATATATAATGTGTTGAGCACAAGCATCAACAAGGAAATGTGATTCATACTCACCACATCGATCACTTCTTATCACTTTAGTTTTCTTGTTGAGGTTATTCTCAACCTCGTTTTTGTAGAAAACAAATTTCTCATTTGCCTCATCCTTACTTTTGAGTAAGTACACATAATAGTACTTGATGTTATCATCAACAAAGGTAATAAAATATTTATTACCACTTCTTGTTTGTACAAATTTCAAATCACATATGTCTATAGTTAAGTCAAGGTTCAATGTGTCTTTCAACACTTTGAAAAATATAAGCAGTGGGTTTTGTCTCAACACAAGTTTTCACACTTGTAACCATCAATTTAGGATTGTTATATGATTTGAGTTAATTAATCTACACAATGTATTATAATTAACATGTCCTAAACTCCCATGTAGATTAGAAGACTCAAGAATATATGTAGAAGTACTAACTTTATTCATATTTGACTTAATGATAGACATTACATTAACTTTCCACATGTCATCACTCATATACCCTTTTTCGACATACATTCCACTCTTTGATAGAACAAATTTATCTGACTCAAAAACCAATCGCAATCCATGACTATTCAGCAATGAACCAGACACCAAGTTCTTGCGAAGTTCAGGTACATATAAAACATTGGTCAGAGTCAATTCCTTCCTAGATGTCATCTTCAAGACCACTTTTCCTTGGTCTTTGATTTCTAAAGTGGTAGAGTTCCCCATGAACACCTTTTCCCTAGTCTTAATTGGTTCAAAGGTGGAGAACATCTTTTTGTCATAGCACACATGGCGAGTAGCACCAGTGTCGATCCACCATTCTTTGGGATTAGATCCCATCAAGTTCTCCTCATAGATTACTGTTGTGAGGTCAATGTCAAACACATCCTTAGTGATGCCATCAACCACATTGACTTCCTTGGGTTTGTTCCTTTTTGGAAATCTGCAATCCGAAGATTTGTAACCTTACTTCCCATAGTAGAAGCATTTACCTTGGAACTTCTGCTTCTTAGAAATTCCCCCTTTAGGTCCTAACTTATTGCCTTTCCCTTTTTTGTTAGTTTTCTTAAACTTGGAACCTTAACCATAACTAAAGTGCTTATGGATTCGTTGGGATTGTGTGCCCTGCTTTCTTCGAATCCTCTTTTGTCTTCTTCTTCGATGTAAAGTCTAATAATGTCGGATCTGTGATTACTTACATTTTCTTTCTCTTATGCTGAGTAATTCAAAATCTTTCTAGCGGAAGCGGCTTCTCAATAATAGTTGCAACTTGAAAGGTTTCACTCAACATCATTCATAGCATTTTATCTCATGCAGAGGATTACAGAAGTTCTTGGACTTGATTGACCCTGATCTTGGAATCTATCATTTGTATTTGAGAGGCTTACAAACTTCTTGGCCCCAACATCCTTGATTTTATATTTCCGATATATTGATTCTCATAGCTCCTTGGTTGTTTTCTTATCTGAATATACATTGTATAAGATCAGTCAGCTTTGTTCTAAATATAGTTCCTACATGAGAGTCGAATCTTCCAAGCATCCACAACATTGATGACTTGGATATTGATCATCTTTGAGCTTAGGAGCATCTTTTGTCAAGAATCTCGCAAAATTCAAGGTGGTCAGGTAGAATAACATCTTCTAAGACCACCTTTTAAAATTAAGTTCATTGAACTTCTCTAGCTTTCAGGTGAGGCAGAATGAAGCTGCTTGATAGGCATCAACGGCGCTTAGGCTTTACATTAAGGGGTTACCACTTGAAGCGAGATTAAGCTAAAACAACATTGTTGAATCAAGTCACTTGAATTGTATAAAATCGTAAATTTTCTATTTCAAAATAAATTCATAATTAGAAAATAACGTGTAGCAGTATTCTTCCACGGAAAAACGTTGGATATAGAAACCGAGCAAAGACAGCCTCCTTAGATAGAGATATGGTTTCCAAAGAAAATTTAGAGAGATGCAAATGTGCAAACACAAGATCCAAACTGTAAACATAACTTCTTTGTATTGTAATTTCCAATTTCCCTAAATACAAAGTGGCGCAAAAAGAGTTTAGCCTAAAAGGCTTATCTCCTTATCATATACTCCTCTCAAGGAAAAACATAACCAATAGTCGTAGCCTAGTGGTTGAGGCGGTGTACTATGAATCAAAATGTCAAAGGTTCAATTTGAACCTTCACAGCATATTTTATAACGAGATTTTCCAATAAACCAACAAACTACTTTTGTTTGTTTGGTTTGTTAAACTTTCCCTCAAAAAAAGGTTTTTTTTTGGATAAAAAACCCTAACACTATTTTTCCTTTTTTCCTTTTGATGTATGGATAAAGCAAAAGGAAGGTTTTTTCCTTCTTAAGATTTTACTTTATTTAAAACCTTGAATTTTCTCTGGAAAGATACAAAATTTTTTTTTAAATCTTTTTTTTCCAAAAAAAAGTTAAATATTTTTTTCAAGAGATAATTTGATTCCTTTTTCAACCCACAAAGAGAGAGAAGATACCTTTCAAACTTCTTTCTTGTCAAGCAGACCCGGGATGAAAATACTTCCGCTAAAACCTTCATTTGATTTTTTTTAGGTTCGGATGAAAAACCTTTTGGTTTTTCCTTAAAACTTTATATTTATTTGATTTTTGTTTTATTTGTTTGTTTATTTTTAACCAAAACTTACATAAATTGGTTTTGTTTCTTTTTCAAAAGGAAAAAAAAATTATCCTTTAAAAAGGTAAAACTGGTATAAATATGTTGAATGGGTGAATGACCACATTCAAATGATACTTGAAGTTTATTAACATGCATTGAAGGGCAATCAAGATGAGTAAAGAGGACATTCAAGATGATTAAGGGTAAATTACTACATCCATGAACTTAAAGCTAAAAGGCCTCCCTCCTTTTTGTGTACAGATCATCGAAGAAATCTGAGACGGAAAATAGATTTCTCCTTTCTTAGTTTGCTTTTATAATATATTTTACAACATGAATTATCAGCATAGTTTACACTCTGGAAGAATCTATCTAATCCTAAACTTAAAGTTATTTTAAGTTTGCATAAATATCGATATGTTATTTTGATTAGAAAGAAAAAGCTATATTATTGTTAATAGATTTGATTCTTATTATTTTGTCATACATAAAAAGTTTGTCAATAATGTCAAAAACTCAAGTTTATGACATTTAACATTTTAGAAATGAATTATTATCTTAGATCCTTGGTGCTAAGTAAACTATTGAACTTTTTATGAAAATCTCAGTCTAGTCTAAAGCTGGGTTTGAGCGATTCACTGAAGAAAATCAATATCATTTCAATAAGTGGACATAAATGAGAGTTGGTCATGGTTGTGATCATGGAATAAATTTCCAATACCATATTGATAGTCCCTGGAAATCCTTGGAAAGGAAGAAACCTCCTTACAGGAAGTGGATTAATATCGAGGTAAAATGGGAAGTACATATGAGATAAAACCTTCCAAGAACCATGAGAATATATGGTATGAAAAGGCATTGGTCGCATACCTATCGTATGCCCAAACATTTGACTGACCTTCACAAAGCATCAATCAAAGAAAAAGGAAAATAAATAGAAATGAAATTTACTGGTAGAAATGGAATAGACCTAACTTACTATGATACTGATTTCTTTGAAGGTCCTAGTGAAAAAACGGAATATTTGGTGAATGATGAAATCTTTGCTCTTTGAATAATTAAGCACACTTATATCAAAATTAAATAAAATATTATTTTGTTATTACATCTGGCTCTAGTCATATTATTTATTATTTTTATATTAGTTGTATCTAAAATTCATGTGTTATTTATCTCAAGATGAATGAGGGTAATTTATGTCTTGTTGACTGTGTAACCACTTACATAATTCTTTGAGATAAAAGATACTTTCTAGATTTGAAATTAATAAATGTCAATGTAAGTACCATATCTGGTACTGCAAACTTAATTGAAGGCTCCGGAAGAGCAAATATAATGCTACCAAATGGAACTAGGTTCCATATCAATGATGCATTATATTCTAGCAAAACCACAAGAAATTTGCTCAGCTTTAAAGATATCCGTGGAAATGGATATCAAATTGAAACTATGAATGAATGTAATACAGAATGTCTTTACATTACCTTTATTATTTATGGCAAGAAACTTATAATAGAAAAACTCTCAGCATTCTCCTCTGGGTTATATCATACAAATATAAAGTCTATCGAGTTATATGTTGTCGTGAACCAGAAGTTCAACAACCCAAAGACTTTTGTTCTTTAGCATGACAAGCTAAGTCACCTTGGGCCCTCAATGATGCGAAAAATCATAGAACACTCATATGGGCATCCACTAAAGAACCAGAAGATTCTTTTGCCCAATGAATACTCATGTGTATTTGCTCACAAGGTAAATTGATAGTCAAACCATCAATTAGCAAAGTCACATTTAGTCTAACCTTCTGAAAAATACATGAAGACATATGTTGACTATCCATCGTATATGGACCTTTCCGTTACTTTATGGTCTTAATAGACGCCTCTACTAGGTGGTTACATGTTTGTCTTCTTTCGACAAGAAATGTTGTCTTTGCTAGGCTCCTCGCACAAATGATCAAATTACGAGCCCGATTTTCAGATTATTCAATTAAGACTATTAAACTTGACAATGTCGATGAGTTTACCTCTCAAACATTTACTGACTATTGCATGTCAGTTGGGATAAATATTGAGCATCCTGTTGCTCATGTTCATACCCAAAATAGTTTAGCGGAGTCCTTGATCAAACGTCTTCAATTAATAGTTAGACCATTGTTGATGAAGTGTGAAACCCTGGAAAATCCAAAATTTTGGAAAAATGGGTAAAACGGTAATTTCGATCGAAAACCAAAATTTTTCTACATCTCGGATGACAAAACGGACTTCACCGTTGAACTCGTCTCGCGAAATCTAGCTACCACGTCGAATTTCGTTGAATTCTAAGATAATCAGAATTTCACGTCTTTCGAGGCAACTAAGGTAGTACGGGACACTGACACGTGATTTGTGGCTCACAGCATGCCACATGTCAAGTGTGAGATGGGTCAAACAATGAGTTACGGTGGGGCCATAGGAGACATGTGGCACCGTAGGATTGGACGGGAATCCAAAGTGGATGGATGAATGGATAAGGAAAACCAAGTGAACCAATGATAGGCTGACATGTGGCAAGAGAAGTACTCTCCCACTTGGCTCATCTTGGACCAAACGGTGGGAGAAAGGAAGAAAAAGAAAGAAGAAAAAAAAAAGGGAAAAAGAGAGAGGTTTAGAGAGAGAGACCCTACCTTCTCTCTAAGTTTTTCGGCGATCGGACCGGCGGTTTCAGGCGGAGAAGGAGGGAAAGTTCATCCTCACGGAAAGAGCTTCACATAGAGACTGGAGTTGGGGAGTTTTGACAAAAATCCAAGAGGTAGGGGTTTCTCTCCTACTCGGTTTACTTCTTGTTTAAGAGCCATTTGATGGCTTAGGTAGTCTTGGGGCCTCGAGGTCAGGTTCCAGGTGAAAGGGACTTACTGCCGAGGTCTCGACTGTTGACAAACCGAGAATGTATGGAAGATGGATTTACCCCAAGACTCCGAGGCCCATGGGCTCGCCAGGTGCTTGGTGCTTAGGGGATGCATGGGGGCTAGATAATGCCATGTTGGTTTGAGATCCTAAATTAAGGATCTTTTGTGTGTTATTGTTTGGTAGTTAAATAACATGATTGAGTGGTTCGTAGGCCACAGCGACAAATGAATGACACATGGTTATGCATGATTAAGGCCACATACATGGCTCGCTGGGAGGCTAGTCGCGGGACAAATTGTGTCACCATTAAAGCCCAGGAATTATGTATCATTACCCGGTGGTAGTGACTTGTGATGTCCATGTATGTTCGAATTCGATATGTGGCATGAATGATATGATTTATTTGGAATTTGTATGCACCTTACTGCAATGTCCAAATGATGCATGGATGAATATGCATGAGTAGGTATACACATATAGTTCTCATCGTATATGTAGCATGGTATGATTAGGAAATGACATAATTGCATTGTACATGCACAAAAGCATCGCATGACATAGGTGTGAGTACATAGTTGAGATCGACACTGTGTTAGGTGTTCGATGGTGTGTCATGGGTACACGATTGTGGATTAACACTGCGTATGGTGTTGATTAATGGGATCGATTAATGGGACAACGTCCAAAATGAGTCGCACGAGTTAAGGAAATGGTAAAGGATAATTATGTGTCAGGTATTAGCAAGTTGGGATATATTCCCCTCAGGGTGAAAGACCCATCACTTATGGTCAGACATAGTCCCTAGGAGTGAAAAGCCATGAAAGTGTCTGGGTTCTTGGAGCTCATTCGTGTGACACCAGAAATCCATTACCCACAAAAGGCACATGGTTGTAAATGAAAATATGAGATGATTAAGAACAATCTTTGGTTGTCACTGAGAAAACACAATAAATTTCACACTTGGTAATCGCATGCATGAGGGAGCCTGTGAGATTCCTGACATAAGAGCAGCAGGAGTTGCATTCTCATCCATGACATGTAGACATTCAAGCAGATATGCATGATTTATTTGAATGTTTGTTTGTCACATTGTGATGAAAGACTAGGTGGGGACAACCCATGTAGGGAAATTCAACTATTGGGAATTGCTCACCCCGTCGTGGGACCCCCATTTTCAGGTACTGAAGATGCACCTGATGATGGAATGCGTATAAGGCCTTAATGGCGAAGAGATGGCCAGATTGGCTTCATTCTGTGTTTTGTAAAAATCTGGGAAGAAGACCTTGGCTGTAAATTTGTAATTTAAGACAAATTGTAATTAAAAATCCTTTTGTATACGAATAGTCCTCTACTGAGCTCAGCCTAATAGCTCGTAAAGTAATAAGGTTAATTTATGGTGAATTTTAGAACCTATTGAACCAAGGGAAAAATGCAGGAGAGAAAATGGAGTGGGCTACTGCCCATTTCCAGCTTTGGGTCGACACGCAGATGTTGCGACAGAAGGGCTATACACGCGTACGACAGCCGGGCCAGCGCATGACGTAGCCAAACGCCGCAACCCAAGCCATACGATGCATGACTCTATCGTGATAGAGCATTTTCTCGGTCGCGGGAGAAACAATACATCACGATGGTCCACATGTCACTATTATTGATCTTCAAATTAGCAGAGCTGGCCAGGTCGCACAGGAATGTCACATGAGCGGTGGTTCCTGTGCAGCCGTAGAGCTGGGTCGATGTAGACGTGCCGCCCCGTGACTCGATAGTGGAATGCCAGGTCGCGACAGGTTAGGGCCGGGCCACGTTGATCGCGACAAAGACTCCTCTATCACGACAAAGGCGCAGGCCCCGCGGTTAAAATGCAGATATTATGTCGAATAGGTCAATGAAGGCGTGTTCAGCCCATGTCATGACATGCACCTTTGTGCCGCGACAAAGGGGCTTCAGCGCAGGGACTAAAGCAAGTTTATCGCGGCTGTGGTGGCCTACTTTGTGCCGCGAAGACAGTCTTTGCACAGCGGCAAGGCCGGATGGCCAGGTGTCGCGACCGCACGCATTACAAAGCGCAGCGTGCGTACGATAAGACATCAGCGCACGCGACAGAGCATGCAGCCATAGCGACAAAAGGCCCCTGTAGAGACATTTGATAAACAAAAAGCCTCTAAAGTGGTATATGGTGAACAAGAGGACCTTGTAGAGGCATATATTGAACAAAAGATCCCTAAAGAGGTTCGAAATAAAAAATTAGCCCTTAAAGAGGCACAAGTACCTGAAAATTATGAGATCTCAATAAATTATGTGCACAATAAAGAAAAATGGGATCAAAAAAAAAAAAGTTGTTATCAAAAATATTTTTTCTTTCCAAGTGGCCTTAGACATCATAAGAAATGATAAGGATATCGATCTACAAAATGTGGAAGAATGTCAAAATAGAAATGATTGGCCAAAATGGAAAGAAGATATGCAGGTAGAATTAAACTCGTCAATGAAACGAGACGTTTTTTTACCTATAGTGCAAACACCTAAAGGTATAAAGCTTGTTGGGTATAAATGAGTATTTGTAAGAAAAAACAATGAAAATAATGAGATCATAAGATATAAAGCGCGATTAGTAGCACAAGGTTTCTCGTAGAGACCTGGTATTAACTACGAGGAAACATTTTCTCCTATCATGGACGCAATTACTTTCCGCTTTCTAATAAGCCTGATAGTCTCTAAAGGACTGGATATGCGTCTCATGGATGTCATCACTGTGACACCCAAAAACCGGGGTGTCCGTTGACAACCCGTCAACCCGCGGAATATTCGTGAATGTCGGTAACCCAACACCACTCATGAAAATAGAGCAGAGTCTCCTTTGTACGGGGAGCTTTACCCAAGGTACATAACATGTCCCAATAATCCACAATGACCACACAGGGTCCACATGCGAGTAAAATAATGGCCACTTGGGCCCCTACATCAATACTCACAAAATAAATATCCCAACCAAATATATATCATGGTTCAAGAGTTTTTACATTACTCTTAATACAAACATATATTAAAATTATATGTTTCTAATACATGTCATACATAATAATACCAAAGCCACAAGTCGGCTTTCTTCTAACACGCGGCCTCTAGTGAGTGTCGCCTTCCCGATCGCTCCCTGTACCTGAAATGGTGATCCCTCGACAGGGTGAGCAAAGCCCAGTAGAGATAATTTCCTACCTGGGGTTATCTCTCACCTAAGTGCACATGAAGATCTCAAATATACCCTAACAAATAGACTTTGTTTATATTAAAAGCTAAATGGAATTGTCTTCGAAAATAAATAAGCAAGAACTTGAATTAATACAATAGTTAAGGGTACTAATAAATTACTAACGGCGACCCAAGGGTCATAATATAATAAGTTCATATGTCAAAGTAGGAATAGATGCATAAGTTAAATCAAGAGTAATAGAGAATCAAGGACCAAAGAAAGGACAAATAAAGATATTAGGAATAAAATAAGGAAGAAAATTATGGAAGAGATATGGCTTGAAGGAAAGAGGAGGAAGCTTCTCCTTGAAAGTGAAATAAAAGGGGATAAGATCAAGAAGGAGAAGACCAAAAAGAAATATCTCATTTTGGTCTTGGGAGAAAGAGAGAGCAAAAACTGCTAAGAAGAAGAAGAGAAAAAGAAAAGAAGAAAGAAGGAGATCACAGTTATGGAACTATGTTATGGAACTATGATTTTGTATAGAAAAGTATGGAAATATGGTTTGGTATGGATACATGTCTTGGGTTGTATGAAAACTATGGGTTTGTATACTAGTATAAAAGTATGAGATACATGGCTCGAACCCCTATCTGTATGGTTTGGCTTCTTGGAAATCTCTAACCCCATTTCTGGTTAGGGTTGAGTTGAGAAGAGTTCTAAGGCTCCTATAGGTGTGTTTTGGGAAGGGTCTAGTTGCAAATTAAACCAAGAAAATTCCCTATTTTGATCATATGCAGTAATCGGACCTTAAAACGTGTTTTTGGGCCATAAATAAAGGGAATTTAGAAGTAAGTCCTTCTGGGAAATTGTAGCCATATCTGCAAATCTGATGTTAGCTTTGAATTTCACTCCGACTCCTATAGACCAAGTTATGGTCTTTACTCGAACAGTCAAACTGG
Source organism: Tetrastigma voinierianum (assembly GCA_016808115.1). Taxonomy (NCBI): domain Eukaryota; kingdom Viridiplantae; phylum Streptophyta; class Magnoliopsida; order Vitales; family Vitaceae; genus Tetrastigma; species Tetrastigma voinierianum. Next base: position 109,174 of record JAEQBH010003003.1, on the reverse strand, counting down.
GGCGAGAGGCCAACCATGGGTGCCAGCTCCGCCAGGAAAGCTCGCAGAGACTCATGCAAGCAGAGGTCAAGAGGACTACGCAGCCAGGCGCCACAGACCATGCAACGCAGGTCAGGCTGCACTCATCCTCGGTAGGAGGTCGAAGAGACCTCATCCCGAAGAGCTCGCCGTCCCGTAGGAGCTCTCACCGTTCGGGCCTGTGTCAACCCGTCAGATTGATCAATGTTTATGACCTCCAACTCGGTTGTCATAACTCCTCCGTCCGGACCGATTTTGCGTTCTCGACTCTATGTTCATTATCAAGAATCCATCCATATTCCTGACGAAGATATTAGATGTCGAACCAAGGTGATAGATAGAGCTCGTCCAGGACATGTCAGCTTGTCCGGGCTCGCATCAGCCCGCCAGATTGACTATGTATGCACTCCAACTTCATGTCGTATCTTCCTTCGCTTTGAACTCCGACGGTGTTCTCGACTCTGCGGAAATCCTATCAGTCAAGAATCCATCCATATGCCAGATAAAGATATGATGTCGGACCAAGGTGATAGATAGAGCTCGTCCAGACATGTCAGCTGGGGTCCAACAAAGACGTAAATTTCGTCGATTTGACTATGTATGACCCTCCAACTTAAGGTCATATCTCCTTCGCTTGAACTCCGATTTGGGTGTTCTCGACTCTATGGAAACCCATTGAGTCAAGTAATACATTCATATGCCTGAGGAGGATATTAGATGCCAGACTGTGCAGATCGCGAGCCGCCCAGGTCAGTGTCACCAGCTACCGTGTCACCGTCTGGGTTGACTACGCATGACCTCCAACTTTGGAAGGTCATATCTCCTTCGTTTGAACTCCGATTTGGGTGTTCTTGTACTCTATGGAAAGCCCATTGAGTCAAGAATACATTCACATTCCTGAGGAGGATATTAGATTTCAGACCGAGGTGTTAGATCGAGCTCGTCCAGGTCAGGTCAGCTCGTCTGGGTTGACTACGCATGACCTCCAACTTCGGAAGGTCATATCTCCTTCGTTTGAACTTCTCGACGGTGTTCTTTTTACTCTATGGAAAGCCCATTGAGTCAAGAATACATCTTGGTATGCCTGAGGAGGATATTAGATGTCGCATCGAGGTGTTGTGACTGAGTCGTCCAGTCAGGTCAGCTCGTCAGTTCAGGTCAGCTCGTCTAGGTTGACTACGCATGACCTCCTGAACTCGAGTTGCCTCTGGCATTCCTCTCGCTTGAACTCCGATTTGATGTTCTTGGACTTCTATGGAAAGCCCATTGAGTCAAGAATACATTAATATTTGAGGAGGATATAGGTGTCGTAGAAAGAGGTGTTGACTGGATGGCCGAGGTCAGGTCAGCTCGCCCAATTCCAGGATTTGACTACGTATGACCTCCAACTGAAAGTCATAACTCTTCGTCCAACTCCGGTCAGGTTTTAGACTGGTGGAAAGTTCATTGAGTCAAGAATACAGCCATACATAGTATGATAAAAGTGGAACTAATATTAGGTCCAGAAATAAGGAAAACAGTAAGGAGATATGATAATCATAGTATATCATGCATAATATAAGATAGATACAAGTATAAGATAGATAAAAGTACAAGTACAGTATACCTCCCGATATGTATAAGTTCTGTAACTCCTCAATGAGATAGGACAGTCTAATAAAGTACATGAAAATATAAGTTAACAAGACATAAGATGTTACGAGGAATGAGTACATGTACACGAATAATAAGCATGTATGAATATAAGAATGAGTAAATGTATGCATGATGATAGGTTATATGCAAATGTTATAGGCTAATATGAGATGAAATATGATAGAATACATATGAATACAGAGTGAAGAGATGGAACAGAATAGCTAAACATTGAATCAAAATATGATATGGAATAGGACATATATGAAATGATATACATGTATTGTAAAAGAAAGAATATGAGAATTATGATACGGTTACAGATATGAGAACGAATACGCATTAAAGTAATGATAGTATATATTGTATATAAATTGTAAATTATATGTATGGAACATATATAAGCATGGGTATATGATGCAGTATAGAATATGAAAATGCAGTTATGAATAAATGATTGTATATATTCACATATGATTCGAATGACAATAATGATTCTAAGAATATGAGATATGTAATCGAACATGAGATAAAATGGATTGTCCGCTAGAAACCTAGTATAGATAGATAGGCATGCCTATTAGGAAGAAAAATAAGTCTGGGCAAAGATACATATACGTATATCGAGGCCCCATTCGTCGATGATGATCCTCGCTGGGATCACTTGCAGGCCCCGTAGTGGACACCACATTCCGACTTCAGAATAGGTCATCGTCTCGCAGACAAAGGATGATACCTTCGGTATAATATACCACGCCTTCGCCCTCATGGGACCACCGTTGTTACGCTGAGTATAGCACCTTCGGGCCCTCATGGACCATCAGCAGAGAGAGAAAGATAAATGCTTTCGCCCTCATGGTTTCCTTTATCCACTTCTAAGGTTTATGCATGAAACATAAAACAAATGAAATGTGTAGAATATATGACACGATATGGAGAAGCATAGCACTGCTTATGCGATGATAGTATGACAAGTATACAAGTACAGTTAGCCAAAGTGTCACGACACTGAAAGTATATGAACAAGTACAAGATACAGAGAAAGTAATATGAAGTATAACAGAAACAAAGATGTGACAACAAGACATGAATACAAAGATATGACAAAGACAAGATAAATGCGTATGCAAAACAAAGATATGATCACAAGATATAAAAATAAAGATATGACAAGATATGATAACAGACGTGATAAATGCAGGCTTAAAACAGAACATATCAAATGATATAGTATATAAACATGAAAGTAATATATGTATAAGAAATATGACACACAAAGATAGGTTATGTGATATAAATATATAGTAGACATGCCTAATGAATAGAGAGGAACATGCTGAATACATGATAGAAATGCATATGTAAAGGAACGACAGAGATAAGTAAAAGATGACAAAGCACAAGAATACAAGAAAAGTATAGATAGAGATATGTCAAAGACAAGAGAACATGTGACATGTAATAGTAATGTAAAGATAATAAGTAATATGTTATATGCATATGTATAAGCTTCGTGGATCGTCACCATTGGTGGGTCATTCATGCTTATGTTCCCACTAAGCTGCAGTTTAGCACGTGTTCAATCCGTAGGTACGCATGCATGACAAGATAGAGACAGACATCCCACATCGCCAGAGCAAAGCCACCGTAGATAGTGCTTCACCGCACCGCCCGCGATCTCCGATGATTTGTATTAGAAAAAGAAAAAGTTGTACATGTATAAAGTAAATGAATTTATACGATATGACGCTGGCGACACCACTCCTAGTTCTTTATATGAAATGATTTTTTATATTACAAAAATTTCGCCGATAAACCACAGTGCCAAGTTCACCGAGAAAGAACAGTCAACGAAGTCCCCAAGATATACCGCAGACTCGACTCTGCTCGATCCGCCTAACTAACCGACCGAAACGCGTGACAACATGCATGGCAAAACAAAACACATTCAAGCAATTACGCGAACCTACTCAATGTCTACATGACCGATCCCGTGTCCTCAGTCCTCGCCCCGACTCACTCACATATGCCTAAGCCGACGAGTAAATCACGCTTTCAAAAACAAAGCTTTTGTCTCGAAAAACCCGCTACCAAATCCCCCGTAAAATATCGACTACCCTCCGAGGCGAATGTGTTGGAGAACCTTCCTAAACAATTCATGGGCTCCTCCGACATGTAATTGTTGGACCATCTCCCAACACAATTCTCCGGAAAATCATCCATTGAAATTCATTTTAAAACCATGCTCGTTTTTCTTTCATTTCATGTCATGCACTCACTCCTAATATTCTAGGGTGCCCCAGTGCATATGGAATGCATGATGCCAATTCCAACACATTCATGCTAATATATTCACATGCATATATATTAACATAATTAATCACACAAACATGTTATGCAATTTCACAATCAATTACACCAAAATTAGCTCACATGGCTAATTAAACAAACGCAGCTAAATTCATTTTGAATCACTCAATATCAAAAAAATTCACACAAAATATTCACATCATTATTCATGTGAACAAGAAAACCTCAAGTTACCTGCTCACGACCACACAAAATAGGAATTTTCCACTGTTCAAAGCTGGTACTGTTTACGCTAAAACAAGACTCGTAACATTCCTAACCATTTACATGTTTCTAAACAAGGATTAACACAAGTAGGAAAATATCTCTACTCTCTTGGAGTTGCCTAACTCCACCAAACTGCCCACGCGTAGTCCTCGCCAGAGCAACTTTCCTTCTGCTCGGAAAACCGACGGTCCGACGGCCTAATCCTGTAGAGAGAAGGTACCCCCGTCTCACTAAAACTCGGAATTGCAACTCATCGGTCTGCTGGGTCCAGCCCACCGCACCTTCGTCTTCAAATCGGGGGAAGACAACACTATTCACGTTTTTGTCTTATTATCATTAAACATTCCAAAAATTCCAATCATATCCCTTCTTCTAGATTTTTGACACTTGGCACTATCTAGGCCGTCCGTTTCCATCATCTCTCTACTCATGCAACATGTCACAAGAGTACATGTTATAGGTAACTTTGTCACACCACATGTCGTTTTACGACACCCGATACTCGGTGCCTTGAAAAACGTGCAAATTCCGACTGTCTCGGAATTCGACGAAATTCGACGTGGTAGCTAAATTGCGTGAGATGATTCCAACGGTGAAGTCCGTTTTGTCATCCGAGATCTATAAAAATTTTGGATTTTTTACCGAAATGACCATTTTGCCATTTTCAGAAAATTGGAATTTTCTCGGGTCTTACAATCATAGCTTATCTATATGGATCTATAGATAATGACATATATATGAAAATCCCTAAAGGATTTAAATTGCCTGAAGCAAGTAATACAAAGCCTCGTAGTATATGCTCAATCAAATTACAACGACTATATGATTGAGCTATCCGACGCATGGTAAGTGTAATCTCCTCACGAGTATTCATCAGTGAAGGGTATGAAACAACCCTATATGCCCATGCACTTTATTAGAAATCAAACCGAATATGTACTTGGTTGTCAGAGTCGCTGATGATTCAAATCTTAGATTGACTTAGTGGGTCATTTCATCCCGCCCCGACCGACATGATCCGAACAAGTCCGGGCTGATGCTATCTGATACTATATACTATATACTATAATCAGATACCGACCTATTGACCGTTTTTGAGTCAGATCACTGTGAGTATAACACTTCAGACAACAGCATGTTAAAAGAATCCAATAATAATCGGTGTCGATCACAATCTATACACACATATACACAAGAAACCTTTACCATACACATGCATTTTCTATTACAAAACATCGAGATCGCAGCTGTGTTACGGGTGAGCACCCATCTCGAGTCGGGCCTTCGGCTACGTGGAATGCTCATGTCCTATCCTTGTCTTCGGCTTCAGATCTACACCTGATTGAATTCGCGCTGCTTTACTTAGAATGGGCATGGGACAACCACCTGGGCTTCATGATCATTGGCTAGCTATACATATGCATATCATCTATCTATACAGATTTATAACTTTAATTACTATTCCTCACATATACTTTGCCTATTGCATGTGTCAATCTCTTTCGTACATATTCTATGTCTGCATATCTTATTTATACTTTTATCGTATTCATGTTCTTATGCTTTATTGATATCCTAATTTATCACACCATTCCTTCATGTTATTTTCCTTCATATTTGTATAACGTTTGTACTGTATATACATCTTACTTCAGATAATTTCATAATCTATCTTTATAATCGTCTCGCATTTTTATCTATTCTTATACTTTTCAATGCTCGCACTTTGGTATGCTTCATGATACTTTCACACATATTTTCCTATGTTTTCCATATATCATACTACATAATTTTCTTATCTACTTTCTATCCTTTCTTTCGTGGTACTACTTTTGTACTTCTACATTGTATTTTCATGTATTGTTCATATACTTTTATATATCTATATTCATGTACTATCTATTTTATATATTGTTTTCTCATATACTTTCATGATAATCATATATTGTGCTTTTTTATCTTATACTATCATATACCATCCTTTCATGTGATATCTATATACTCGCTTATAGATTAATATGCTTTTCATACTTTATCTCACTATATTTATTTTTGTCATTACAGCTTTATTTCTGTACTGTATACTTGTCATATACTTTTCCAATGTCATATATCTTTCATGTACCATATTCAGACATTACTCAGAATCGTTTATACTTCATCGCATAAGTTATGTTTCATATCATGTCATTTCTTTGCTCATGTCCGCAAATTAGAAGCTGTGACACGGGAACTATGTGTTGAGGTTGACAACGTAGAGACGAGACGTTGATCTCGTCTGGCATATTCGGTTAAAATGCCACCGCACGGCCAAAGACGCAAGCATCGCAGACTGAGGTACTACTGCATTTGCATGTTGATGTCTATTAGGTGACTATACAATCCAAACTGACGCATGCCATCGACCCAACCAATTGAGACCGTTATGAATATGTCGAGAAGAATCGTATCTTCCCCATAAGTATGTCTATCCTCTCTACTGCGCTCTAGTTAGACAATCACTTTATTATGCTTTGTATTATTATCTCATAAGATGAATATTACATTGGCATTGCTTATGTATTATATACTATCATCACTTTACTGTGACTGGGTTTCATATCCGTAGTTTCATAATATGTGCTTCATATACCCTCAAGCATATATCTATATCTTTTGCTATCATTTAGTTTTGCCTTCGCATTTATATGTAATCTCGTTACATATCATGAATGCATCTTGATGCATTCTTGTATTCATATATTCATATATCTTTCTATATTCATATCCCTTATATCATTTATGCATTTCTATCATATCCCCTATACGCTTATCAAGATTTAGCTATTTGTACTTCTATATTCCTATCATGTATGCTTTTATTCATTCATATATCTATATCGTATACGCCTATATTCATATACTTTCCTATACGCTTTCTACACGGGTTTCTTATATTGTATTTCGTACTTTCCATTACTTACTGGTCATGTCTTGGACTATGTCTATCATTCTGCACCAGTACTTATTCCTATGCTTTCTATGTTTATCTATATCGCTCTTATCATTTATTATTTTTATCAGTGTTCCAAGATGTTTCATCTTATTCCTTTCTCTTGTGTTCATCATATAAATACATCATATAACTCATATTCATATATCATTTACGATGTCTTATCATTTGTGTACTTAGATCATCAGAACTTGTTTATATTCATATCATATTCATATCATTTGGACTTATACCTATCTATGTTTTATGAACATATCTACATATCGTATTTTCATAGTATTTTCTTTGTTTCATGGTATTAGCATAGCACTTCATACTTATGAAGTATGATGTCTATGAGATCAACACCTCATTCATATTTTCTTATTCCCCATAGGAATCTATTTTCTACTTAGAATTGAATCCAACTCCGGATCATCCAACTAAAGTTATACTTTCATGCAATCAGCTTCATTTTACCGATTTTTCTAGTGACAGTTTACACCCAGGTATTTTCCGGGGTCTTAACTTCATATTTTGACACTATGTCCTTATAATTATTTAAAGCTAAGGTGCTAAGGGTTCGACCCAACTTGAATCACCCACCTGGAGCACGACCAAGCACGTCCACGTAAACAACCCGGACTTCTATAAGCGCAGCACCAATCAAAACCGAATTTGTTTTGCACGTCCCACTTGACAGATTTTGGCCACTTGTAGTCATAATTTGACAACGTCTATTTCTATATGGATGGTTTTCTTGAAGTATATTTTAATTCTTCACTTGACCACTAAAATCGTGATGTAAGAAATGAGCAAGATATGGCCAAAATACTAAAAACTGACTTCAAAATCGAAAATGCATCAACAGTGTACTGTTCTCAAGTGTACCAGACACTGGGGCTAAAAACGACTTCTCGTAACACAATGTACCGGTACACATGACCTCGGGAATGCCTAGAATGTGTATTTTCTCCTTTCCATATTTTTGATCCCCAATTCAACTCTATACTATATACACCAAAAACATTTCATATGTCTCTCGTAATTTTTACTAATCTTCTTCAATATCATCTTCTTCACAATTTATCATGAATTACTCAAACCCACTCATGTTGATCCTAAACATACATAACTCTAATATAGATTAGTTAGGGTTTGCCTCAAACCCTAACTCCACTACTCATCTTAACTATGAATCCATCCTCGCAGGATTTCTGTGCTTCGGTCTCTATTCAATTTTACCAAGCTTATTTAAGAATCTAAGAAATCAAAACCCTAGGTTTTTTGGGATCACATGCAATTGTATGGAAAACAATTCCAAGCTTTAAAGTCCATGAAGTTCCATACAAACTAAAGTTCCATACCTAGTTTGGCTATCTTGGCTCCTCCTTCTTCCTCTTCCTTCTTCTTTTTCTCCTTTGCCTCCTCTCTCTCTCACGGTTTTCTCTATTTGAGACCAAATTTGTCTTAAAACCCATGTTGTTAAGGCCATGTTTGGCCAAGAAAATCCATTTGCTTTGCTCCATACACTGCATTCGTCCCCAAATTCTTCCCTTGAAAATCAACTTATACCTCACTGACCTCAATCTTTCCTCTTTATGACTATCCTTTTTGGGATAAATTACAAGATTGCCTTGCATCTTGTAAACTTTCCGGGGTCCCTTCATTTTATTTTCCGGTTATTTAATTTAATATACCCTAAACAAGTCCGAAACTCGTTGTGGTATTTGGGGATGTTACATGCGCTCACAAGCAATAATAAAATATTTGAAAAGAATTGAAATGAAAGATCTTAGAAAAACAAAAGATTCTGGCTCGTGATCGAGCATTTCCTACTAGAGTTTTAATACTAATCGATATACTAAGAAAATCTGAAACGTTTTATATAGATAAAGATACCACACCACGTTGTTCATCTTACTTCCTGACGTGGAAACGACCCATTCGTCCTTACAGGCAAAGTAAGAATTACTCTGGCCATACCATCTAGTAAGCCACAGCACTTATGTATTTTCGCTAACTGTACTCATTCAGATATTGCTTTTTCACAATTTTATTGTTAGGTACAATTATGCTCCAACACAAAGACATTAAATGATATCATATATCAAGGCTACTCCATGAACAAATCACAGAGTCTTATTTTAATTTTTTCAAAGAATCAGCAATTGTCAATATACTGATGTAGATACATTTGTGACTCCACATAAGGTCATATCACAAAAATGGGGTATGTGTTTAATTCAATGGAACCCTATTCATGGAGATCCTTGCCAAACAATGCAAGTAATACATCATCTAATCAGAGATTATAGCATTCCACAGCCAAGACTCTAATCTCTATTCCCACGATTTCCCTGTATCCCTTCGAAGTCCCATCCTAGGAATATCCATGGTGGAACCCCACCCTAAGTTAAAGTGGTAATAATGACAATATAATACCAAATACATATAAGGATCTACAAATACCAAACTACAACCACCTATTTTTATCAGAATATAACCACAAACACACATAATAAAGACTACTAAGATCATTCAAGAGGTTTATGCATTTAGGTACAATGAAATACTTAAGTCCAATAAAATAAAGACTGATGGGAGGATAGGAATACCAGAATGCCGCAGAAGATGTAGAAGTCGGGCGCGTAGGTCTCTACGAATCGCCTGGACCTAGAAACGATTAAAACAATAAAACGAGATGTAATAAATCGCACCCCCAGTGAGGACATAATTTATATGAAAATAATGTTTAAGATTCTTCTCTCAATGCTCACGCCCCCTTGTAGGCCTCGCTTAAACATTTCGCAAACCCAAACTTACCTGCTAGTCCAACAATATAAATTATACTAAAATTTAACCGACATGATTATTAAGAAAATTATAAATCAATTTGTTCACAAATATAAAAATTGAGCATAAATATATATAACCATCATGTCGAAAATAACTTATGAAAATATACAACTATAAATATTGAAATGGTTATACCTACTCGAACCAACGCATCATACTACATTAGGTAAACCGGTCTGCAACCCAACCTCACTACCGTGGGCAACCACTGAACTTCAAACCCGACATCACGTGACAATAAAACCTTCGCAACCCAACATCACTGGCAACTAATAAACCTTCGAAAACCCGACATCACGTGGCAACTAACAAACCTTCCAACGAGCACAAGATTATAATCATTTCACAAGTCTCAAATATTTCTTAAATCATCCAAACGGGCTTGAACCCCAATCCATGTACCAAAATGTTTGAATACCACCAATTTATCCATGAACCCAAAGTAAAATTTCCAAATATTTAAAAATGCTGGACAAACTACAAGAAATGATAACTGCTGAGAAAAAATGATAATTGCATTTTACGCATAATCAACCGTCTGATCAAATACATATATATATAATACTAACTACGATATCATAATAATATCCTTAAAACATGTAACCACCCATGACTACGATGTTCACATGTTCCTCGCAGATCGTCAAAGTTCCTCAAATGTTGAGTGCCTCAGATATAATAACACCCACGAAGTTCTATTAACTAAACCAAAGACACTGATCTTCCAAATGTCTTAGATAATTTTATGAACTATGAAACTATCTAAATCGACTGACGTCCACCATACAGCCCTCATATCCTAAGATTCAAATAGCTTTTCACCCGAGGCTAATTTTTCGAACAACCTTCCAATAACTCCGCACAATATCCAATTTCACTAATCAACTTCACTTTTCCTACTTGACCAATCGGTGTCCACCGGTCCAAACCTTTCTAATTACCCTAAGTGATCCAAAAATGAAAAAAACGACCAAACCACATTCAAAATTTACAAACTTATATCAACGAAAAGCCCAAGAGACTGTAGTGAAACGGAATAAGAAGACTTACCTTGGTCCAACAGCTCTTCGGTGGGGCCTAAAACTGATCCAACCGCCTACCAAACTTGTTTTCGTCAGATTTCAAACGGCGAATCACAAAAATGACCACTGAATGAGTCTGCAGGTCCTGCCGCACGTGAGGAGGCCGGCCTCAGAATGGCCGGAAATTCGTGAGCCACTGCGGGCCATCAGGGTCACCGGGGCCGTTGTCATGAAAGCCCGATCCGAAGGCCTTCAATCCACGGTCAAGGTAATGATCATGAGGTCGCCCGCCTCTCTCCCTCGGCCGACGATGTAGCCTCACTGGGCTTTTTCAAACCCGCTATCTAAAACGACTCAAAACGACCTAGTTCGGGTCCACAGGTTTTGGGGAATTTTCAAATGAGTATGTCGGGGGCAGTTCTATTTTGGCACAGAAACTAGTTTATATTTGGTCGCCGCGTAAAAAACCCGTGACCGATTCGACACCGCAAAACATCATTGCTCTCAGATCATAACTTTATCCGTGTTGATTTTTAACGTTCAACCGCCTATGAACTCCTATCGACACGAGGCTACGAAATGGTATGTCTTAGTCAACTAAAAATTATCCATCCTTGGAAAAGTTAACTCAAATTCACATACACTGTCAGTCAAACTGTCACAATAAACGTTTTAAAACTTGTATTATTTGCACGGTCGTTACAACCTACTCTCTTAAAGAAAATTTGGCCCACGAAATTGCACTGTATGGAAGAGATGGTACGCCCGCATTGTCCTCCCCACAAGTCGCCTCAGGTGGTTTCCTCCGGGACTCATTATGATATTGCTCATGGTTCTTCTCTCTAACACCCGTGACTCGCCTCAGGATGGGCCCTCGCCTCAATCGTGTTCAAACACATGAGGACTCCACATATACTGGCAGAGCATGGAGATGGAACATACTATGGACTCAGAAAGCTCCAATCCCAAGAAGTTCCATGTTTCACTGACCTATCCTCTCAACAATCTCAAAAGGTCCAATGGAATAGGACTTAGCTTCTTCTCGCTTCCCGGCTGCACCATGCCCTTCCAAGGAGAGAGTCACTGACTACAACCTCAAACTCAAGATCCTTCGTCCGCATAGCCTTGTCTATCCTTGAGTCGCTTCAACCCGCATCGATAACATTAACCTTGTCCATCGCTGCTTTGTACAATCTCTCGACCTAGTAATTTCTCGACAAACTTCATTCCGGTCATAGTGGAGTGAGACAGCCCCATACAATGCCTCATAAGGTGACATCTCACGCTCGGCGATGTCCCAAAGGTAGTTAATCCAATGTCCTCGAATCTATGTCATGACCCCGGTCCCTGTCCGACACTGGGGACATCCATATCTGTGGTAGAAAGCGTACTCAAATTTACTTGACACCTAGTTCCACAACCCTTCCAAACCTCGGCGAATCGGGACTTCATTCTGAGATGATCGACACCGGCACCCATGCAAACCCACTATATGATCTTTATAAAGAGTTCTTAGTTTCGAGGAGAAAACTTTACCTAATAGGTATGAAATGCTGATTTAGAGTCGACAACTACCACCCAAATGCCACATGTTCTGTTGTGGCCGGGAGGTTGAATGATAAAAACTCACGTAATGCGCCCATTTCCATTCCCGGGATGCGGCACGCAAGTCCGTGAAGGCTTTCGTCTTCCTGGCTTCACTTGTCGATGACGGTGCCACCGGATACATACTGCAATTTCTTCTTTTTCATCCCCGACCACCAATAATAATACTCCGTGTAATTGGTACATCTGAGCCACCGGTGCATAGCATAAGGTAACTATGGGCTTCTCCAATATTTGTCTTTAACCCTCGTTTGTCGGTACACAAAGCCTAGAACCACCACCAAGGCTCCGCTGCCTCTAATAGCAAAACTGATTGTTCTCTTCCGACTTTCATGCTCATCAAACAGGACTGCTCAGGCTCTCGGCATCTACAAGTACGGCCGTGAGTTGAAACTAGCAAAAAGTGTCCCGAACTCAACACCCAACTCGCAACCCGACCATCAATGAAGTCACTCACCGTATATAAGCCAAAGAGTCATAGACTTCCTTCGCTTCATACATCCACACTACATTGCCTTACCGATGGTGTAGTCTGATAGTGCAATCATAATCCTGCAATTCCATCTCCCTCACTTAAGTTTAACTCCTTCTCGTAGAACAAACACTTTCTAAGGCTCATGAATATCCGACGTTACCCATGCTAAGTAACAAGTCTTCAACGCGAAATTACAAAGAAGTCTAAGTCATGAGTAGGATAATTCAGCCTGTTTCTTCAATCAGTCTGAAGACACGCCACAATCCTCTTATGTTGCATCACGCAACCCAAACTCATGCCATCACAGAACTCGACCTCATACCGCAATGTCAAACAGAGCTAACGCCAATTTTTCCTTCAAAGAGAAACTTCCCCACACCTCGCTGGGCCCACTAAATTTATCTCTTCCTATCAAACAATGAAGTGGTCCTACTATCTTTGAGAACCTCTATGAACTCCGCTGTATTCCTAATCCTGTGAAATGACCATCAGAGTCAGGGGTTGCTCACTTTCCACCGTCTACTTTCTCAGGTCCATAAAGTAAAGCACGCAAACCACATGTCCAGAACTCACCCTACAACCAGACAATTACATTTATAACTTGCATACAACTAATACCGCTTTAAAGTTCGCACTAAACCCAAATACTTACGCTCCAACTGCTTCTCGAGCACACCAAGATATCGCCGATGAAGACAACGACAACCGATTCGCGCGACTGAAGACCCTGCCTCATCAAATCCACAGGCCGCCAAGAACAGGTCCGAAAGACTAGAAACTCATAATGCCCATATCTCGCCCCTGACGCGCCTCGTGGAATGTCCGATTCCTCAATCCTAATCGATGGTACTTGACCTCGTTGTCTGAGAACACTGCACCCCGGGTTTGTGATCGGGTAGATCATCAACTGAGGCAATGATTATTGCTTACCAATGGCACTTATTCACCGCCCGGCCTATACACAACCTCCAAGTATCATCCCTTCTTCTTCACAAATAACACGGCACCCTAAGGTGAACATCACCTAATAAATTTCTATCCACTGCCTTCTATAGCCGTAGTCTTCAACTCTTCAACTCACCAAGATTCTATATGTGGTAAATCAGAGTCGCATCAGGACTAACCAATTTGATCATTCGAGGGAACCCGAAAGATCGTCAGAAAACATCCGGAATACCGGTACATCATCTAACCCACGTTACTCACGAAAAAGTCAACCATACGAGCCAGACTCTTACAACCTTGAAAACATCCATGTAAATGGCGTAAATCAAACTGAAGGTGTCGCCGCCACTCTCCATAAGAGACTACACCGTGTCCCGCCGCTCAAATATCACCGCAGAAACAACCATCAGCTATTAGCTCAAGCGTCAACCACCAAGAATCAAATTAGCCATAAAGACTCTCCCGGGCGTGCTAACTCAAACCATTTCAAAGGAATCCTGAGTCATCCCTACCGCGCAAAATGGCTACCACGTGAAATAAAAGAGCCCTTGCGGTCAATGAGCACACGCATCGTCACCAAAAATAAATTCGTCACAACGCCGGGTAATTGCGCTCCTCCGCCCGTCATAAACTCGCCTAGCAGCGGTCACCCTTCGTCTCTCATCAGGCGCCGCTAGTGCACTTCATACTCTGCGGCTAAAGGAATCACCTCGAGGTCCGTCGCCCGTATCCGGGCCTCCACGCCACTACCATTGAACTGAGTACCTAATCCTAAGAATCTACCGCCTGATTCTCGATAGGTACCTTGAAATGTCCTCACCGGGCCGAGACCGGTGCATATCCCACCGGGCATGGTCCATCGTCCTCGCTTCGCAAACGCCACAAGTAACGAAACCGCCCTGCTCATAAATAGATTCTCCGCGGCTATCGCTATTACCACCGATTGAAATCCAGAACCTATGTATCACCTTCGAAACCGCTATCGCTGCACCACGCCCGTTCCCACTCAGATCCTTCACGCCTTCAAGATCCAGAGTCAAATTACCTTCCCTCTAGATGATCCTCGACTTCAGCTCCTCAAAGACAATCTACCGTATACGGGCGAGACGTGGTCTGGGTTTCACCTTCTAGAGGCACCACACCGATATGGGATGATCGAATCCGGGTGAGGTTCATCACCACTAATCCATCTGAGAAACCTCCCTTCCGACCATCCGCAACCACCAGATGGGGATAACTTCGAACCTACGCCTTACCAAACTGCTTGGTTATGTTACCCGAGGAGCGCTCAACCTAGCCTCTTAGTCTCAACAAATGTGCAAACTCAAGCAGTGAAAGTGCCTTGAACTATGTCTGGCAAAAGTCCTTCATACTTCAATTAATTTCCTAGCAGACTCACTTCAAGAGAAAACCAGCCTATCCCACTTTTATCCCCATCCGACACTACATACCCGCCCAAAATCTTCTCCGTACACCTAGCTAGATAGCCACCACGGGATCCTCAAGATCAAAACCCACTCGCCTGCCACTGATCAACGTTAACACCAATAAACCCGAGTGATCGAGCCAGTGGTTCATTAATGTAAGATTCCTCATAAGTATCCAACTTCACCTGTTCGGGTCCCTACGCCTACCTCCTCGGGTGCCATCGAAAATCAAGTTTCAATAATAAATGAAATGTACTCACTCTAAGATAGTGAGGAAGCACAAACATCGGATGAGTTGCACAACAATGTACAACCCTTACGAATTTAGAACCTAGAGTCAATATCAGCCGACAAGATCCGACTCCCGATACCTCCCCCAGATTTCCCTTGTCCCTATGAAGTCCCACCGTACAATCCCTGTGGGAATATCCAATGGAACCTCAATTTAAGAAAGAAAGTAGGACACATGCATTAATACATACTCATCACATAAGGATCTACAACAACAAATCCACAACCGACCTATTTTTATCGAGGGTCATAAATCACAAACACACACACAAAGACCATATTGAAGTTCACAATATGATCATAGCATTCTAAGAGCCATAATTTAGGGTACAAATACATGTCCACAAAAGACAGTAGATAAGATAGAATACCTAAAATGTCGGTAAAGAGGTGATGTGGAAATGGCATGAGGTTCTTACGAACCGCCTGACTTAGAAACTGGGATTTAAAACAATAAAACGAGATAATAACAAATCTCAAGGAGCGTGCATAATTTATATGAAAATAATGTTTTATTTTCAAGATTCCATCTCTCAAGGTCTCATATCTACTTTGTAAGGTTCCCCGTTGTAAACATTTCGTAGAAAAACCCAAACTTTACTCAAGTCTACTAGAAATTATGTCAAAATTTAACTCACATGATTATTAAGAAATTATAACATGAATTTGTTCACAACATAAAAATTGAGCATGTAAAATAAGATATAACCATCATGTCGAAAATAACATGAAAATGCTGGAATAAATCCATAATATTGAAATGGTTATACCTTACGTGTAAACCAACAAAATTGCACCATATAATTATAGTAAACGGTTTGAACCAATCTCAAGACACCGTGTTAATAAACCTTCTAAATCGACATCACGTGGCAATCCACAACCTTTCAACGATAACAAGATTATAATCATTTCACAGTTCAAAATTCATTTAAATCAATAACTTTTCAAATGGCTTAAACCTAATCCATGTACTAAAATATGAATACTATCACTTATCCATGAACTCAAGAAATTTCCAAATATTTAAAATTGTTTACAAAACTACACATGAATGATAATCCATATAAAAACAGATAATTATATTACGCATAATCGGGGTTTCAATAAATAGTTATATATAATAATAACTACAATTATATATCATAATAACAAAGCATTTAAACATAAACCATCATTACATAGATGCTCTCGGGCCCCTCGTTATGATCGTCAAAGTTCACAGAGTGTTGTAATATAATAACAATTCCATTTAGGCTCCATTAAACCAAAGATATCAGATCGCTAAATGTCTTAGGATAATTTTTAGAACTATGAACTATCTAAATTGACTACGGTCCACTATACAGATGACCAGATTCAAAATTAAGCTAACGGGAGGCTAATTCTTCGAAATTAAACCTTCCACAACTCACCAAACAATCCAACTTCAATTTGCCTAACTTGACCTAATCTGTGTCCACTACCCCAAACCTTTTCTGCATCAGCCCTAAGTGACCCAAGGTGAAAAACTAATCAAACCATTCAAAATTTACAAACTTATATCAACTAAAGCTCAACAGACTAGAACAGGTAAGTACCCTACTCTGGTCCAACATGTTTGGTGGCTTAAAAACTCGATCCAACTGCCTACCAAACTTTATTGATTCAAACTGTGAGGACCGCAAAAGGACCACGGAATGAGTTCGAGGGTCCGTGTAAAATTCGGTCCGAATGCTAAGGCCGGATCCGTGACTCCATCAGGAGTAAGATCGTTTCTCATTGCTCGATCCCGGTGCACGCCCTCCCATGATGGGTCAAGTCGGGAATGGCGAGTCTTCACCCTCCTCCCTCCTCCCCGGCCGACGGCAAAGGGGGTGGCCAAATCGCCTCCCACGGCCAAAACCCGCTTGCCTAAACTTTCAAAACGACCTAATTCAGGGTCCACAAAGCCTTGGGAATTGCAGTGGTTTGGAGTTCAAATGAGTAGGTTGGGCTAGGCTTATTTGGCACGCAAACTAGGTTTATATAGAGCCTAGGTCGCCAAGTAAAATCCTGATCGATTCACACTACTAAACATCAACGCTTCAACTCCCGTATCATATAACTTTTGCAACTAGTTCAACCTATGAACTCAGATCGACGAGGCCTACGAAATGGTACAATAACGAATTATCCATCCTGAAAAGTTAACTTTGGCCCATACTAATTTCGTCACAACCAATAACCATTAAACGCTTAAAACCGCATTATTTGGCACGGTCATAATGGGCAAGTCGCATATGCATATAGATAAGACGATGATTCCAACATATCTAAGAATCATGCGACTCAAAGACACCTGACAATATTATTTGAAGATAATGTCGTGTGATGCATTGCACAAATCAGAGGTTATATAAAAAGGGGGGAGATATAATAAACATTCAAAAGTTTTTTATACACATGAACTCCGTAAGGTCATGTTGAAATGTATGTTCAACAACACAAGTAATAATCTAGCGCACTTATTCGTCACAACCTCAACATTTAAGCATTTAATCACAAGATTGAATGCATCAACTTGAAGATATTGACATGAGGGAAGTATTATGACAAGATGTTAGTGTACTGCACTTTTTTCCTCATCTAGGTTTCATTCCACCGGGTTTTACTTAGCAAGGTTTTAATCGAGACAATATAACACTAAGAAAGCAATCAACAACACTAAGGAATATTGTATATTTTCCTTCGCCAGTTTAGTCCCATCGGGTTTACTAAAGGTTTAGGTAATGAAGACAAGGTCCACTTTAAAGGTCATCCGCTGGCAGTGTTATCAATATGTCGGAACGGGCGAACACCACATGCCACCACCCAATATACTTGGAAGTTTATTAACATGCATTGACAACTGTGGTTAATTTATAAAAGAGGACACAATCTACGAGTATACATTTAAAGCCCATAAAGGCCTCCCCGCACCTGCGTAATCACTGCAGAAATACAAAAAGGTATTCTCCCTTACTTAAGTTTTATTTTTAACATATATTTAGCTCTACAACAAAAACATATTAGATTCATCCTTGGCGGTTTGTTTTGACTAAAAAAACAAACAAGAAGGTTTTTTATTTCTTTTCCTATCAATTTTTTTCCTTCCACTAATCCTTTCTTCTTCACGACTTAAGTTAGTTCAAGGTGATTTTTTTTTCCGTTTCCTCGTCCTTTCTCTGAAGTTTGCTTTAAGACTATTATCAAAATAGCTATACAACTGCAATAGAAGCGAAGGTAAAGAAAAAAACAAACAAACAAAAAATTACAAAGAAAGATAATGAACTGAGTCTTATGCAACGGCATAACTCTTTAAAGCAAATGGCTTTCCCTTATAGGGCTTCAAGAATGACTCGACGCTTGTTTCACATGTTCTTTAAATGACGATGACAACACCCTTGTCAATGATCACTCATGACGAACTCCGACGATGTTCGTAACTCTATTACTTCGAGACGGAAACAAAATCTGACATTATCTGGAAAGAATCTCAAAAGAATTTCTTTATTTTTCTCTTTCCACAAAGAGAGTCGTATTTAAAGGCTCTTATGAATGGACAATACAACAATAAAGTTCCAATGATTTACCTGGCTGATTGAACAAAATAAATTTGATTACAGACAGAGATTTGAACGTCACATAATGCCTGCTCATCCTACAAGGAAGGTGTGAGACACTCATTCAAACTAAATAAAACTCCAACTTTATTCAAACCAAATAAAATTCCAACACCTTGTCAACAGAATACCAATTCAACAATGAAGAAATGGAACAAGAAGAGATATCATCAATCAAGAAGATAGCGACTTTGCTGATCAAGAAGGTTACATTTTTACCAATGAAGAAAGTTACATTTTTAGTTATCAAGAAGGTTTCACTTTCGACAATCAAGAAGAAGGATACGATATTCATGCATAAACAAATAAATAAACTTCAAAGAATTAAATATTCAATTGTGACTATATACACCAGGCACAGAACTACATGCACTTGATCCCATGATTTGTGTCATGTAGGCAATCCCAACTCTTAGAATCAGTTTCTTTAATATTAATGATATATTTTATTTTCTATTAAATTCTTTTTCATTGTAGTATCCCCTCTTCAACATTTTCATCTGATTATTAGACCTCCTTCATTTCTTTTTAACAATCCCCACAATTTCAATTTTTTTTAAATATCCTCAAGTTTGTTTCCATATTTTGAAACTTATAATTGAATTAAGTTTTATCGTACCTATGTTGTGACTAAAATTACATTCAAGTTATTTATTAATCTTTTATTACTTCAAGAAATTTCTTCCTATTCATTGCTATAAATCTTAATAATATTGAAAAATCATATTATAGGTTGGTATTCATTACACATTCCAAATCATCAAGACGACGGCTGAACTCCAACCTAATCACACCTTTCAAACCTAATGGTTAAAACTTTATTATGTTTTTTTTTACATCTATTCATTGTATAACAGTTGTAGTCCTATTCCGTAGAGACTAAACTGTTCTTCCTATGCCCCTGTGGATCTTATTTTTAGCTATAATACATTTCCCACTAAATGACGAGACTATGTTTGAAACCAGAAAACGGTTTGAGTTGTCAACTATTTCACGATTTAAAAGGAAAACAAAATAAAAATAAAACTTAAATGTAACTCGATAGAAAGCATTTAGGAAAACCCAAATTAGTCCGTGGTCAGTGTTGTTTAATGGGGTACGATGGAAGTGTAGCACCTCTCTAAGTCCCTAAAGTCAAGTCTCTACTAAATAAACTAAAGAAAATATGATTTTTGACTAATCGATCAACAGATACCAGAGACAAACAATAACAATATAACAATATAACAATATAACAATATAACAACACATCAAATATATAAATAAATAAATAAACAGATAATAAACAAGTAAAGTCATATGAGAAAAATGTGTACCTGGGAGGTAGATCAAAAACCCACACTGTAAACAACGCACAAGAATAATAAAATACAAAATATTTACAATAAATTATAAATTAAGTTATAGATCGTATATCAAATCATTTATTAAATGATACAAAAATACCTGGATTTCACCCAAACCTATTTATCTGTTACATAAATTAATTCCACAAGATTATATTTTATTGGAATTATAAAATTAATCATGTGATTTTAATTTTTAAAAACTGATTTAAATTTGAAATTTTAAAAATTGGAAGTTTGAAGTTGAAATTTGAAAATTAGAGATTTTTAAATAAAAATAGCTATACAACTGCAATAAAAACGAAGGTGAGGAAAAAACAAACAAACAGAAAATTATAGAGGAAGATAATGAACTGAGTCTTATGCAATGACAATCTCCTTAAAGCAAATTTGTACGGGGCTTCGAGAATGACTCGACGTTTGCTTCCCAAGATACAACAATTTTTCAAATAACGATGACAGCACCCTTGTCGATTGTCACTCATGGCGAACTCCGACAATGTTTGTAACTCTATTTCTTCAGGACGGAAATGAAATCTAACAGTATTTAGAAAGAATCTCAAAATAATTTTTTTTTCTCTTCCTACAAAGAGAGTCAAAACTCTCTATTAAAAGGCTCATGGGAGAGAACGGAAGGCAAACAATAAAGTTCCGATGATTTCACAGTTGATTGGACAAAATAAATCCCATTAAGATATTAAGAGATTTGAATGTTTCACATACGTTTGTTCATCCTACAAAGAAGGTGAGATTAAATTTCATTCAAATCCAAATAAACTTCAAATTTCATTCAAACCAAATAAAATTCCAACACCTTGTCAATAGAATACCAATTCAAAGATGAAGAAAATGAATAAGAAGAGATATCGTCAATAAAGAAGATAGCAACTTTGCTGATCAAGAAGGTTACATTTTTACCAATAAAGAAAGTTACATTTTTACCAATAAAGGAAGTTTCATCTTTAGTTATCAAGAAGGTTCCACTTTCGACAATCAAGAATAAGGATATGATATCCGTGCATAAACAAATAGATAAAAATTTTCAAAGAATTAAAATATCTATAATTATACCAGATATACAATCAGAAGAATAAGAACTACGTGCAATTTGATCCCATGATTTGGTGTCAGGTATGTGTTAAACCTAGGAAGTAACTCTAGGTTCAATTGCTTTTAATATTAATGATATATTTTATTTTCTATTAAATTCTTTTTCATTGTATTATATCCTCTTCAACCTTTTCACTCAATAAGTTATAATTTCCTGCATTCTTTTTAACAACCCCCACAATTTCAATTTTTTTTTAAAAAAAGATCTTCATATTTTTTTTCCAATAATTCCTGAAATCCCTATAATTAAATTAAGTTTAACGTACCATGTTATGTTGTGACTACAATTCATATCTAAGTTATTTTATCAATCTTTTATTACTTCAAGAAATTTTTCCTTGTTCGGTTGCAAATTTTAATAATATTGCTACTAGAAAAAAAAATCATATTATGGGGTTGGTATTCATTAATATTCCAAATCGTCGAGATGACGAGTGTAGTCTCCTAAATTCTCAGAGTCAGTGGATCGTCGGAGCATCCACCAGTTGGCTATAACCTACAAAACAAATAAGAAGACGACGATGGTGTTCCGTCGTCCCTCCGATGGCAAAGTTAGTCTTATTCTCAAAGACTTTGAGCTTATAGTCGCAAAATTCCCTTGATCCAGAATCTCGTACCTTTTTTGATGTGACTTGCTTCTCATTTATAGAAGGAGAAAAGAGGATCCGTCTTTTTTGGAGAGTAGACGATTTCTTCCCCTAATGTTAGGGGAAGGTGGCTCTTATTTCGGGAAGGATGACTTATTCTGCCTTTTACGTAACTACCTTCTGATAGGCCGCTTCTGTGGAATGCACATTCCTAATCTCTTGAGGCGAGCAGACTCGCCATGGGAGACCTTATACTTATACCAACTAAGAGCCGGTAGGCAAATTTCAAGCCAGCGAGTTGCCGATCGGGGAAAGGAAACACCTAGGTAAAAGGCTGCCGGATATGAGATTCATACTGGACGGAGGATTAGCTCCGCGCTCTCAGTCTGGGCCAAGCTGGGCTCAGTCCCAGTACCCGCGAAGGATCGTCCGCTTTCCGGGTCGACCGCTTCCGCCTAGTCCTTTCGGGGCTCTCGTCAAGCCACCGGCCTGGGGTGCCGGGTCAGCTCCATGGTACCCACAATGCCCCCCTTTTCCTGTCGGGGAGGAAGATCATCCCCGGTTGGAAAAAAAAAAAGGAACAAGCTTGATTGTCATATTATAGGGAACAATCCATCATTAATGTTGCTCAATTTTCAACGTAAATTTTGTAACTTTGAAACCCGCACAGACATTATCAAGCCTAGAGCTGATGCCGAGATTTAGAGGCAAACTATATAAGGCTAGTAGATTATCAGTCTTACCGGTTATCACTGTTCTCTGCTAGAGAAGGATACAATTCAATGTCGTCAGCCCTGATCGCTGGACGAAAAGACGATCGTGTTCAGCTTTTAACACGCCTAATCATGGCCGGGACCGCAGATTGTATGGTCTGAGCAGAGGCCTAAATGTCCCTGGGGGGACTTCTGGTGGTTCTAGAACTTGAATGGAGTCCGAGGACACCCCCTGCTGAATTCTGCAGGGATCGCCTAACCTCCCTCTAGCCTCATCCTCTCTCCTTTTCCTCTTTCTTAACCCTCTCGCAATTTCCATCTCTACTCTCGCTTTCTTCCGGCTTCGCAACAGCTTCTTTTCAGCCACATTCCATCTTCCTCTTCTTCAAATTTCATCTCCTTCCTCTTCGCAAAGGGCCTTCTTGGTTCCCATGGCGAATGCTCTCGCTTATTGTTTCTTTATTTTGACGTTATGAGTACTAGTTTGTCGTAGGTCAGATATGATTAAGCTTGGCAACAAGCATCGCTATGTAATCTGAACATCTTTTGGTGCAATTAATAAAATTGTAGTTTATCACTTTTCAGGCTCATTTGCAATTGTGTGGATATTCTATATCTAATCACAGGCTAATTGATCGTTATAAAACTTGTTAAGTGGGCCTGAACCGGTCCGAGATGAAGGCCTCGTCAGCCCACCTTAGTCTACATGCGGCTCCTAGAGCGAACCGCTGCGGATGTTGAGGATCCGGCAGCATCGACAGGTCATCGCTGCATTAAATGCGACTGCAGGCCCTAAGCGGCGATATATATAGATAGGCATCATTAAGTCGTACATTTTTCCTTTTCGTGTTATTTTGGTTTATCTTCTTTCCTCTTAGCGACCAACTACTGCGAATAGGCTAGTTCTACTCTATGCTCGCTCATGAGCCATTGTTGCGTGCATTCGCAGCTCATTCAAGCAGTAACCAACATCGCCCTAAGAGTGTTACCCGTGGGTGACTAGTTTCGACCGTCAAAATGCTTCGAAGAGAAGGGACGTGCCTTAATGACTTATTCTCGCCCGGCGCTATCGCCCGAGCTCTGAGTATGCCTTTGTACCACCGGGCATATGGTCAGGTTATAATATTCTTTTTCTCCTCTCCTTTGATCCGTCAGGACATGCAGGGTCGGGGAAGAGACTTCCACTATGGTTGCCCCTGAGGGCGCCTTTCGCGACGCCTCTCGCAAGCAACACTCTTCGTCCTCGCCCCTCACGATGGAGGAACCAAGGGCGCACGCGAGGTGCCTAATAACATTGACCTCCTGGCCGATGGAGAGGGCGGACGAGTCCACGTTGGGTGGAGAACACAATCTGTGTTTTTGACCGAGCATCTAGACTCACACGCTTCCTTGCCTGGCCATAGTTAAATAGTTTTTGCATTTACCCTGCGCTTCTCACTTTATCCACCCCAATGTGATTTTTATCCTAATCGGCAGCTACATGCTCAACCATTTGTACCAACTTGATCTCTCGTTGGTGGAACTTTTCATGATTTACTTTCTGAGCATGTACCTGGGTGGCCTGGATGTCCATGGCGTTTTTGAGCCCGCGACCGCAGATCGTCACTGGGCTCACTCGCCCTCGAAACTGAGGCGAAAGGGGCTGATCAGGAGGGGTCCCCTCGACGACCTCAGTTCCCGTTGTCGCTAATGTTAACCGGCCCAGCCCCTTCCTGTGTGTAGTCTTGCCGATTCGATTGTCACCTATACCCGACGCTGGCTGCTATGATGCATTAATCGTCAGTTACCTGCGAGGAAAGGGGCTTGGCGAGGAAGGTTGGTAAACTAGGTAGAGAAGCCTAGTATTGAGAAGATCCGCCGACTTTTGGAGATTTCCGAACTGGATTGCCACTGCCGGTTTCTGCTTACTCCAGAGAACATAAATGTCGTGAGGCGCAACCCGACTTATACCCTCCCAGTCATTCCCCGACCCTTGCCTTCGCACGTCGTGGAAGGGGAGCACTTTGTGATAGCTGATTTGAGGCGCCTAGTCTCTAGTAGTGCTAGTTCTTCCAGGAATCCAACAATCGAGGCATCGAGTCGGGTGCAAGGGGCCGGAAGCACACCGAGGTCATCCGGTTCCTCGAGCGGGGGTTCTAGTTCATCCCCTCCTGTTCCTGGTCAGAGAACTAGGAGTGATCGTCCCGAGCGCCTCCTCCCGCCTGCGTGAGTGGTCGAGCCTCGGCCTGAGTGGTAAAGGTCGGCTTTAAAGGGCATTCTGGGCGCTTGAACGCCGGTCCAAGGGGAGGACTGCATCTTGGACTCTCTCGGCCGATACCCCGGAAGGTCCCCGTGATCGGGAGGTTAAGAATCCGGGAGGAGAGAATGATCATGCCCGACAGAACACGCCCGCAAGAGGAAGCGATGTGTGATTTGGCTGGCGAAGTCGCACACCGCCCCTCGTCTCCTGGCCATGGACCACAAATCCGGCCGTCGATAGTCGCCTCCGTTAATCCGGGAAGTCTGTGGGACCAGACAATCATCATCCCCCACTCTCCTAAACTAGAGCCTACAGGTCGAATGGAGCCGGACAGGGCCGGCCGATCGGAATCCAACGAGGATGGTCCCGCCCGACCGCACCTGGGCATCCCGCTTCGTGATCAGCCGAGAGCAATCAAGGTGTCGGCATATGCGGTCCGGATTGCCCAGGCCCCATCGACTGGACTAGGTGATAACTGACAGCTACCTTCCTCCACGCGGGCCGAGCCCCCGAGAGAGGAGGTGTCGGCACCTGGGGCGGAAGAGGTGAAGGATATACAACGCCGTTGGGAGCCTTTCCATCATGGAGCGTCCGCGGCCGATCGGCTAGGCAATTTGTATCCGCACATCTACCGGTGCCTGTGAATGCTGCAAATCTGGTCTTCGCAAGGATTATACTGACCCCTCCCTACCCTCAAGGAGGATTTTCCGCAGATAATCGACGACCTGATACAAACCAAAACCGCAATCCGCCCAAATGAATCGAACTGTAAGATAGGGGTTCGGCTGGTGGCATTACCACTAATGCTTGTTTTCTTAGTTGCTACGGGTTTCTTTGTTGTGTCACGCAATAATAACACGGCGCTTCAAAGATCACGAAGCCTGAGCTCCGGCTAAGGGATCTGAGCGCTAAGGTTATATGCTTAGTGGGAATGGTCAAACGGGAGATGCAGAGGCCTCTACTAAAGAAGGCCGAAGCCGCGGTCGCCTACTGAGCCGGAGGCTAAGGAGTTCGCACGCCAGGCCGAGGCCGAGAGACGCAGATGCCATGAGGCGGCGATGGCTGCTACGACCGGCGCGCCAATACCCGAAAGATAGATAGAGTCTGAAGCTCGTCGTCCAACGCGGCCTTAGCTCTTGGCGGCATGCCCGCAGGGCGGTCCAACATGGAGCCGCCGGAGGCGTTGGCCTCAAGGGAAGTCGAAGGCTTTAAGAAGAGAGTGGTCGTTTGACGGATGAGAGACTTGCCTTGATCATGGAGCTTGGAACTATCAAGGATGGCCGGCCAGATTCTCGGAGAAGGTCAGCGCTAATGTGAGAGACAATGGAGGCCGAGTTCGATTCCAACGATGATGCGTTGTTTAATTATGGCTATGGTTGTTGCATTTTCACGCACAACATTTGCAGGAGCAAGCCCAACCTCGGATGGGATGTCGACTTTGTCCCGCTAACTCCGAATTCTTAGCTAACTCGATGCCCTGTGCTCTCTACGCGCCCCGCGGATCCCGTTGTCGCTAAGAGGGAGGATCGTTCGGAGAATAGCCCGGCCGTAGCAGGAAAGGGGACAACTCTTCCAATGAACCTCCCGGTTGAATAGGATGTCGTTGTTGAGCGCTTTATTGAGGCGGGACTTGTTTTGTTCAGTGTTTTCGTACCAAACAATTTTTCTTTCTTTCTTCTTTTTGCCAAGTTTTGTTATACTGAATGCTTTAATGTTATGCCATCCTAAGCTTTGCTCGATTTTGCTGAAGCCATTCTGTGTGTCTGTTAGAAATCATTGAGTCGGATGGGCTACTTGCTAGGTTGCCTGAATAAGTCATTCACTAGGTCATTCGGGTTTTATCATTTGACCATCTGGGAGTGATTCGGGAAGCCATCTCCGCCCGAAAGTGACGGGTCTTTCACCCGCTTCGCTCGGGCTTACGTGGATGTGGGCCGCGCCAGTAGCGAATTGGTCTGATCGGCATCCCGGAAACATGTATGTGACCAAATTAGATGTTATCTACGCCGGGTCAAGGGTGTCAATGAACCTGCGCTTTACCCGGACTTTGAAATTGACCAGCTAGATGTTACCTATGCTAGGCCGAGCAAGTCAGTTTCCTACGCCACCCGGACTTGTAATTTGACCAGCTAGATATTATCTATGCTGGGTCGGGCAGTCAGTTTCCTGCGCCACCTGGACTTATAATTTGACCAGCTAGATATTATCTATGCTGGCTCGCGTGTCGCCTCGCGCCCACCCGACTCTGTAATTTGACCAAATAGATATTATTTATGCTAGGTCCGGGGCGTGCCTGCGGCTTTCTACGCCACCCTGACTTATACTCTGACCAGCTAGATATTATCTATGCCGGGCCTGTTAGCTTCTTGCACCAACTCGACTTATAATTCGACTAGCCAACATTATATATGTCAATGGTAGGTCGGGCCATACACCCTGACTTATAATTTAACCGCCTAGATATCTATGTTTGGGCCTGTGTTAGTTTCCGCATCACTAGACTTATAATTTGACCAAATTAGATATTATCTATGTCACCTGGCAGGTCGCCCGTACAACTGGGACTTATAATTAATCACCAGATATTATCTTATGCCGGCCTAAAATGGGCCACACCCGAACTTGTAATTTAACCGCCAGATATTACTCCATGCTGGCTCCAAGTCGTGGGCTTTCCCGCGCCACTGGACTTCTAATTTGACCGCCTAGATATTATCGATGTCGGGCCGGCAAAGTCGGGCTTCCGCGCCACCCTGACTTATAATTTGACCAATTAGATATTGCCCATGCTACCGGCAGTCGGGCCCTCGTGCCACCCTGACCTCTTATAATCGACCCCCGCTAAGGCGTATATGCGAAGACATGTCAATAGTAGATAATAAAGATATTCTTTTATTTATAATACCTTTTCAAGTGCGTGGCATTCACATTCTAGGTACAGGAGTTCCATCTGTTTTGTCTATAAAGATAGATCTTAATTCTGCCACGTGACTACTGCATTTATCCCTCCTAGTCATCGGGAACTTTCCTGCCGAGCGGTCCGCTGTATTCTCAAAAACTTTCCTCAAAACTAGATCGCCCGGTTGGAACACCCGATGCTTTACTCGTTTGTTATAAGAATTTGCCAAGCGACGTTGGTAAGATGCTACTCGGATTGCTGCCGCTTCCCGTAGCTCGTCACTTGTGTCTAACTCTCTGACCACTGATCCTGCATTTTCTAATTTCGCAGGTCAACTGGATGGTAGGTGTATCTATTTCAAGAGGGGATACGCTTCCATCCCGTAGGTGAGTGCGAAAGGAGATGTCGGTTGCTTTTCGTTATGGTCCTTTCAGCCCGTAGCACCTCTCGTGTAGTTCCTCCACCCATTTCCCTAATGAGTCTAACCGCTTTCGAGGGCAAATAACAGGTTTTGTCGAGGCTTCAGCTTGGCCATTGCTGGATGCTCAGGGGTGGAGTATGCTTTATCTTCACTCAAGTAAAGTCCCGATAGACTGGGCCGCCAACCGTGGGCCCATTGTCGGATATAATTGGATTCTGATGCCGAACCGATTGCATACAATGTTTTTCCCGTGATGAATCGAAAATACCTCTATCCTTGATCGGACGGTGGTGGCATCAACCTCAATCCATTTCATCGGGGCCAACTGCGGGCGCACCAACAATAGTTTCTTTCAAGTGCGTGGTGTCGACCCACAATATCAATCCCCCACCGGTTTAACGGCCACTCCGCCAGAGACAGAGCAAATCTCGCAGACCGACGATTTCAAGACGGGACATTCGCTATGCGCGGTCACATTTTTCGACATAACTGCAATGGCCCGACCATAGCCGCCGCAATACCCCGCTGCAGAGCCCTAGCGCGTTCTTCCCGGCATTTCTATATACCTCGTGCAACTCACCAACACATAATCGCCTCGCCGAGTTAGACATTTCGTATAGTTCTGTGGACCTTTAGATAGCTGCCCGTTTACTAAGGGAGAATCTACCGACTGGATCGACCTTGTGAGCTCGCTCTATCACGTGTGCTTCCCAAGCAGGTAGAGTCAGATGATCCATCCAGACGGGAGAACCTCCTCTATCTAAATTTACTTGAGTATGTAGTATGGAAGAGCCATGGATAAGAGATGGGGAGATATATTGCTTCTTTTATCAAGTAAAGAAGCGCAACGACAGCCTAAGGCATCGCCATTACTCGGGCCCCGGGGACATGTTCAAGTTTCCTCAAGCCTGAGGGAAAGCGAATTTCTCGTTTGAATGTAGCATATTTGCCACCTGTGGGGTTCCCTGATCGAATTTCAAGGCTGGGACTTGTCCTACAACCAACCGGTGGGAGTCGCCAATCAAAAGGCTGGCCGCTGACCTGCAGTGCGGTGTCTCAGACCCCGCCATCATGGCTTTGCATCGATTCGCTATTGGAGGCGCTTAAAGCCTAAACGGATCGCCTGCTCAACTTTCCCCGGCCGGGAGAGGTTACCAGGTGACCGATGCCGGCTTCCCATTGTCCGAAGCCCCATCAACGCAAAGGGTCCACCACCCTTCGCTTGGGTAAGCATCGCCGCGGATTTCGCAGCGTCGCCAAGAGTTGCCCTTCTTTGAAAGTCTCGCCAGATTTCGATGCCATACTGCCACCCCATCGCTCAATCCAAGCATCTTCCGCATGCATCCAAATATGAATCGTGCCCCGGAGCGAAAGATCGGTCAGCACCACAACGGGATGAGCCTGGAAGTATGAGCGAATCTTCTGGGCGGTGCTATCTGCAGGCCAAGGCGCTGCCTGGGCGTGGGTGTAACTGCTCGTCGGTTAAGGATTTGCCGACAAACACCTAACAATCTCGTCCCCACATTCTTGCAAACAAGGCGCCACCATCGCATCAAAGGCCTAGGCAGATAGAGCGTGTCGCCTGGCCGGCTTATAAGAATCTGGCTCACAAGTATTGCTTGATTGCTACGAATTTGGCCGGATTCCTCATTCCATTCATCACGGCCAAGCCCCCGCAGTAAAGTGGAGAAGGCTTCCAAACTGGCCTGTAAACCGGGAAATAAACGCCAAGAGCGCCAACCGATAAGTCGCTTGTCGATCCCTTTCAGAACAAAGCTGACAGTGTGATGGCCTTATTTATCACAAGAGATTAGTTTCTATCCCCCTTTGAGTTACCATAAAGCCGAGGAATCGGTCGACGCTGACCCCGAAGGCATATTTTAGGGGATTCAGTTTCATACCGTATTCTCTAAGAAGGTCGAATGTCTGTTGGAGATGATCAGCGTGATCCGGGCGCTGCTTGGATTTCACCAGCATATCATCAATATAGACTTCCATTGTGCTGCCGAGTAACGGTCTAAACATTTTCATCACCAACTCTCGATAGTTACACCCTTGCGTTTTAAGCCGAAAGGCATCAAGATTAAATAAAGAGAGTCCACTGATGATGAAAGACTTTTTTTTTTCCGCATCCCGAGGGTGCATGGGGGATCGTGGTACTCCCAAGAAAGCGCTCAGAATGATAGCACACCGCGCCCACCGAGGCATCCACACCCGACGGCGGGGCGGGGAAGTTATCTGACAGCATCACGAGGTCCGTAATCCACACACATACTTCCATTTGTTTCTTGAACTACCACCACGTTGGCTAGCCATTCAGGGTATTTAATTGCTCTGATAAATCCATTATGTAGAAGATTATCAACCCTAAGCTGATGACTACATGATTCCAGGTGGAAAGCCGCTCCCACTTTTTGTTTGACTGGTCGCGTAGGTAGCTTATGTTTAGCTCAGGTGAGGCGTAGCGGGCTGATCCCGGTCATATCTGCATGAGTCCAAGCAAATACATCAGCATTTAATTGTATCACTTGGCATAATTAGGCCTTTTCATCCTCGGAGAGGAGGGTACTAACATATATGCATTTGTCCCGCCTGGCCAAGTGCGTGGTTTCCAATGGATCAATCGCCAACGTGCTCCTCATTCCCGCGCGACCTGGGCTGATGACTGGATTGCGTTGTCAGGCCGTCTCAACCCGTGGTTCACTTCAAAGCATTCCTCTCCTGCTCGCGCCTCGCATTAAGAGTTGATAGCATTGTCGCAGGGCTAACTCGACTTCCCGGCTGACTTGCCCTGACTCGCCGATAGCTGATTGTCTGCAGTGGCATGCGGATGGTACCGCTTATGAAAACCAGGCTCGCCAAGATAGCATTGTGGCTGCCCCGTGTCTTCTACCATGGAGAATGCAAGATTTGCCGAAGTCATCGACCCGGCCTGATTAAAAGGTGATGTCCCCTAACCGACAAGCAGGATAGCTCACGAAACCCGACAAAACTCTCGCCACGAATACCGTAGATGATCCATCGCATTCCCATCTCGCTTAAAGTCGAGATTGAGCAACCTGGGCCAAGACCGCTCGATCGATGAGAACCCCCCTGTGTACATCAAAACCGTTAATACATACGTTACGAAAAGGCCGTAGTGTGGTGTGATGACCCGTAGGGTTAATAGGGGAAAGAGTATAGGGTCATCAACCCACAGAATTAAGTCGTGGGATATCCCTACGTCAATCGTTTACTCCGCTCACCAGGTCGCCCTGAGCATTCTTCTCCGCCGTTGATTGATATTATTGTCGGCCGGCCCCGTGATAGTTGATATCGGCCGGTCCCAAGCATGCTCGATATCCGAGAACGGCCTCCGTCGCCGCTGAGCGCCGTTGCCCCGCGGTCGTCTCCTCGTACCGCCCGAGGCGCCCGACCCGACCCGCTTTCATCGCAAATTCGAGGCTCGCGTTGATTGGTCTCGTAATATGGGTCCCTATGATACTCGTGATCGTAGGGATCCGCGAGGCCGTCCGACCTACCTCATAGGTGGGGGCCACTGAAGCTCCGGGAGAGGTCCCGTGATGCGACGGGCGTGAGCTGGCAGGCGATATTGAGAGCAAAGTGGAACCGGGGATCTTTCCTCTTCTCGTATGCCATCTCGCCTTTCCGCCCGCTTGACCGCTCTGCTCGCACGAGCCCTTGCGCCGCTTGCCGCCCGCGGTTATCATGACAAGCCATAGGCGTGTCTTGACAATATCTTCCAATGAGAATTTATCCTGGCCGATATAATTCTTCCATAGTTGTCACGTCCAAGGATACGATTGAAATTAATGGTCAATCTCGCTTCTTCCTCAAGTTTCTCACACGCATCTATATTGTAGGGCATCAACTGGCCGGACCGCCGTCTCACCCCACGCGGTGAAGTCCCGTATGGACTCGTTCTCCGTTTAAGGATGGACTCGAGGGAGCTCATGTTCCCTTTTTTTTCTAACAGCACATACAGATTAACGCTCACGCCCGAATGTGTTTATTGATCCTCTGGGAGCTTAGAAACCGTTAAAGGTGGCCTGCCTGGCCTGGGAACACTTTATATAGAGTCGATCGCCCCCGGGCGCTGAGGATCATCATCAAGCCGGGAATGCAAAGATGTGATCGCATCGACCTAAGACCCGCCGTACATGGCGAAGGGTGGTATGGAGAGACCGCAGGGAGGATCGTAATCCAGGATATGTTGTCCGAGGGGAATGGAGAGCATGTCCCGCGGGTCCCTGACCTACGTGAGGAAAAATCATTTGCTGAGCGGGGCGATTCCGGGCGAGGTATATGACGGCACCGGGCGGGGAAGCCCCAGCCGCTGCACATATTGATGAGTTGGCGTTGGCGGTCGTTGGTCCCTACTGGGTTCTCTCCGCACCCGGCGCCTTGCAACACTGATGGACCGGCTTGATCGGCGAGGTGGCCTTCTAGATCAAGCCTGTATGCTCAAGATAGAGAACGCACGTGAGCTGAACCGCCCTGAGGATAGCTCATCATCCGCCCAGAGGGTCACGTCATCCGGCGCGACGACCTCTTTGCCTTTGCCGGGACGGGAAGGAGGAAATGGGCAGGGAGGTTCCCTCGATTGCTCGGTCCGACCGGCCTCCAACCGGGTTCATAGGTGCTGGCCCCGCAACCGGTTCGCTGCTTCTCGTACTGCCATATCTCGCTGGCTCAAGCCCTTTGTTTTGCTTCATCTCGCGCTACCGAGGAACCGGGTCTTCGTGGCGCCTTGCGGTCTAGGTTCACCGGATCGCTAGTCATGGTAGTGCACCCCAACGGTCCGAATGGATGTTTCACGCTCAAAGCCGTGAGGATCGAGGTCACCGAGCCGTGAACCCAGCACGCCTCGCAGCATCGCCCGGAGATTTCAGCCAGGGGCTGCTTTCCAGCCGCATCAATTGTACTTCCCAAATTCTCGTATCGCGGATCATCGCTATCCACTAGTTACTGCAACCTGCAAAACAAATAAGAAGATGACGATGGTGTTCCGTAGTCCCTTCAATGGAAAAGTTAGTCTTATTCTCAAAGACTTTGAGCTTATAGTCGCAAAATTCCTTCGATCCATAATCTCGTACCTTTTTTTATGTGACTTGCTTCCCATTTTTGGAAGGAGAAAAGAGGATCCGTCTTTTTTGGAGAGTAGACGATTTCTTCCCATAATGTTAGGGGAAGGTGGCTCTTATTTCAGGAAGGATGACTTATTCTGCCTTTTACGTAACTACCTTCCCGATAGGGCCGCAAATGCATTCCCTAATTGAGGCGGTGCGGCACTCGCCATAGAGACCTTATACTTATACCATGAAGAGCCGGTAGGGCAAATTTCAAGCCAGGGAGTTGCCGACGGAAAGGAAACACCGGGTAAAAGACATCCGGATATGAGATGCCCGACACTGAAGAAGGATTGGCTGTTGCCTTAAAGGCCAAGCTTAGCCTACCTTGGGGTACCCTAGCTAAGGATCGCCCGTGCTTTCCCGGGTCGGTTGGCTTCGGGCTTAGCTTTCAGTTTCTTGGTTATCCCGCCTGGTCGGGGTACGCCTCGGGCCCATGGTACCCACAACGGGTTAAACTTAACCCAATCACACTCAAACCCAATGGTTAAAACTTTATTATTATTTTTATACATCTATTCATTATATAACAAAGTTGTAGCATCTATTCGTGAGATACTGAAACCAAGTCTTTTCTTATATGCTGTTGTGGATCCCGCATTTTTAAATTATAACACATTTCCCATCAAAAGGCAAAACTGTTTTATTTTTGAAAACCATTTTAAAACTGCCAGTTGCCAACTATTTTTATTTTATTTTAAAATGGAAAACAAAATAATAAAGAAAAACTCTAAAAGTAACTCCTGATAAGAAAATGCAAGTTTGGGAAACCGAAGCCTAGGTCCTATGGGTCGTGGTTAGCGACCCGAGAAAAATTCAACTTTTCTCAAAAATGGTAAAATCGTAGACGGTTAAAAATCCGAATTTATTCTCTAGATCTCGACTTACCTAAACGGATTTTACCCTTAGAAGTTTCGAAATCTAGCTAGCACGTCGACTTCATAGAATTCGAGACAAATGAATTTACATGTTTCAGGGCATTGGCGCTTTCTGGATGTCAGAACGACATTTGATGACAAAATCACATATAACATGTACTCATGTGCCATAAGTGGCTTGAGTAGAGAAATGATGAAAATGGACGGCCGAGATAGTACCAAATGTCGAAAATCCAAGCTAAGGGACAAAATGGTCATTTTGGAATTTGATTAAATGGGGAAAAGACAAACGTTTGAATAGTGCATCTTCTTCTTCCTTTAAACCAAAGACAAAACGGGAAAAGGGGGAGGAAAACAGCAAGAGCTGATTTCTTTTTTTAGAGTGAGAGAGTGTCACTTCTCTCTAAAATATCGGGCGATCCGACCGTCGAAATTCTTTGGAGCAAGAAGCAAAGCTGCTCTACGCGAAGAGGACAACGCGTAGGTGTTCTGCTGCTTGAGTTTCGGCTAAACTCCGCGAGGAAATAGGTTTCATCCTACTCTGCTTACACTTTGTTTAAGTGCTATATAATGTTTTGCGGTTTATTTCTCTTGAACGGTTGTTGACGGCTCCAAATCTGGAACCGAAGTGTTGGGATTTGAGATCCGCGGACAAATTCATACGCTTTACGGGCTGTTTGAGTTGTTAATTGTGTAAATTGTGAAATAAATCATGTATTGGTTTGTATGAGGCCGGAAATGGCTGTGAAATTCGGGTTCACAAAGTGAACCGATGATTGGTGATTTGCTCGGGAACAGTAACCCGAGGGTTTCACTGTTCATAGGAATAGTGTTCACAAAATATATTTGTGAAAATGTGCTTATCGAGCACCAAATCGAATTGCTCGTATTTCTGGATGATTAGCCCAAGTGAGCTAATTTTTGGTGTAATGAATCGGAATTGCATAACATGTTTGGTGGTGGATTTAAATTATGTGAATATATGCATGATTATATATTTGCATGTGTTATAGAATTGTACTGGAATTGGCATCATGCATTCCATATGCACTGGGGCATCCTAGAACGATAGGAATGAGTGCATGAGGTGATACTTGAGAGAATAGTTTCGGAGGGTTGACTAATAAAGATAATTATCGGAGTGTGTCCATTATAAAAATATCGGAGGGTAGTCCATATATGAAATATTAATCGTCGGAGTCGGACCACCGATATATCTCTAGAGGGTAGTCCAATTAAATATAACATCGCAGACTCGGCCCAATATTTATATCTGGAGGGTTGTCCACAATACAAAACATATCTTTGTTGAAAATATTTTTCTAGGCAAGAGTGAGGAGTCGGTGAGGACTCTGTGGCATGAGTGGTAAGGTTAGACATTCAAGTAGGATCATGCATTTGCTTGAATGTGTGTTTACTTTGGAGCATTACATATGCACTTAGGTGAGAGTAGCCCACTTAGGGTGATTCCACTCATCGAGCATTAGCCCACTCTCGCTGAGGGAACATATTTTCGCACAGAGCGCACAAGGAGACGACTTCATCCTGCAGGCCGAGCTTGTGAAGAAAGTCGGTTGTGGCTTTTGATGATTTTAACATGTATTAGAACTCTATAAGTTTGATATATGTTGTATAAGAGTAGATTAACTTTTGTGTTCATGGTAGATAGTCGGGGTATATTGATGAGTATTGGTTTACGGCCCAAGAGGCCGTTTATTCATATATGTATCATGTGATTGATGTCAGATTGTGTGATGTATTTGGGTAGAGCTCCCGTACAAAGGAGACTCGCCTGATTGGTGGAGATGCCTGTCGCCCGACATTCACGAGTATTTCATGTTGACGTAGTCAATGGACCCCTGATTCGGGGCGTTTCATAGCTTGGTATCGTGTTTCTAGGTATACGAGTACCTAGTGGCTGAGGGATTTGGGCTTAGCCATAGTCTGGAGGTGTAAGAACATCACCACTAGGTGTGGTTCGATGTCATTTAGGTATGAGATTACCTAGGAAATCACTCGAATAGAACACCGCACGCGATGCCTACGCGTGATCGCGCATAACATGAGTTGTACATGTTATGTGAATGATGTTTATACATGCCAGGATATGTCGGACGTTTGGGTGCTTAGGTAATTAGCACTTATTATGTTTTAAAACAATCTTAGGAGCTACGCAGTGTAACTGAAATGAAATAAATCAATCAATTTATTTGGTTTATCGATGACAAAATAGAATTTTTAATAAAATTTTAAGGTGTTAGAACATTTGGGAGTTTTACAAAGGAGTAAACTGAAAAAGAGAATAAATAAAATAAATTTGAATAAACTTATTTGGCTTTATTGTCGATCAAATAAAATTTTAATAAATTTAAGGTCGAACACTAAAAGTTAGTGTTAGATCATGAGGTTTGAGAAAATTCTTGACAACATGGTCCGTAATAAAAGAAAATAACAAAATAAATTTTATCAATTTATTTGGTTTAGAGGTGAAGCAAATAATTTTCTAAGGTTTTACAAGTTGTAAAATTGAAGAAAATGGAATAAAATAAATTTTTATAAATTTATTGAAAGGCTCGAAATGAAAAAAAATTATGAATATGTGTTTTTTGGGGTATTTCCAAGAGCCGGAAATACTGAAAAAAATAATAATAATAATAATAACAATAATGAAAACGAAAAAAATTTCGTTAAAGGAAAGACTAGGCTACTGAATTCACTGTATTGCAAGACAAGGTTTGTATTGCAACCTATGTGGGCTGGAAGGTGGCTGGTTTAAGGAGAAATTGTATTGCAAGATGATAGGTTGTATCGTGACTAAGAGGAGCAGCCGGGGTCAGACATGACACATCGTGCACCCAAGCTCATGACACGGCGCAGCGGGGGCGCGCAGAAAGCGGGGGCGCAGCGGAGGCTCACTTCCGGGGCGCCGGGCGCACGCGCTGAGGCGCCGCAGGTGCCAGCCAGGGCGCTGACGCTGGCGCTCTAAGACAAGCCGTGGGAGCGCGAGTGGCGCTGACCTTGTACTCGGGTAATGACCGGTCGGGGCCCACACACTACCAGACCCGCCACCGACACGCCACGCGCGGCGGCTCGCACGACCAGGCAGCGCCGGGCCAAGTTGGTGCACCGTGCACTGCTCAGCTTCACCACCCGGGCCAATCTGCTTGGACTCGCATCAAGCTCGTCACCGCTCATGAACACTGTTCATCACCAAATTTTTTCGAAATAATTTTTTTTAAAAATATTTAATTAAATAAAATCAAATCAAATAAAATGAGACAAAATTTTCAAAAAAAAAAATGAAATTTTTGTTGATAAAAATGTTTTAAATGTATAATTAATTGTCTGTGACACTTGTAAATGCAAGGACAATGTGTATACACTGATTTATGTGTATGAATAGTGTCTCGGGGCGGTGTTTATGCCTTAAAGATACTGAATTGAAATTGAATTTTCCATTGTACTGTGATGATGGCTAGACGATGACGATGACGGCAGAACGCAGGGCGCTCCTACTCTGCATCGGGTCGCACCACGTTGTTTGATCGCAGCTTTTACTCGAGGTCAGAGGTATTGCAGCAGCTGCTATCGCACAGGCTGTATAGCAGGTAGTCAAGGAGGTCCTAGTAACCTCCAAAGGTTTAGGGCACATCATCCTCCGACATTCACAGGGGGAGGAGACCCGATAGTGGCAAACCATTGGTTCATACAGATTGAGAAGGCGTTAGAGATCATGGAAATTACCTCTGGCACTACCAGGATTAGACTAGCTGTGTTCCAGCTAGAGAGTGAGGCCCAAATATGGTGGAAATGGGCAAGGATCTCAGAGACCTGAGTGGTTTTTGTATGTGTTCTCCCCTGTGGGATTAGTGGCGAATAGGGATGATATGTCGCGGGTTGCGAGCCGAGATCTCGGGACTCTACTCACACAAAGGGACCTAAGGATAATGGACATGTCGAAACTGGATGTCATCCCTGGGGGATGACTGGTCGCACAACCATGTGGTCATTATCGATCAGGAGCGTAGAGGGTTACCGCACGCTGTGACGTTCTCGTGGTGGTATTTCAAGGGGACAAGCATGACATTGGCCCCATACAGCATACGAGTCCAGTGTCGTGATAGTCACGGTCACTAGCGAGCCGCACCCCAGAGGATGAGGAGACCAGACTAGATCTACCTCGAGTAGTGCGAGTGATGTCGGAGACATCTGATCACTCATGAGGGTCGCAGACTTTCTAAGACGAAATACACCGGCATTTCACCTGGCCTCTATGACTTGATGATGGCAATCGCCGAAATGAGGAACTCAGTCCAATACAGGAGCGCTGACAAGGTCTAGATTGGGATCGAAGACTTCACCAGGTGCTCCTGCCTCTAATTGCGAAGAAGAAGGAACTCCGGTTGTTGCGAAGAAGAAGAAGGACAAGACCCTTATTTGTGCATTGATTACCGACAGTTAAACGGGTTCACGATCAGAATCGGTACCCATTACGGATTGATGATTTATTTGATCGGTTGAGAGGGCGAATCTACTCAAGATGAACGCCGCTGAGCACCATCGGTGAGGTTAGGAAAGGCAGATATCCCTAAGACAACATTTGGGCCAGATTATGGGCACTTTGAGTTTCTGATGATGCCCTTTGGATTGTGAATGCACGGTAGCATTCATAGACCTCATGCATAAGGGTGTTCCAACCTTATCTAGATCAGTTTATCCGTGGTCTTCGTGGATGACATCTTAATCTACTCCTTGGTCGAGTGGGGCATGAGTATCACTTGAGAGTTGTTTTACAATTGTTAAGAGACCATCAGGTTATGCGATAAGTTCAATAGTGCGAGTTTTGGCTTCTCGAGGTGAGATTTTGGGACACGTGGTGTCAACGCCCGGGAGTGTCGGTCGACCGGAGAAGGTTGAGCGGTGGAGTTGGGAGAGACCGAGATGTCAATCTTCGAGATCACGTGGTTTCTTGGGATTAATTTGCGGGTATTACGAGGAGATTCGAATGGGTGAGTTGTCCCTCGGCGGGATCGTAGGACTTCGCCTACGGGACATGGACTCCATGGTTGGGATGGCCCTGACCATAGAGAGAGAGAGATCGAGGATGCTCGGAGCACTCGGGATGTGGGTGTTGGTAGCAAGAGGGAGGATCAGCCTTCTTCTAGTTCGGGGAAGAGGCAGAAGACTTCTGCTTCACACGAGTTTCAGGACCCGGGGGGTCGGGATTAGGCATGTGAGGCAGGATTACACAGGAGCGGGGATCAGGGACTTTGGACAGTCTTGATCGATTAGGCCCACTCGTGGGAGAGTATCTGATTCATTCGCCACTTGGCGCAAATGCGGGACGAGAGGCAGGTTTAGTTTGAGTCTTATCTGAGCACTCCCAGCGGCCTGAAATAGGCCATAGGGGCCAGAGTGTGGGTCGAAGTCAGGGACAGATCAGAGTTATGTAGCGGAAGCGTGGTGGACCTTAGGGTGGTAGACATATTGGTTGTTGATGTCAGGCTTGACATGGATGAGTTGACAACCATCGGGTTGTCAGTAATTGGGACCTTAGCCGGGTTGTCATAGGCCGACTATGGTTGGGCTTAAAGGTTAAGGCCTTTAAACCAGGGAATGGATGTTCTTCCCTAGGATGTAGGGTGAGAGTTGATATGATAGGTCGGGATTATGAGTGAGAGATCTCCGAGATTCTGCTCATGGTGGACCCCGGGATTTGGGGCGTCATAGTATGACATTATTGCGTTCGTGTGCACGGTAACATCGCGTCGAATCGGGTGTGGGTGCACGGTAT
Source organism: Tetrastigma voinierianum (assembly GCA_016808115.1). Classification (NCBI taxonomy): domain Eukaryota; kingdom Viridiplantae; phylum Streptophyta; class Magnoliopsida; order Vitales; family Vitaceae; genus Tetrastigma; species Tetrastigma voinierianum. The sequence continues at coordinate 68,610 of JAEQBH010003003.1, read as the reverse complement.
GGTCATTCACCACTCTTGGTGAGTGTGGGTTGAGTTTGTCTTTAGGACTACGTCCAATGAAGACTCATAGTTCGATTCAATAAATGAAGAATAATTAAAGTGTGTTAGGCAAAGCAAAAAGGGGGTCGTTAATCCCCTAAGGTGAGAATCCTGGAGTTAGGGTGTAAGAGACCCGAGAAGATATCCCGAATTTCTATGTGAATGTAAGGCTCGGAAGTGTGAAGCCCAGAGTTATGCTAATGTCGAGATGAAAACACACATGGTCGGTTATCACGTAGACTTATGGTTTAGTGATAGGAGTCGGGAGTGACTCGAGATTTGGATAACCCTTTGGCAATTGCATTGGGTGTTGTTGAGCCGGCAAGGGCTCGGTATATGGATTTCATTCATGACATGGATTAGGTTGAATGTCCATTGGATTGTCAGTGATTGTGACCTTGGGAAGGTCAGCGTTTACACACCAAGCAAGGGTTGTATAGGGTTACACGTTGTGCGGATTATATTACAGGTGTTAGAGGACACGCTGCGAGCATGCGTCCTGGGTCATAAGGGTAGAAGAGCATTTGCCCTTAGTGGAGTCGCCTCTGACAATAATTATCGAGCAGTATCATATGGCACCATATATGAGGCATTGTATGGGAGGCCATGAATCCTCCATATGAGCATTGCCTGATTGAGACACCTACGAGAGGTGGGCTTATCTGACAGCATCTTCTCACGGCCGGGCCGGCGGAGAGAGCTATGCGGATGTAAGATGTCGACCCTTAGAGTTCGGAGGTTGGGGATCACGTTTTCTTGAAGGTGATGCCTAAGAGAGGTGGTCGAGGTTTGTAGCGTGGGGCTATCGCCAAGATTCGTTGGAGCCTTCGAGATGCTCGAGAGGATAGGCCTTTATGCTTGTCTGGGGTTGGCTTTACCGCCTAGCATGTCGGGTGTCGCCTGGGTGTTTCTTTCACGTCATGCTCGGAGGTATGCGTCGAGGATCCAGCTCATGTAGTGGATTGGGGATAGATCGAGGTTAACATTGATGGGACCTTTGAGGAGGGACCAGTATGTATTTTGGAGAGTCGTGATCGGGTTTGCGACGCAAGACCATGTGGCCCAGTGAGGTGCTATGGCGACCTTATGGAGTGGAGGTCGGCGTGGGAGGCGCGAGGACACGTGCGGGCCACAATATCCTTCTGTTTAGGGAAGAAGGTACGTAGTTTAGTCGTTTAATAATTAAATGACGAGTTTACATGCATGGTAGAGTGCACGTTGCATATGCATGTGAGTGATGTGATTGTCCAGAATTTCGGGACCAATTCCTTTTTAAGAGGGAAAATCATGACAGAAAATTCAATTTTCTAAAAGGAGTAAAGTATTAATTTCGGGTTAAAAATTCGAAATTTATTACTCTAGATCTCGGATGTGAAAGCAGATTTCACGATTAGAATCGTCTCATGAAATCATATTTAGCCAACGTCGGGGTGCAGAAGCAATCGAGATTTACACGTTTTGAGAGCGTGCCGTTTGGATGTTTGTAAAACGATATTTGATGTGACAAAAATCACATATAACATGTACTCATGTGCCATAAGTGGCATGAATAGAGAAATGATGAAAATGGATGGCCGAGATAGTACCAAATGTAGAAAATCCAAGCTAAGGGACAAAATGGTCATTTTGGAATTTGATTAAATGAGGAAAAGACAAAAGTTTGAATAGTGCATCTTCTTCTTCCTTTAAAAGCAGACAAAAGCGGGAAAAGGGGGGAGAAAAAAACAAACGTGGCGAGTTCTTTTTTAGAAGTGAGAGAGTGTCACTTCTCTCCCAAAATATGACGATCAGTATTGAAATTCTCGGAGCAAGTAAGGCTGCTGCAGAAGAACTGCTTGGCTAATAGTACGGTTGGCCGAGTTTCAACAAACTCATGAAGGAAGGGGTTTCATCCTACTCGGTTTTTACACTTTGTTTAAGTGCTATATGTCTTTGATTGGTTTTGACATAGGCAGCTAGTTTGATCAGTTCAATCTTGGGCAAAGTGTTAAGTTTTGAGACCCACGGACAGTCATTATCAGTTTCACGAACTGTTTGGGTTAATCGTGTAAATTGTGAAATAAATCATGCATTGGTTTTGTATAAGGGCCGAAATGGCCGTGAAATTCGAGTTCACTTAAAGTGGGCGATGGATTGATGATTCATGGGAGCAGTGGCAGGGTTCTTGATCATAGGAATAGTGTTCACAAAATATTTTTGTGAAAATGTGCTTGGTTGAGTAATTCAAATCGAATTGCTCGTGTTTGATAATTAGCCCAAGTGAGCTAATTTTTGGTGTAATGAATTGTGGAATTGCATAACATGTTTGTGTGATTTAAATTATGTGAATATATGCATGATTATATTTGCATGTGTTATAGAATTGTAATGGAATTGGCATCATGCATTCCATATGCAGAATCTGAGCAATGGAGATGAGTACATGAGGTGGCGATGCGAGAGAATAGTTTCGGATGGTTGACTAATAAAGATAATTATCGGAGTGTGTCCATTATAAAAATATCGGAGGGTAGTCCATATATGAAATATCAATCGTCAAAGTCGGTCCAGTGATATCTCGGAGGGTAGTCCACTAAATGTCTAACCTTCGGAGACAGTTAATATTATATCGAAGGGTTGTCCACAATTACAAACAAATATCTTTGTTAAAAATATTTTTCTCATACATGGCTTAGGCAAGGGTGAGGGAGTCGGTGAGAACTCAGGGTATGAGTTGTATAAGTTAGACATTCAAGTAGGATCATGCATGCCTTGGAATGTGTGTTCCTTTGGAGCATTGCATGTGCCTTGGGGCAGTAGCGCAGGGTGATTACACTGCGGCGTTAGCTCCATACTGTTGAGGAAACATATTTTCAAGTACAGGGAGCGCACGAGGAGACGACTCATTCTAGAGGCCAAGTTTGTGAAGAAAGCCGGGTTGTGGCTTTGATGATTTTAAACATGTATTAGAACTCTATAAGTTTGATATATGTTGTATAAGAGTAATTTATTAACTCTTGTAACTATGGTAGATAGTTAGTATATTGATGAGTATTGGTTTATGGGCTGAGACGTTTATTCTATATGTATCATGTGATTGATGTTGGGACAGGTGATGTATTTGGGTAGAGCTCCCCGTACAAAGGAGACTCTGCCCGATTTTCGTGAGAGATGTCGGGTCGCGGGTGTGCCCGAGTATTTCGAGGTTGGTTGGTCGATGGTGCGAGTTTGGGGCGTCACACGTGTGCCTCTCGAAGAGTACAATGGAAGTGTAGTACCCCTATAAGTCCCTAAAGCCTACTAAACAAAATAATGAAAATGCGGTTTTTGACTAATCGATCAACGAATACCGAAGACAAACAATATGATATAACATCATCATATATATATATATATATATATATATATATATATATATATATATATATATATATAAGCAAATAAATAAAAAAGTAAAGTCATATGAAAAAATATGTACGTGTAGGGTAGATTAGAAACTCTATCAATTAGGAAACAATGTTAGTGTAATAATAAAATACAAAATATTTAAATGATTTGACATCTGGTCTATAACTTAATTTCTAATTGATTGTAAATATTTTGTATTTTATTATTACACTAACATTGTTTCCTAATTGATAGAGTTTCTAATCTATCTCACAGATGTCAAATCATTTATTAAATGATATATGAGATGTCGGGTCCAACCCAAGCCCATTTATATATTACACAAATTAACTCCACAAGATAATATTTTATTGGAATTATATAATTAATCATGTGATTAGAATTTTTTTTTAAATAATTTAAAAATGAAATTTTGAAAATTGGAAGTTTGAAGTTGAACTTTGAAAATTAGAGATTTTTAAATAAAATTTGGGAATTTGGGAATTCTTAATTGATATTTTTTAAATTGGAGATTTTAAATTAATAACTTGAATTTTGGAATTGAGACTTTAAATTTTATAAATTAAGAATTTGGAAATTTGAAATTGAAAACTTGAAATTTTGGAATTCGAAATTCGAAATTGGGGGACTTGAATTTTAAAATTAGTTAAAATTTGGTATTTGTAATTTGGACTTGGAAACTTGAAAATTAAAATTGTAGGACTTGAAATTTGAAATTATAGCTATTGAATTTTGAAGTGAAAAATTGTAATTTTGAAATTGGAAACTTGAAATTTTGGAAATTGAAAATTAGGGGACTAAATTTGAAATTAGGGCCCTTAGTTTTGAAATGAGGAATTGTAATTTTGAAATTTGAAACTTAAAATTTTGAAATTAGAAATTAAAGGAAGTGAATTTTGAAAATAAGACACTTGAATTTTAAAATTAGGAATTTGTATTTTAAAATTTGAAAATTGAATTTTAGAAATTGAGAATTTTTGAATGAAATCTTTTTTATTTAAAAAAAATTTAGAAAACTTTATTTTGGTTCAAAAAATTTTAAAAATAAACAAATAAATAAGACATACGAGATAAGCTAGCATAGTGGTTGAGTTGCTTACTCTCAAATTGAAGATTGGAGGTTCAAACATCGAATGTGATTTTATTTAATTTCATCTTTAGAATAGAAAAAATAATAATGATATTATTCAATTTTTAAAAAGTGATAAATTATGAGTTCAGTGCATGTGTGAGTGAGTGATAATATGTGAAATGGTGCATGAAAGTGTGTGGATGAGGCTTGAACTTAAGTGAATGGGTTGAACCCAATTGCGGGCTCAAAAGTTAGTGGGTGGGGCTTTGTTTTGGCTTAAGTGGATGGGTTGAATCAATAAACTAATGGGTTGAGCTTGATTTTAGCTCATTTAGGGTAAACTAATGAGCTGAGCAAACTTAAGGGTGATAAGTGGTCGGAATCTGAGAATCTTGGCTAGAAAATAGCAGACGTTTGGAACTTTTGGCTAAAAAGTGACTAAAAAATACTCAATGAAACTGAAAAATGACTAAAAACACAAATTATGACCTAAAAACATAAATCAAGAATGAAAATAAAGCTAATCTCCCCAAATAAAATGGAAATATGCTCAAATTGTATATAAAAAACTATTAAAACAATAAATAATAATGAATATGACAAAAACTTACCTTATTTCCCTTCATTTATCTTCACTTAAAGCTTTTAAGTCTCTTTTTTCCTATCTTTCATCATTTTCCTTTTTCTTCATTTTCTAGACACTCTCTCCCTTTCTTTATCTCTCTCTTACTACGGGTAACCTCATCTACAAGAAAAGCATATATTGTCTTTTATACCTCAAGACAAATCTACTAAGGCCATCTTCACTCTTCACTTGGCCTCCCCCTGATCCTATAGAATCTAAGGCCAAAAAGGGGAAAAACAAAAATACTCTCGAATGGAGGTCTACAAGCAACTCAACTCTTTAACCACTAAATCAAGCTTCATTGACAACCCAAGGGTTAAAACTTAACTCATAGTTCAAGAATCTAATCTTAAGACTTTCCTTTATGTATGTCCCTTCTCTTAAAACATTTTTACAATCATTTTCTTTATTCATATTGTATGTTATCTAATATTAGTTCTTTGTTCTTTGTTGTTTGTTATTTATTTTGCAAATAAAATTAGTGTAAGACAACAATTCGGATATCTAATTTAATTGTATATAATATTATTCTAATTTTATTATAGTAAGAAATATTTAGTATAAAATAAATATATTAGACAATGTTTCATTCAAGAAATTTTAAGAAAATAAAAAATGAATTTCAAATTTTCAATTCAATAAATTTATTTTACTTAGAAGTTAGAAGTCAATTTTTTTACTTTATCTTTCTTTATTATAAAGGGAAAATTAATTTTAAAATATATAAAAATTTTAGTAAAGTTTAATTATATTTTATTTTCGTGAAAACAAAATGTCTCCGTTTCTTTTACGCTTCTCAAAAATACGATGTAGCCTTAAATTTATAGTTTAAAATTTTATCAAATATTTATTTTTCCACAGCTCTCTCTGTTGGTTTAAAATAAAATATTACTATTTAACTAATTACATTTTATTGAAATTTTAGAAATTTAGAAATTGGAATTTTAGAAATGGAAAAAAAAATAACTAAATTGGAAACTTGGAAAATAGAGAAAATAAAAATTTGAAATTAAAAGATTGGAATTTCAAAATTTTGAAATAGGATAGGGGAATTAAAAAATTCTGAGATTTAGAAATGTGGAAACTTATTTAAAAGTTGAGATTGAGATATAAATTTTATAGCATAGCTGGAATTAAGAATATGATCTTAATGGCTAAAACAATTTCATAAAGATGCAATAAAAAATTATTGGCAATTCTTCCTTAAAACTTAACACCAGAAAAAAATTAGCATTTTTTCATAGCATAAAATTTCTCTTCTAATTATTTTTAGTTTTCAATAAAAATTAAACAATATATTTAAAGAATTATAAAAGTAAAATAGAATTCTAGCCGCCCTCACATATTTTTCTCTCATCTTGTTCTTATAGCCCATTTTCCTCAAGTAAGGAGAGGTGATTTTTCGACAATTCTTGGCCTGAAATCATCAATTTGCATCTTTCTTTTTTTCATTTGTTTGATTAATAAAATGGTTTTTTCATTTTTCTCTTATCTTGTTATCTTTTAGCCCATTTTCATCAAGTAAGGAGGGGTAGTTTTTTTTCCATTCTTGGTATGAAATCACTCATCTGCATCTATTTATTTCATTTTCTTATTTAATAAAGTGGTTATTCCACAAATATTTATGTTTTTTCTTGTTTTTTTGTGTTGTCATCGTTTTATTGACGTTTGGTTTGTCGTTATCTTATTGCAACGCTTGGTTTGTCGTCGGCTGCATTCTGACATGTCTGTCGTCGTCTTTGTTGGCTGAGGCTTTATTTGTATGGATAATTGAAAACGAAGCAAAAGCGGATTTATCAATTGAAGATATCATATTATGGTCGTAAGTATGTTAAAGAATTGGAGTCGAAGATATTCTTATCACTATATTATCAAATTTGTTGGTTTTATACCGATTTATTATGTTATTAACCTGGATATTGTTTATTCTTATATGGTTTTTAAATTTTTGTATCTTAGATCTATCGATCTATTACAAGTTTGAATAAATAATATTATCGTTCCTTTAAAAAAAAAATGTTTCTTGCACGAAGATTTATGTTTTATCTTGTTTTTTTGTGTGGTCATCATCTTATCGACGTTTGGTTTGTCACTATCTTATTGCAGCGCTTGATTTGTTGTTGGCTTGTTACAACATGGTACTATTCGTTGTCTTGTTGCAACGTTTTATTTGTGTGAGGATAATTCAAACATGCAAAGCGGATTTATTAGTCGAATATATCAAATTATGGTCGTAGGTATGTTAAAGAACTGGGGTTGAAGATATTACAGTCACTATATTATAAAATTTGTAGATTTTATCCCTATTTATTATGCTATTAACCGATATATTGTTTCATTCTATATGATTTTTAGCTATATGTACTTTTTATCTATCGATCTATTGCAAGTTTAAGTCAATAATATTATTTTTTTTCTTTCAAATAAGTAAAATAGAATTACAATTTGTAGAGAAGATAAGTTGGATGACACTGATGTGTAACTAGAGCTGACAATATGGGCTGAGCTCGATGGACCAACCCTGTGACGCGATTAATTAAGTTGGCCGTATTTGTGAGCTGTGTGTTCATATCATGAAAGCCCTTACATGAAGTAAAATGGGCCACTTGGGCCCATTACATCACCAAAAATCTAACCAATTATATTACAATAATTCAGAGTAGTACATCACTCTTAATACAAACATATATTAAAATTGAAATTCTAATACATGTTTACAAAATAATCAATCAAAACCACATATCGGCTTTTTTCTTCTCAAAAGCATTTTCCAATAGGCGTCGTCTTGAACGATCCTGTGCACGAAATAATGTTCCTGACATGAGTGAGCAATGCCCGATAGTGGAATTATCCTGCACGGGTTACTCACTTTAAGTGCGCATACGATGGTTCAACACAAACACATTCAAGTAAATACATGATCACTGCTGAATGTCTACATGATATGGATGAGATGTGACTCGCACTTTCCACTTCTCGTACCGCTCCTGTGCATGCTAAGCGAAGTGTGAGAAAACATTGTTTTCAAAACAAAATATTTTGTTCTCGAAAACATACTCTTAGGAGTTCCGGTAAAATCCTATTAAACGACCCTCGAGGTGAATTCTTGGGTAATTCTCGAAACTTGATCGTAGGTCACTTTCCGAGATGGCCATTGAACAACTCTCCAAAGCAATTCTTCGGAAAATCTTCCTTGAAATTCCTTTCACAACCATTTTTCCTTTTTCTTTCTTTCATGTCATGCACTCACACCTATTGTTCTAGGTTGCCCTCGTGCATATAAAATGCATTATCTTAATTTCGAGCAACACATGCCGATATATCTCCAATCATACATATTGTCAAGGCCCCAGTCGCAGGAGCACTACATGAGCTCACGAGGGATATCTGTTTGCTTTCGGAAACGAGTTCTTTTTAAGCCTCAGGTGGGTGTCCCGAGTCGATCTTGGGATCGAACTTGGGACCATGGCTTAAGTACCCAAGTGACACCACCCACTACCAAGCGAGCTAGGCGCCTTTTTGTTGTCAAGGCCCCACGGTCTGGGGGCTTGCATGACTCACAGGATATCTGTTGCTCGGAAACGAGTTCTTTTAGCCTCAGGTAGGTGTCAATGATCGATGCTAGGGATCGAACTTGGGACCATGGCTTAGGTACTAGTGACACCACCCCGGCTTGCCAGCGGGCTAGTGGCTCGGTTGGTAGTGAAGTAACTGGTACCGCTCATGGTCCAGTTCGATCCCTGCTGCGCAATTGCGGAAGCGCAGTGCAACAACAGTATCTGTGAGTCAGGTAATTCTTCTGATGACCCGAAGATTACTGACATATATTAACAAATTCACATACAAACCCACGTATTTATTCATTCATGGCTTGATAATATCAAAATTAGCTCATTGGCTAATTAATAATTTAATTCCAATGGCTCACACACAATTATATTTCATATAATTCAAACATCATGTTAACACATTTAATTCCATGCATTAACATATTATTTTCCACACAATTCAAGCCATTCATTTTAAGAAAATTTTATGCAAATAACACATGAACATTTGGTCCAACCGCAAAAGTCAAGCAGTCCCAAAAATAGTGTGTGAAACACCATGGACAACCCCTCATCAACATCGGTTTACTTCCTTGGAGCAGAAATTAGTGGTCATTCGAAGCCTCCACGACACCTAAAACCACAATTTAACACACAGATTATAACACAAGCCACACCAACAGCCAGTGGGTTGTCAAAGCAGTCCTAATTTCCGGCGTTCGGAGTCCCGAGTTTTGGGACCGACCAAACGGTCATTCACGGCCTCGGAAACACTCGAATCATTATAGCTCTTAAGCAAGGATTAAATCAAGTAGGAGAAAACCCCTACCTCCCGGAGTTGTCGAAACTCTACAAAACTGGTACCCACGCATAGCCCTTGCCGTGGGGAGCAACTTTGTTTCTTGCCTCGTCGGGAATTCTAGAGATAAGGTAGAGCTTATCTCTCTAAAAATCCCACTCTTTCTCTTTCTACGGTTCTTTCTTCTCCCCTACTCTCTTACTCCCTCTCCCGACTGCATTTGGTCGGTGGGACCGAGACTTGTCATCTGATATCCCACGTGTCCAGTCTAGTGGCTCGTAGGATTTTACCTATCCGCATCCATCTACTTTGAGATTTCACCAATGGCATGATGTCATGTGTCATATCTTACTGCGGCTCGTGTTTAGTAGTCTGTGACCATTGACACCTGTGAGCCTCAAAGTAATGGTATCGTATTAAGTTCTTATCGGCATTGAAAATTCATTTGTGTCAAAATTTGATGTGGTAGCTAAGTTTTGAGGCGATTCAACGGTGGTCAGTTCGTCGTCAGAATCTGAAAATTCAGTTTTGTGAAGTATCATTTACCTTTTTGAAACTTAGAATTTTGCTCAGTTTACATTCTTCCTGCGCCAAAAATTTAAGGTCGAAATTCCGTACAATCACAACAAATCACATGCATATGCAACGTGTAACGCCCCAAAAATACCCTATAATTTTATAATAAAAATTATTATATATTCTGGGTATAAATTAAGTCAACTTGGGTATTTTTCGGGAATTGTTAAAAGAATATTGCATAAATGATTATATGGCTAAGAGCCAAATGCAAATATAATATACTAAATGAGAATTGATTACACAGGAAATTTATTTAGTGAAAAATGGCAAATTTGGAAATGTGAAAATGAGGACCTAAGGGTCAGTGTAAACAAGTTTATATGTCTAAGTGTAATATGAGGATTTAAGTGCAAATAGGAATAAGTGTGAGCTAAATTTATGTTTAGGAGAACTTAACCTAAAAATGCATTTTTGTAGCCAAACAAGGCCTTGAGGAAATGAGATATTTAAAAACCAAATAGTAGAAAAATGAGAAATGAGACTAAGTGTGGAAGGCCAAACATGGCCTTACACTTAAATGAGTGATATAAAAGCCAAAGGTGGTGCAGGCTCATTTGAGCAAATCCCGCCGTTTTGGAAGAGAGAGAAAGGGAGAAAAGCTAGAACACGAGAGATCAAGTTTGGGTTGGGTTTGCTTCCTTTTTGCTCCTAAAGATCAAGCGACTTCAGGAAGTGAGATTTGAAGAGGGTTGAGGTAAGAAATAAGCCCAAACCCTTTGTTCTTCCCTGTGTTTGAGTTAGGGGGAAAACCCCAAATGTGGATAAAAAGAGTTTTGTTTTGGTTGTAAATGAGTTTTGGGATTGTGTTGAGGTTGTTTTGTATTGTTGGCTGGGATTGGTTTGGATTGGTTTTGTATAGTGTTTATAAAAAGGGAAAATGTTGAGTTTTCAAAGGAAATGCTGAAAAAACCCTTGTTCTTGTTTTAGCTATAGATTAAGTTATAATCATCAAAATGAAGTGATTCCAATTTGTAAAGAACCATAAAAGATAGGGCTAAAAATGTATAGAAGGGACTAGGAGCAAATTGTAGCTCTAAGGCTCTCAAATATGGGCTTAAAGGTGAGCTTAGGTAGCTCACTGGTTATGCTCTGTTTTGGACATTGTTATAGTGTTTTGGCCATAAGTTGAGTTTCACTCATCCAAATTAATTCAAAATTCTGGGTAAAAAGCTAGACTTCTAGTAAAAATAATTTACTTGAAGGAAGTGTATGCAAATTGTAACTCAAAGAGCCACCATAAATTTATTAAAGTTAAAGCTATGTAAAATAATCTGATGCTTTGCAAGTGGAGTAGTATGGATGTAAAATCTACGATAAGCAGTTATATTGATCCAAAGTGGATGATTCAATTGGAGAGAAACAGAACCATAGAAAACTTGGTGAAGACATGTTAGTTTATGGGTTAAGACCCCTGAAATTGAGAAAAACAGTAGGTAACCGGTGAGCTGGAGCATACCCGACCAGTTTGGCATAAGATGACACGCTTGTGTTTGGGTGATCCAAATGAGATGATTCAAATTCCTAATAAAAATAGACTCATAGAGATATAATTTTATAGAAGGATGTATGAGCAAAATATGGCTCAATTGTCCCCAGAAAATTTGACAAGTGAAGGTGTATTGGGTAGACATCAACCCTAACCAAAAATCCTAAAATGCACAAATGGATTTTCTTTGGTTGTATTTGATTGTAAAATATGTGTGATGGATTAGGGGTTAACGTGGAGGAAGGCAGAGTTGAGGTCGAATTCGAGGACGAGGAATTAAAGACGATATCTTTTGGTTTGTTCCTAGAATCTCTTTCCTATTTCAAGTATTGGTTTGTTCTCCATATCTCTAACTCATTTCAAGCATTGTTTAGTGAAATGCTTATTTGCGCTACATATTGATTTGAACTGATTGGTTGTGAAAGTTTGTCAAATATTTGCATGTATGCATTATTTGAACTATAAATGAAAATGATATGTTTGTTCTATCTTCTCCTATTCTCGTTTCAAGATTTGAACTATTTGTTCTAAATGCATAAGATAATCATATTAAATTGTTTTAATTGATTTGAGAAAAGTGATTGTGAAATGTTTAGATATGAAAGCGGTGCATGATTGTGAAAATCATTTGTTTATACAAAATATACGTGTTGTACTATATTTTTGCTACTCAAGGATTTGAGCGTAATAAGAATATTCCTTGGATTTATTCCCAATTAAGAGATAGATTGGTATAAATAGAATTCGAAAATAACGTGTCTGCGAATGATTTGTATTGATGTGTCACTGGGTCAGGCTGACCCGGCGGGCCAAGTATCGGTAAGTGTTCACTGAGTGGATTTTTAATAACCGGTCAGCTGACCCGAGGCGGGCCGTCTTTGTGTTTATAAACATAGTTTATCTAGGCTTGGCCCGACGGGACCGTGGGTGAATGGAAGATATCACGTATACAAGCGTGGTTAAATTTGTTTAAAAATGAGCTAGTCAAGTGTATAGTGAGATTGTGAATTTGTGAGCATAATTGAATTGATTTGAGATTGTGAAATATAATCATGGAATTAGAAAACATATTTGCCAATTGAAATGAAAAAGCATTGTAAATGCATGATTTGATTAATGCATGAATTATTGAATATGAAAGTGTATATTTGGGATGATCAATAGGTATAAATGATTGTATATATATAACAATATATATTATATTGACATTGATCATCTAAAAAGATTTGAAAGTTTGAATTGTTAAATTACATGATTTGAATTAAAGCTGAGCGAAGAATGGTTGTATAGAGGCCTAAGCATGAAAATGTTTGGACGTGTTGTTTTTGTCTTGGGAATCGTGTTAGATAATGGTGTGGATGTTGGGTGAGGCGTTAAAGTCACTTAAGAAGGTGGAGTAATAACGGTGTATGTGCATTCATGTCATGTTTCTTTGCGAACTTTGGTATTTTACCAAAAACATTTTGAACTCACGAATATCTATTTTGTAAATCATTTTGAAAAGGCATAGAATGCATGCATTGTAAATGCGTTTTGTTAAATGTAAATGTTTATGAGTTTGCCTTAAATTAGAAATCAGCCATGTATTTGAGAATGAAATGTATTTGATAGCCAGTTTAGTTGTGCTTCGGTCGGGCGTCCCCGGGGTTTCGGTTCGGACCAGCCAACAGGGTCGGGCCGGGCTCGGGGGTCGCCACACAACGTGCACTATGTCATGCATGTAAACTAGTCATTTAAGTATCAAACGACTAAACCACGTACCTTCATCCCTAAACAAGGAGGGATAGGTGGCCCATATCGTGTTTTGCGCTCCCGTTGACTCTCTCACTCCGGTGTTGCCATAGCACCCTCGCCTAGCCTGCGGTCTTGTGTGCGAAACTGATCGACTGTCCGCAATGCACATTGATCCCTCCCTCGAAGGTCCCGTGCGTAGTCGACCTGATCTCCACGATCATTATCATTTGGATGCGGGTGTACCTCGGAGCATGAAGACGTGAAGAATACCTCATGGACACGACATCTTTGGGGTAAAGCTAGCAGGTAGCTCTACCGAGTGCCTACCCTCTCGAGTACCTCGAAGGGCCCAATGAACCTGGCGATCGCACCACTAAACTTCTAGCAGAGACACGACTACTCCTCTTGGGCATCACGCTTGAGAAGGCGTGATCCGACCTCGAACTCTAAGGGTCGACGTCTCACATCGGCATAGCTCTTACGGCTCCAGCGGAACGAGAGAGAACTATTTGTCGTATCAAGCACCTTCTCGAGGAGGTGTCTCTAATCGAGATTAGGACCGTTGATGGGGCTACTATATCGCGCCGGTCCAGACATATCGGTAATCTCTGTGGCCTCGTAATCCATCATATGGTGTCATGCGTATGCTCGATAAGCGTTGTAAGCCCCATTCACTAAGAGCGAGTGCTCTTCCCAGCTACCCTTATGGATCTGAGGCATGCTCAGGCGCTAATCCTCTTTGTATGGTCCTCTCGATTGACCGTACGTATGTGGGTGGAAAGTTGTACTGTGGTGGTCAGTGCACATAGCCTTTTGGAAACTCTTCCAAAAAAGTGCGTGAAGTAGATCTCGGGTCTCTATCCCGGGCCGTATGGATGCGGGTACTCCATGTAGTAGAGCAGTCTCTTGAATATCTGGCCAAATGCATTATCGATGTGAAGAGTCAGTGCTTTGGTGGAAATGTCTTGAGCTTCGTGGCAGATCTACTATCACCCTGCAGGCGATCATGCCTCAGCGTCAGGTGGCAGTGGGTCCACAAAATCCATCGTGACGGACTCCCAGCTGCTCGATACCTCCGATGGTGAAGTAGTCTTGGCCCAGTGCTCGGCCCTTAACTGCTTGCGTGAGACATCTTCGAACAAAGTCCCATGTGTCTCTTTGCAGCTCAGTGTCTTGGCGACGAAGATCTTGAGTGTCCTTGTGCCACTTTTGGATATCCATAATGTCAGGAAGCGGTGACTCCACTATGGGGATATCACCTCTCTCATATCCCAGTTGGCGAGGAACCTTCTGCTCTCTATCACAAGAGACTACCATGCAGTGGACAGATTAAGCCTAAATCACTGTGCATTATGCCGGTCACGATGGACACTATCTTCCACGTCTGTCACTGGGACTACATCACTACCTTTCAGTAGGAGTGGTGTGCTTCACTAAACTCCCAAAGCACATTGCCACAGACTTTGCTCGTGGCCCTCTCTGGCATTTGTCAAACCGGTCTGGTAGAGGCACATTAGCGAGCCAAGCTACTCAGGAGGCTGACTCAGGCGTGAGCTAAATGATGACAGGCATATTGGAAGCAGTAAATCTGGGCTGCTCGGGCTGCGCTTTCGAAAAACCGGCTCGGGCGTGGGACCCGTCAGATCCTTTGGAAAGAGGCTTTCGCCCTGCGATCTCCGACCGGCGGGATGCGGTCTTCACCGGTGCGATCACGACTGTGGCCGGGAGTGAAATGCCCGGGTCATGTGTCAGGACTATATCGATGTAATGGATCCTCGAGCTCACAGATCTAGTCGACATGGATGGCAAATCGTGAATCCTCACGAAGCCATTAGGAGGAGGCGGCGATGAGGGCGGAGCTGACGATCCCACGCCGTCGGCCCGGGGAGGCTGTGCCTAGTCTCCCCGGATCTGCCGGTAGCGAAGCCGGGCCCACGATAACCTTGAAGGTGTCGGCGAACATGTTCTAGTGTGTGAATGGCGTGAAGAAGTGCCGAGCCAGGGGACGTCGGGGGAAGGACATGGATGTTGGGTATGGCCATTTGGTACGATCGGTGATGTGGTGTCACGAAGAATCCGATTACAAATATGAGGGTATTGGGGCTCACAGTGGAAACTATAGAGGCTGGTGGCCGTGAGGCTTAGACGAGGTTTCTTGCGTCTTGAGTAGCATTGAGGGCAAATGCACGGACAACGTCTGATCAATTGACCTAATGAACTAGGATCGATCTCAAATCTGGGGTATTGGGGCCGCGCTGGATCTGATCAGGACTAACCCGAGCGCATCTAGGCGTGGGTGTGGGTAAAGAGCATCAAGGGTGATCGTGGGGTGGGTTTCATAGAGAGGGAAATAAGGGAGGCCGGAGCCGTGGGTTTGCCCAGGAACATACGATTATTAAAATGGGTGCCACTTAGTCATTTCTTGAGGTGTAAATTTGGGCCGACCGGTTCGGCGCGAATTTGGGCGGTCCGGATCTCCGGTCCGGTAGTGGTGAAGCTATGGGTCTTGAAATTAATCATGCGCGGCTTGGTGATCGGGAGGGTGGTGGCTTGACTTAACCATGTCTGTGATATATTGCCAAATAGTTTGTTGTTACTAATGAGTTTGCTTGGCGAGATCTTGTTGATGTTCTTTATTTGAATAATTGATTAAAACCAAATGTGACATTCAATGATTTCAGGTATCTTATTTCTTCCTCTTGCAATTTCTACTTGTTTAATTATTTCATAATTTTCGAGTTGCAAAATTTGTTTGTGGTGAATTCTCGTAATCGAGAAAGGAAACAAATGTTGAAGGTGGCTTTATGACTTTAGCATCAATTGCTAAATCAACTAGGTAAAACAAATCCCATAGAAAATTGTATTTCCTTAATTGATGTATTTGTTATAAGATTGATTCCTGAAAAAGTTAATTAGTATATGGTGAGCGAGTTGATTCTGTGCAAACTTTGTATAGGCTCGGGATTGGGCCCAGGCTTCGAGGTTAAGCTCGAGCTCGTTCATATGGAAAACGAGCCTAATGAGCTCAAGCCAAGCTTTTTTTTTTTTTTAAATCAAGCCAAGCTTGAGCTTGATTTTAAGCTCGTTCAAAAGCTCGGCTCGGGCTCGAGCTCCCTCATAAATTAACAAGCCTAGCTCGAAATGTTCAAAGCTCGGCTCGGCTCGACTTGTTACCAGCCCTATCTCGAGCATTTGCCACTCCCGGGAAGCTATACCTTGATGCTCCTTTGTGACTTTGGCCAGGTGCATCGGCCACCACATTTTGCCTTACCGGGGTGGTAATGCAAAGTGAAGTCGTAGTCCTCTAGGAACTCCATCCATCTACGTTGCCTCATGTTAAGGTCCCGCTGCGTGAAGATATACTTGACTTTTATGAATTACGAGTACACCTCGGCTCGCCATATAAGTAGTGGCGCCCAAATCGCGAAGGCAAAGACTACGACCCTTGACTCCATGTCTTGTGGAAACGGGCCAGTGCGCTCTTGATTCTTCAGCGACGGGAACCATAAACTACTACCCTCGGTTGCATCAAAGCACATCGGTCCCAGGCACGAACATCATGATACCTTTGTGTACCCCTGTCCCCTATCCGGGACTATCAAGATAGGAGCAGTAGTGAGCCTCCTCCTCAACTCCTAGAAAGCCTCCTCGCATCGGTCATCCCAATCAAACTTGACCTCCTTCCGGGTCAATCTCGTTATAGGTGCTGTCGGAGAAATCCTCGATATATCTCTGTAGTACTTGACCAAAATCGAAGTGCGTATCTCGAGTGACTTGGCCTCTCCTAACTCATCACGGCCTCAGGCCTTCTCGGGGTCACCGACACTCTGAAGGCGACACTCGTGTCCCGAAAATCTCACCTCGATGGCGGCTTCGCCTTGCGAACTTGGCTGTTATAAGTGATGGTGTCTGCAGTGCGTAAAACAATCTCATTGATCCTCATATTGCTCCTTCATTTGGGAGTAGATCAAATATCATCCGCAAAGACCACGACAAAAGCTGATCCAAATAGGGTTGGAATTACCTATGCATGAGGTCCGTAGATACCCTTTGGCGTATTAAATAGTCCAAGGGCATCACAGTAAACTCAAATTGCCCATGCGATGTCTTGAGCTATTTGTCTTAGGGATATCTATCTCCCTAACCCTCAACTGATGGTAACTAGTGCGAAGGTCTATCTTGGAGTAGACTCGCGCTCCTCTCAACTGATCAAACAAGTCATCAATCCTCGACAATGGGTACCGATTCTTGATCGTAACCTTGTTCAACTGTCGGTAGTCAATGCACAGTCGAAGGGTCCTATCTTTCTTCTTCGCAAATAGAACCAAAGCGCCCCATGGTGAAGTGTTTCTGGCCTAATGGAACCCCTGTCCAAGAACTCCTCGTGGGGCCGGACCTCGAGCTCCCCTCAGAACTCAACCGGTGCCATCCTATAACGGAGTCACATAGAGATGGGATGGCAACGGGGTGTAACCTCGATACAGGTCTACAACCCGTCGTGAGCAATCCCTGCAGCTCATCCGTAAAAAACATCCTCATACTCGCAAACTACCTCGAGGTAGATCGAAGTCCCGGGCCTCACCGCCCTCCAGGTAAGGCTTGTTAGCCATCCCGCCAACCCGGCCCATGACACTTAGACTCGCACAACCGCCCGGGCAAAATAGATCATGCTTTCTTGTCCCCGAAATGTAACTCAGTACCGCCCCCGTGTGCGCAATCCTCCCACGCCACAATCGATGACAACTCTGTATGCCATCAGCCAATCCATCCCAAGGATGACGTTGAACTCTGACATGTCCATGACCTTCAGTCCACACCGTGAGCGTAATCCTGCAGATCCTAGCCCGCAACGCCGACATATCATCCTATCCCGCCCCTAACCCTGGGGAGAACTCACATACAGGCTCCTCTAAGGCCTCAACTCTAAGCCCAACTCTATCACAACCGATGCAAAAGAATGAATGAATGCGGGCTAATTAGAATCAAATAATACTTTCGCTTCACAGCTAGATAGCAAAACGCATTCCTGTATGATCGGGCCGCTTCGCGGGCTCGCCGGATGTGGACGGCGACACGCCCCCAACCCCCCACGCCCTCGCCAGGGCCTCGCTTCTTTACTCGCCATGACCGCCTCTCGCCTGCCTGTAACGAGGCTCGTGCGCCCCGAGATTGATATCAAGCCTTCGAATTTCTATTGCGGGGCGGAGGAATAAACCGATCCGCTCTTCCCACCGCACCGACCGCGCCGTCCCGAAACCCCGGGATCCCGCCTCCGGGGCAATCTCTCCTCATGTCGTGGCCGCCGGGCAATGGTAGCACACCATCTACCCACCGACCGCAACCTCGATCTACCCCGCCCGACGGTAGTGGCCTTAACCCGCGCGGAATTAGAAGCCCTTTGCTTCTTTCCTAAACTGGAAGAAGACTGACTCTCCTTCCTCTTGCCACTGGCACCTGCATCCCGAGTGCTTCGTGCATCCTCCATATGCCTCTCTATGGTCATGGACGTCCCAACCATAGAGTCCATGTATTATAGGCGAAGTCCTACAATCCTGCCCCGGATGGACAATCTCATTCCATTCTCAAATCTCCTGACCTTGGTCAGGTCTGTGGCCGCATAATCGTAAGCAAAGCGAGCTAACTCCGTAAACCTGGCCACATACTCAATCACAGTCATAGCCCCCTACTTCAGCTCTAGGAACTCCTAAGCCTTCGTGAGACAAGTTCAGCAAAGTGGCCTAAAATACTTGCCCATGAAAAGATCATAGAACTCTGCCTAAGTCATTGCCTCTAGATCTCTAGAGGTCTTTGCCCGGGGCCCACCACACTCAGCCTCCGCCCCAGCCGGAATGCGCCTGGGCCGATCCCGACGATCGTGAGGTAATTTCCATAGCCTCCAATACCTTCTCCACCTGTATAAACCAATGGTCTGCCACCATCGGATCTCCTCCCCCTATGAATATCAGAGGATGATGTGCCCTAAACCTCTGGAGGTTACTCGGACCTCCCCGGTCGCCACGCACTAGCATGTGCAATGGCGCAATGGCACAACTCCTACAACCAAGAAAGACCTACTGGTCAAATACTAGTGGTGCTTGGCTAGCACCTCGTGGACGACCTCTACGTCCTCATCCTCGACTAGCCATCTACACATGTCAACTGGCAAGTTGAGTTTTAATGAAGTATCTCTAAGGGTGTAAATACAGCCCTGAGACATAATTCACATACCGAGAAAAAAAAAATATTTCATACACAACGTCAATGCATTCATAGGTAATGCAATATAAATATCCCATATATTAAATCATAAACAATAAAATTTTTAAAATTTTTGTACTCTTTTTTTTTTTTTTTTTAAACCCTGTGAACAATACTCATGAACAAAGGTTCCAACAAAGGACAAGAACAAGCAGACACAGCAGTATCGCACCACAGTCACGTAACACCCAAATTATACCCTAAATAGCTTTATAACACGTTGTGTATAATAAAAGTAAAAGTATATTTTTCCGGAATAAAATAAAGATAAAAACAAAAGTAGGAATATGCATAAGTTAAATTACAAATAATAAAGAAGATTTGAGGCTATTGTAAAAATATTATAAATTGATTTGCAAATATTATAAGAGTTGGAGGACCAAAGTAAAATAAAAAGTGGATAAGATCAAATATGATAAGACCAAAAGAAATATCTTATTTTGGTCTTCGAGTAAAGGAGAGCAAATAATGACAAGAGAGAAGAGAGAAGAAAGGAAGAAGAAGAAGAAGAAGGAGAAGATCATGTGCACGATATTAATGCCTTGGGTGGTATGGAATTTGAGTATGGGTATGGATACGTTTTGGGTTGTATGGAAACTATGGGAGAAGCAAGCCTAGTTTCGGGACTATAAAGTTTAGATACATGGTTAAGAACCCTCTATCTTGTGTGTATGGTTTGGGTTTAGGAACTCCTAAACTCATTTCCTTGTAGGGTTGAGTTGCTAGCGAGCTTTAAGGCTCCTAAATATGTGTTTGAGAAGGGTTTAGTTGCAAGTTGAACTCTAGAAAAAATTCCCTATTGTCGATCATCATATATGCAGTAGCCTGACCTTAGAACGAGTTTTAGTCAGAAATAAAGGGAATCTGGAAGTGAGTCCTCTAGTAATTGTAGCCACATCAATGAACTTGATGTTAGGCTTTCGAATTTCTCGATTTGGACTCTGTAGACCAAGTTATGGCCCTTTACCGAGGTCGCCCATTTAGATCCGCTGCTAGTTCATCCGGGCTCGGTCATCCACCGCATTCCTTAGAACGGGTTTTTGAGTCAGAAACAAAGAGAATTTGGCAGTAAGTCCTTCTGTGAAATTGTAGCCACATCAATGAACTTGATGTTAGGATTTTGAATTTCTCAATTCGGACTCCTATAGACCAAGTTATGGTCTTTTTACTCTGAATAGTCAAAGGGGTGAGGGGTCGTCCAACAGGGGTCAGCCCAACGCTGGTCGCCAAACGGGTCGCCCAACAAAGTGGTCGCCCGGCCCGCTGGTCGCCAAACAAGCGTCGCCCAACAAAGGGTCGCCCAACCGTGGTCGTCCAACAAGGGGTCTTTCAACAAGTGTCATCCAACAAGGGTCGCCCAACAGCCGCCACAAACAGCCAGCTTTCACACTTAATGCGTCAAGGTCAAGACCGATCGCGCGATGACCTCCAACTTTGAAGGTCATATCTCCCTTCGCTTGAACTCCGATGGTGTTCTTGACTCTATGGAAAGCCCATTGAGTCAAGAATACATTCATATGCCTAAGGAAGCGATATTATATTCAGGATCGAGGTGTTAGACTGAGCTCGTCACTTCAGTGTGCCGTCAAGCCAGTCACTGTCAAGATCGACCACATGACCTCCAATTTCTACGTCATAACTTCTTCGTCTCGAACTCCGATTCGAGTGTTCTCGACTTATGGAAAGCCCATTGAGTCAAGAATTCATAAATAGATAGCATGATAAGATTGGAATTCATATTAGTCCCGGAAAACATGAAAACAGAGGCTCGTGAGGGTAACTATAGTTATTCATATTATGAATTCATAAATAACTCATAAGCACTGTGGTGTTAATAAAGGCTTATGCATACAATGAGATATGAAAAATGCAAAGTTATGAATAAATGATTGTATTTATATATCCCATATGAATACCGAATGGCAATAATTATTCAGGAATATGAGATATATACTGAACATAAAATACATATTGATTGTCTGCTTAGAACCTGGTAGAGGGATAGATGGGCATGCCTATTAGGGAAAAATAAGTCCGAGAACATAAGTTCTGATATCGAGGTCTCCGCTTGTCGATGACATAGGATCCTGTTTGGATCACTTCGGGCCCCGGGAAGGGTCACCACAACGCTCCGGTCTCATGTGAATAAAGGTCACCGTCTCGTACAAAGGATGATACCTTCGGGCATAATATACTGTTGTGGCCTTCTGCCTCAAATGACCGCTGCCACACAAAGGATTATAGCGCCTTCTGCCCTCATGGACCACCGCTTCTCACATGTTGAATATAGCGCCTCGCCCTCATGGATTATAGTATTCCCCCGCATCCACTTCTAAGTTTTATGCATACGAAACATAAAAAGAAAATGACAGTATATGCAAAGGAAATGTAGAGAATATATGACATGATATGAGAAGCATAGCACTGCTATGCGATGATAGTATACAGTTATAAGAACAAGAAGTAAAGTACAAGATGACATGAAAAGTATATGGAACATGGTAAGAAATGAAACTGGTTATGAAAAGTAGATATATATGAGAAATGATAAGAATTTATAAATGTTATATGTGTTATATGTAGCTGCATAAAAGTGTGGTGACTCTTTTAATAGAAGTCATATTCCCACTAAGCGTAGTTTAGCACGTGTTCAACTGCAGGTGTACGTAAGAGAAATCAGAACGGGCAATCCACATCACAAATAAACACACATCAATAAAAATTCAACGGAAGACCTTTAGGCTCATTTTTTGTATAAGTGAAATTCTTGAAACTAATGTAAATGATGTAAATGTTGAACATTTCCATATGCAGCTTCTCAGATTTATATTTTGTAACTGGCCGCATGCACGTAATACAAGTTAATTGTTTAACATTATATGAATACGTAAGCTTTAAAAAAAAAAAAAGAGGACTCCCCACATTTCTGACACCCTATGCCGAAGCCGGGCGCCACAGTCGTCGTGGTGCATAATACAGGTGCATCAAGGCTACATGGCGTGCAGGCGCATTGCGGCGCGACACGCCCGTGAAGGCGCACACCGCGCTACCGGTCGCGACGCGACACCGCTCAAAGCCACGGGCGCTAATTGTTTGTCTCCGTCGCGACACTGCCGTCGCGAATTCTCCTTTCGCCCCACCCCCGTGTTAGGTCGCTACATCATTTCCAAGTCGATATCATTTCCGTGTCGCTATTCAGACGAATAAGCCTGGCCGCGACGCCAACTTCCTCGGGTTGCTACCTCAAGCAGTCAATCAGGTCGCGACTCAAAAACAGATCGGCTAACTGCCAAATTCCCGCCTAAACAAACCAAAGTCATTAACTCAAATGGGGTCGCGACCCCACTTTCAACAGGCCAGGTCACGACCTTAAAACGGGGTCGCGACACCAATGGCCAGTGTCCCCTACGACTCCAAAACTCCAAGTCGCCAAACTTGAGGTCTGTCGCAGCCCAAACCAGGTCGCGACGTCAACTTCTGGTCGCGACCTCAAGCCTAACCAAACCAAGTCGCGACCAAATTCAGTCGACTCCCAACCGCCCGAACCTACAACGACTCTTCTTGGCTCGCAACCCACCCAGTTCCGACCCAAGCACGCTCCCCAAGGCTTCCAACCCCGTCACACTCAACCGTGTCACAAATCGTATCGCCCCCATACCAAACCCTTTGTCGCAACCTCCTCAAGATTAGCAACCAGTCGCGACCCCAACCGAAGCTCGCGACCGGGAGCAAAAATCAAAGCTCGCGCGCCGCCCACGCCGTGGGCGCGAGCCATCGCCTCGCCGTCATGACTCCCAAACTGGGTCGACCCGTCGAAATCTCGCGCATTTATTCCAACTTCTGCCTTACCCATTTCCTTTCTCTTCCTCTCTGTTCCACCTATTGTGAAACCTTAGAAAAAAAATTTCCTTGGTTCAGCGGGTTCTAAAATCACCAGAAAATATATAACACCTACTGTTTATATACTTCACAATTTAAAGAGTTTAATTACTACCCCTTTTTCTTGTGCAAAAATTGGAATAATCTTTCAGAATTCCACAAAACACAACTCGCGACCCAAAACTGAACAACCGTCCGTAAAAATCCTTTTTTTTTTTTTTTTTTTTTTTTTTTTTTTTTCGTTTGTTTCTGGACCATTCTGCCCATAATTCCTCAACATAACCTTAAACCTCAACTTAGGGGTTATATTTTCTCGACCCTAGTGTTTAATATTTTCTTATATGCTATTCACCAAGCATACAATCTCTATACACATACAACACACAATCCAATCACACGTCACAATTTATTCATCAAAATGCAAAAAGGATGCATGATTTAACTCGTACCCATCAAATCCTAGGTAATCGTATACCTAACTTATTAATACTAAGCTATACTTTAATATCCAACATCGAGCTATACCAAGCTGTGATGCTCTTACACCTTATGACCATGGCCTAAGCCCAAGTCCCTCAAGCCCTAGGTATTCGTATACCTAAGCTCTTATACCAAACTGTGACGCCCCAATTCCCGGGGGTCCGTTGACAAAACCCACGGAAAACCTGTGTGTCTCATATCATAAGACCCTTACATGAGTAAAACTGGCCACTTTGGCTCATACATCAATACTCACCAAAAATCTAACCAACTATATTACAATAGTTCAATAGTTAATTACATTACTCTTAATACAAACATATATTAAAATTGAGAATTCTAATACATGTTTTAAGTAAAATAATCAATCAAAGCCACATATCTACTTTCTTCTCTCGTGCCACTCTAATGAGCGCCGTCTTCCGAATAAATTCCTATGACCTCGAAATAATGTTCCTCGACAAGCGAACAATGCCCAAGAGTGGAATTATTCTACATGTGCTTACTCCCCCCACCTAAACGCATGCAATGGTTCAACACAAACACATTCAAGAAATACACATTAATCTACTAACGTCACGATATGGATGAGAATGTGACTCACCCTTTCCCACTCGAGCCCCATCGACTTCACGCACGCCTGCCCAAGTGTGAGAAAACACTCAAGCCAAACAAAAGGTTTTTGTTCTCGAAAAACATACTAATGAAGCCTTGAAAATCTATTTGACAACCCTCCGAGGTGAATCAGCCGGGTAATTCTCCAAACAATCACATCCGCCTCCGGCATTTAACCGGCGACAACTCTTCAAAGCAATTCTTCGAAAAATATTCCTTAAAATTCCTTTCACAACCATTTTTCTTTTTTATTTCTTTCATTCCATGCACTCACACCTATTGTTATAAGTCAGCTCTTTGCATATGAAATGCATTACGCCATTTAAACAACACATGCCAATATATCTCAATCACGCATATATTAACAAATTCACATATTAACCACATATTATTCATTCACGGTAATAACATCAAATACCACATGTGGGCTAATTAACAATTTAATTCCAATGACTACCACAATTATATTTCATATACTCCAAACATCATGTTAACACATTTAATTCCACGATTAACATATTATTTTCCACACACAATCTGCTCATTCATTTTTAAAGAAATTTTTTATGCAAATAAACACATTGACATTTTTGGTCCAACACCTAAAATCGACTATTTTTAATGGGCCTAAAAACAAGTTGTGTAGGTTGTCCATGGACAAATTTCATCAACATCTGGGCTCTGCTTGAACTCGAAATATGTGGCTATTTTCGACCTTACAACACCCAAAACCACAATTTAACACACAATTATAACACAAGCCACACCAACAACCCGTGGATTGTCCAAAACGGGTCCCTAATTTTCAGCATTTCAATCCCAAGTTTTGGGACCGACCAAACGGCCATTCACGGCCTTAAATACTCCAAATCATTAACAAAGCTCTTAAATAAGAATTAAATTAAGTAGGAGAAAACCCATACCTCCCGGAGTTGTCGAAACTCCACAAAAATGGTACCCACGCGTAGCCCTTACCGTGGGGAGTAACTTTGCCTTTCGTCAGTTTTCTGAACTCACTGTCCGATCGTTTTAATTCTGCAGGCCAGAGACTTCTATCTCTAAAAATCCGACTCTTTCTCTCTCCTACTAGCTTGCTCTTCTCCCCCTCTCTTTCTCCCTCTCCCAACCCATTTTAATAATATTGTGACAAGAGACTTATCATCCAATGCCATGTCTAATTCTAAGTGGCCCAGTTTTTCGGATTACACCTTATCCCTTATCCATCTACTTTGATGACGTGATGTCATGTGTCCTTTCATGGCCACGAAACCGTGTTTGACTTGTCTAGCGCATGACACGTGGCCTTATCTTGAGGTACTCAAAATGTGACAAGTGTCATACTTGCGTTCTTGTGGCGGGAAAATTCCATTGTTTGAAATTTGGCGTGGTATTTAGATTTGTGAACGATTCAATGGTGAAGTTCGTTTCGTCATCCAGAATCTGAAAATTAGGTTTTGATCGAGTGCAGTTTCCTAATTTTCGAAAATTAGAATTTTGGGTTTCTGAGCCAACACATCGAAATTTTGGAGGTTAGGTTGTAAAATTTAATGACCGAATAAAACCGGGCCAATTTGGCCTGACCCTTTTTGGCCCATGGTTCATGTGGGTTTGGCCCGGAATTAGCAAGCAGTGCTTAAGCAACACAGGAATTTTTAAGTAGTGAGATTTTGAGTTAAATACATAAACTTTGATATTTGGCTATCTCTTTGTACTTGAAATATTTTAAAAATAATAATTATAATATATGATTAATATATTAAACTGTTGTCTGACTATTTTATTTTCAATTTCTAAATGTATATTTTTAATATAATTTATATGATAATTTAATATTTAAAAAATATTCTATGAAAATTTAGAATTAAATAAATTACAGTTTTATTATTAAATATATTTTTATTTATGTCATTAATCTATTTTAAATATTTACAATTTTATTTTTATTTATCCTTTAAATTTTATTCCAATCATATATGTTTTTTTTTTTATAAAAATGAAGTTGTATTGATTTATAAATTAAGTAAATTTAATAACTAAATTATCAATATATTTTAAACAATTTTATTGCTTAAAATAGTGTTAATAACAAAATAATGTTATTTTTAAAATAATTAACAAAAATTATATACTAATTTATTTCCTAATATGATTATATCTTTTAGCAATACATATTTTCAAACAAATATGATATTTCACTATTATACGGTTGAGAAGCATTTTTTGAAAAAATATTTTTTTATTCCAAACATAAATGAAATTTATGTTATTAACATTCTAAATTAATTAATAGATGATGATAACTCAACCACCATCGAAGATATATATATTTTTAATGTGGAATCATGTGTTATTAATGAATATAATATGGATGAGGATGAAGATTATATGCATATGAGATTTCATTTTATACTTTTGAGTTGTTTTTCTCAATATATTATTAAGTTGTTACTTTATTGTTTTGGTACCATTTAGTTAATTAGTTTAGTACTTTGGTTATAATAGTGTTATAACATTATTTATTTATTTAGGTTTGTTTACTATTATTATATTGTTTAGACTCAATCATTTTATATATTAATTATTATTATATATTTGTATATTGTTTATTTTATTAGAAGAATGATAAATTTATAAAATTAATTTTTTTAGTATTTTTTAAGGTTTTGGCATGTTTTGATGTCTGGCCGCGTAGTCGGGTTGGATTGATCGCCAGCTGAATATAAATGAGGTAGATTAGCCGGCCGTTTTGACTAACGACTCGAAATGGGTTGGGTTAGCTGCATTACCCGGCTCGATGTGTAACTCGATATATATATATATATATATATAACAAAGTAATATATTATTTTATTGTATTTTCATTAAATTAAAATGTGAAGAGTTAACCAGTTTTTCATTTATTTAACAACGTCAGCTAATATAATGGATAATTAAAGTTATGATATATTAAAATAATAATAAAAACTCACTAAATATATTTACAAATAAGATTTGCATTAACATGTGAAATATTTATATGGTTATATTATTTTATAAGTAGATTCAGAATATTCGATTTTCAAAATATTTATATTACATGCAACTTTCTCCATTTTTGTATAAGTTTTATAAAGGAAAATTAATATTATTATATGCTTTTTTTGAAAAGTTATATGCCTTTTTCAAAAGGATTTGGAAAGAAAAAAATTAAACTAGAGATTCGTAGATTTTCAAAATATTTGTATTATTATTATAAAAATAAAGATTAAAAGGAGGCCATTGAGCCCGACTCCATCAGGCCCATCTAACCCTGGTCGCCGCGGCCAACCCCTCGATAAACCCTCTTTGTCTCAAACTCAATGCTCTGCTCTGGAACACTCAGTTGGATTCATTTTCATGTAACTCCTTCTTCAGGTACTTTCTATCTCTTTCTCTGTAAAGTGTATGCAATTGTATTTTAATTTTTTGGCTGAAGAATTCGAAAATGAGTATTCTTTTGATTCTACCATTAGCTGTTTGATGGTTTGTAGTATTTAGGTTAAAACGCTTGAATGTTTGGCATCTTTGAATACGAATGGAAAGTTGATCACAGAAGAAACCCAGATGCAGGGTTCGCCATACCTAAGGCCTGCTTCAATTTTTTTTTTCTCGTTTCTGGGTTGAATTGAAAATTGTGAAAGATCCAAATGCCGGCATTTAGTTAACTTCTTCTCTTTCAATGTACAAAGTAACCCTAATCCTAAGCTTCCTGCAAGTCTGTCCTGCCCCTCACTGCGGGAGAAGAAGATACCAACTCTCAAGCCTCAGCGCCAGCGCTTCCTCAGACACGCTCACTCTTTCATTGTCTATTATTTCGTCACGACGCCTATGGTTTTCGTGCTTTTCCTTCGATTATTGTTTTATATTTTTCCGGAAATGTCTTAAGGACATTTTTGCTTTGGAACAAGCCTTCCTTGAATTCTCAGTTAGAGCACCCTCCTTTTCTGCAACAGCGAGAAAGCAAGCTTTAAGGGTGAATTCGCCTTGGCGAACTTTAAAAAGACATACCAAAAAACCTCGATGCAAAAAAGTTCCGTCTTAGGTTTTACCTTATATGGGCTAGTCTGTCACTACCAAAGTTATAGTCAAGATTGGGCGGAGGATCAAACCATTTTGGGTTCGAACATTGTCTTTACAATCTTAGGTGGGTATAGAAGCTACTGATGATGAAGAAAAACTCTCAATCCTGGTTCGAGGCTATGCAGCTTCTAAGCTCTCCTCAATTTCACGGCAAGAAGGCCATAGCAGCATCTGGGGCTGCGGAACCTTTAAACTAGGTTCGACCGCATGCTAAAGAGGAATGACAGACGGATTAGAGCAACGGATAAGCTTTTTGTCCTGAATTTACTAGTTTATGTTTTGAGATTTATTATCCTGATGTTTTTGGAATGATATATTTTAATTTTTCTCTTTTAAGTTTTCTTGGGTGATTTCGCATTTTCTGCATACTCGGCTGCTTTTAGCTTTCAAGCGTACCCTTTGGAAACTTTGCCACTTTTTATATCCCATACTTATTTTTGTTTTTTCTTTTTTTAAATGAAATTTTTGATACCATTCAATGAAACTCTCCATGAAATTACAGTAATTACTTAAATGATTTTTCCCTGAATTTATTGTGGTTTGTTTTCTTATATATTTTGGTGGTATGCAACCGATACCACATATCAAATTTTGTATAATCACATTAGTTAATGTTGCATCGTTTCATTTAAGCCCTTGCATTGGATTCCATTGGCTTCCCTGTTGTGTGGTGGGCAGTAAGAGAACATTGGGTCTTAAGAGGGCAGAGACTATTGAGGATTGTCTACTGAAATTTCCCTGAACATTTTTTTTCTTAAATCGTGGTTGCTGTACCACATTAATAATTGGTTATATGATGTGGCAGATTTGAAAGAATCATGGATGACAGTTTATATGATGAATTTGGAAACTACATTGGACCAGAAATTGAGTCTGACAGAGAAAGTGATGGAGACGATCAAGATGAGGACATTCTGGACAAGCCGGATGAAGAGGGAATGGCATCTGATGTTGAGGAACCAGGTGCAGCCTCTAATGGGTGGATAACAGCATCTAATGACATTGACATAGACAACAGATTGTCCTTGCTGAGAACAAAAATATATCTACCGCTGAAGGAAGTCTATGGTGAAGATGTTGAAACTTTGGTGATGGATGAAGAGATAGAGCAACCTCTTGAACGGCAATAATCAAACCTGTTAGGGAATATTAAGTTTGAGGTGGGAGTGAAGGATTCATCAGCGTGTATCCCAGCCCAGTTTCTTTTGGGTCTTATGTCAAACCCATCTTTGGTTCGGAATGTTGCTCTCGTGGGACATTTACAGCATGGAAAGACTGTATTCATGGACATGCTTGTTGAGCAAACACACCATATTTCAACATTTGATTCAAATAGTGAGAAGCACATGAGATACCTTGTCTGATTGATGAGCAAGAGAGAAGGATATCAATTAAGGCTGTTCCCATGTCACTTGTTCTTGAGGATAGCAATTCAAAATCTTACCTTTGTAACATCATTGACACTCCAGGTCATGTAAACTTCTCTGATGAAATGACTGCTGCACTCAGACTTGCTGATGGAGCTGTCTTGATTGTGGATGCTGCTGAAGGAGTAATGGTAAGTGACCTTTTTTTAGCCTTTCCTGTTGTTTTCTTTCAGGGATGCTTTTTTTTTTTAAATAAATCTGAAGAAGCCAAACATATGATGGCACATGTGCAAACACACAGAAAATAGCCCAATGACAGAGTGCTTCATGAGACATTGAATAACTCCCTCCCCTTGCCCACTGAAAAGTTTTGAGCTTGATGCATGCTATATATGTGGCTTATCCTAGTATCAAATATCAACCATGTGTCATCAACTATTGGCAATCTCAATCTTAATATTTTGTGACTTGTGTGCCTTTTTTCTTCAAGAATGGTAGGCCACTAGGTACTTTTGCTCACGTCCCCACTATTAATGGTTTAATATCTATTTTCTTCTGGTTTTTGTGCTTGATTCATCTTAAGATGCTTATGCTTTTTGAGCTGATGTGCTGCAGCATTTAGTAATTTGAAATTTGAGGTTTTTTTGATTGTTATTCTTTCTGATGGAATTTTTAATTTACCTAAGGTGCCTGGCAAAAAGTAGGTGCAATCCAGGTGAATGGAATGTGTTCGTAGTCGTATCATAGCTCTCTTGTTCATTCATATAGCACTAGTTCTTCAATGAATATTCTCCTTGACTCAAGAATCACTGTGCATGTATGAAAAGTGCATGATGCAAATGGTTGCTCCCGGAATTCTTGTAGGCATCAACCTAACATCACATTATTTAGGTGTCTTTTGGATCCACTTATTGTTTTTTAGTTTTAAAAACAGATGATAATAGTAATTTCTATATATTATGCAGGAATTCTTTGAACATTGCCTTTAAAAGATTATGATTTTTACACTTTGGTTAAAAAGAAATAACCTATTTAAATTTTTTTACCATCTCAAGTTTTATAAGTAAATTTTAAGACATAAGGTGGGGGTATACTTTTTATGTTAGAATAATTATATTTTATATGAAAGTTACCATTATTTTCTATTTTTGAGAACAGAAAATAAGAAATTTATTTGAACAAGGAATTAGTTTTGTAATTTTATTATTCTTTGCACCCTAGTCATTTTCTCCATGACATGGTCATAACTTTTCATTAGTATTTTTCATTGGTTGATAGGGGCATGAGTATTTTTTTTTACTCCTTGGGTCACCTTTTCGGCGCCTCTCTTTTCTTGAATATACTTCTCTTATTTACTTATCAAAAAAAAATTTCATTAGTATTTTTCCTACTTTTGTCAATTGGAACAACTGAGCACATTCCTTACTTTTTGCTGTTATGAAAATTTTATGAGTGGTGGTCTTGTGAGTTCATCCTTCCTTCCACTCTTCTCTCGTAATAATGAGACATTGTGTTCCACCCATACTTCTTATCAAATCAACGGATCCTGTTTCTTAATTGAGTGATACTTATGCCATGTTACTAATTGTGGATGTGTAGATTGGGTACCTGTTGTTTTAACACAGCATTGTGGAGTCACATACACATTAAGTTATCTATAATCAGCACCAAAGTAGATATGACATATGAGAGCGTGCTTAGCTCCATGATGAATACTTACATACAAAGATTTTTCAACCTAGTTTTTAGCTTCATAATGCATATCTTTTACTCATGTATTGCAAATATCTATTTTCCTTAAAGCCCTTACATATTAGTTTCCCCCCTCTTTTGGGCACAGCTAAAAATTGTTGTTTTGCATTTTGATTGCAGAATTTAAAAGGATCCAAGATCCAATTAGGACTTTAGCTTTGTTAATCCTATAAGGATTGGTGTGGAATAAAAGTCGGATAAATGTAGGTAGCCATTTAATCCTGACTTTGAGTGGTTCTGCTTGCTCTTGGAGGATTCATGTAATCAAGATAGTTTTTTCGTTTTTGGGATAAGTAAACGGTATGTATTGAAAAAGAGGCGCCGAACAAGCAACCCAAGAATTAAAAAAAGAGACACTCACCCCCTTACAAGAGAAAAAGCTAAAAAGCATGTACAACCGCCCCATCTCACATAGAGCCCACCCAATCAATGAAATGCACAAGGGTCATGGGACCACCCGCAAAAAACAACTTGGTATTCGACCAAAGAAACTATACAAAAAAAGACTTTAACCTTTGTAATCTAGATAGTTGCTTCTGCTTTGCATTGTTTTTATCAGAACTGGTGGAACAAGCTTAATATTAATGAGGGTGACAACTGAAAGTTAGCAATGGTTTATCACATGGAAAAGAAAAAAGGAAAAAGAAAAATAAAAACAGGCAAAAAGTCATGAAAATGATGAAATGTTGAATTTTCTTGAATATGGTCCAAACAGTTTTTGGATGTGGAAAACCCCCTTTACTGAATTTTCTTGATGTTTTTAATAGTAGCTAGATTAGCTGGTGTGGTTTTTTGACTTTCTTGGTTTTAACCAGGTTGATTTGAGAGATTAGGATGATATTGATTCTAGGGAGGAGGATGATCGGTCTGTTCCTCCTAGAGAAAGGAGCTCAAAAAAAAGGGAAGGAGTTAGTATTAGTGGATTCACTTTGGGTTCTAAAGTTTGCGGGATAAAAAGTCAATTCAGGAGTTCTACAAATTTACGGAACTTCCATGTTTGGTATGGAGAGGAGATTATCATTTCTTTCAAAGTACAGTTAAGAAAGGAAAAGATCCATAGAAAGGAAATTTTAGAGAGCGTTATCGAGGAGAACTAAAACAAATGGAATTTGTTGTTAATTTCGAAAGGGGAAGCAACTCTTGTGGCATGGCAAAAGCGTTAGTGGGAATCAATCAGGTTGTCTAATGAAGCTAAACATTCTGAGCTAGAATATTTAGGGGCGAATGACTATTCAAAGAGCAAAATGATTAAGGCCTTTTTAGAATTCGAAGTGGATTTATTAAATGTGACTAAGGTGCGAGATGATGACAAGGGACTTATTAGAAGTATAGGATTTGGTAGGTTCCTAAGTTGGGAGGCGTTAGATGTATGGGAACTACTGGTGGGGTGCTTATCGTGTGGGACAAAAGAAGTCTAGAGTTGGTGGACAAAGTTGTGGGTTGTTCTTTGTTTCTTGGAAGTTTAGGTCTTTAGAGGATGGCTTCGTTTGGGTGTTCACTAGGGTTTATGGGCCTCTTTCTAGGGAAGGTCGTTACAGTTTTTGGGAAGAGCTGGGGGCTATCAAAGGTCTTTGGGAGAACCTGCATTGGGGGAGATTTCAACGTCATTCGGTTTCCTTGCGAAAGGAATAGGTTGCGAGGTTGGGCTACTTTGCGAACATTCTCGAGTTGATCGATGATCTGTTTGGTGGATTTACCTCTTGGTGAGTCTTTTTACCTAAGTGGGGGCACAGTAGAGCAGGTTGATGGCTTGTCTAGACCCTTTTTTGGTGTCCTAGGACTGGCTAGATCATTTCATCCTAACAATTCAATCAAAGCTCATAGACCTCTATCGGATCATTTCCCCATCTTGCTTGAGAGCGGAGGAGTTAGAAGGGGGCCGGAGCTCTGTTCGTTTCGAATATGTGGTTCTTGACGAAAACTTCGGGTTTTGGTGAGGAAAGTTTGTGGCGAAGTGTAAGCGAGAGGGACGACAAGCTTTGTCCTCTCCAGAAAACTGATAGAGTTAAAATCCATCCTAAAAGTTTGGAATAAGGAGAGTTTTGGAAATCTGAATGAGTGAGAAGATGGCTCTGGATCGGTGGAGGCTTGGGACAACTTAGGGTGAAAATTTGCTTTGGAAGAAAGTGAGGCTAGGAGGCTAAAAGAAACCTTCTGAAATGGAGTCGTCTTGGAAGAGACTCATTGGAGCGAAGTCAAGGAGTATGGCTTAGAGAGTGGTGATAAAAACACGGGTTTCTTCCAGGTAATGGTAATTCTCTTTAGAAGCAATTCCTTAGTCGAATCAAAATTAGCAGACCCAGTTGCAGAGGACAAGAGATCGAGAGAGGGGGTGGCCAATGCGCTTTCGGCCGATTTTGTCGGACAGAGATGGAGTGGAAAATTTGAGTTAGATGGCTAACGCTGCGCTAAATTCGGAGACGAAGCGATCTTGAAGTTCCTTTTCGGGAAAGATGAAATTCTGCTTTTTGCGGGAGATGAATGAGACAAGGTCCCTTGCTGCGGCCAGTTCACGATAGCCTTCTACTTGGATGTTGGGACATGGTTAGAAAGGATGTGATGGTTTGTTGAGTTTTTGAGAAGGGGACCGCTACGAAAGCTTTGAATGCTACCTTCCTAGTCTTGATCCCAAAGAAGGGAGGGGCCAAGGATTTGGGTCAGTTCAGACCTATTAGCTTGGTTGGAAGCTTGTATAAGCTCATAGCTAAAGTTTTGGTTAATAGGTTAAAAAAGGTGATGGGAAAAGTTGTTTTGAAAGTCCAAAAAGCTTTCGTAGAGGGGCGCCAAATAATAGATGCTTCGCTAATTGCTAATGAGATTGTTGATTATTGGAACAAGAAAAGGGTTAAGGGCGTTGTTTGCAAGCTCGACATTGAGAAAGCCTATGACAGTATAAATTGGCAATTCCTGCAAAAGGTATTGCATGGGTTTTGGGGATAAATGGTTGAGGTGCATTTGGTGGTGCATATCCACAACTAATTTTTCCGTCCTGGTCAACGGAGTGTCGGAAGGTTTTTTTCCTAGTTCCAGAGGTCTAAGACAGGGAGACCCGCTCTTTCCTTATCTCTTCGTTATGGGTATGGAGGTGCTTAGTATCCTCATTCAGAGGGTGACTAATGGAGGCTATATTTAGTTTATTGATCAAAGGCGGGGGAAGCGGATTAATATCTCACATCTTTTATTGCTTAGATGATATGATTGTTTTCTGAAGCTTCAAAAGGAGTTAGATGTTGTTCCTGAAGGTTGGGTCCTGTGGTTTGAAGCCGCTTTCGGGCTGAGCATAAATTGGGACAAGAGTGAGTTGATCCCAGTGGGTATGGTGTCTAATATGGATGAGCTGGTTGCGGAGCTTGGGTGTCGGGTTGGGAGCCTCCTACAACCTATTTGGGCCTCCCTTTGGGGGCTGCTCATAAGTCGATGGTTGTGTGGGAAGGAGTGGAGGAAAGGCTGAGGAAAGGCTAAACATTTGGAAAAGATGTTATTTATCAAAAGGAGGGAGAGTTACTCATCGAAACGTTATCCAACATGCCTGTTACCTTATGTGTGTCTTGTGAGGATGCCAAATTAATGGTTATTAGATTGGAAAAGATTCGAGAGACTTTTTGTGGGGAGGGTGAGCCACTGGCAGGAACCGCACACGGTTGGTTGGAAGTGGTGTTAATGCGAGATCAAAGGAAGGCGGGATGGAGTGTGAAAGCTTGGCTATTCTTAACAAAGCCCTTTTAGGTAAATGATTGTGGTGATTTGCTAATGATCTTGAGGGCATTTGGAGACTTTTGATCTGCACCAAGTATGGTGAAGAGTCCCATGGTTGGAGACCTAGGGAGGCCAAGGGGCCTTTTTTGTGGGTCTTTGGAAAGAGATACTGAAAGAAGCTAATTGGGTTAGTGAGAATTGGAAGTTCAGAATTGGTAATGGTACAAGAATCAAATTCCGGTTTGATCACTGGTGGAATTACTGCGCTAAACCAAGCTTTTCCAACCCTCTTTGAGTTGGTGACAAACAACCAAGAATAGTGTCAGAGGTGTGGGATCAATTGAATGGTCATGAGTTGGAGCGAAGTTTGCCCATTCTTTCAATGACTAGGAGCTTGATATGGTTGTGAATCTTTTGCTTGAAAACTATTGAAAGAAAGGTCGATCAGAGCTTGATAAAGTGTTGGAAATGGGGAAAGCGATGTTACGGTCGAAGCTATAAAGTGTTGCAGCCAAGAAGAGACATTATTTTCCTTGTTGAGGGGGTTTGGGTTTCTTGTGCCCTAACCAAGACAACTTTTTTCGCCTTGGAAGCAGTTTGGGATAAGGTCCTCACACTTGACAAGCTTCGAAGAAGGGGTTGGCAGCTTTCCAATAGGTGTTTATAGTGTGAATGTGATGAAGAGACGGTCCACCGTATTCTCCTGCCCTGCTCTGTTGCTAGGTCCCTATGGGATCTTTTTCTCTCTCTGGTTGGCATCAAATGGGTGTTCCCAGGTCAGGTGAGAGCTCATTAGGCGGAAGGGGGCACTTTTAAGAGCGAAAGAAAAAAGCGGTGTTCGGTCCCACGTGTATTTTTGGTCTATTTGGAGGAAAAATCACATTTGTTTAGAAGGGAGCATAGATGTTCGGAGATTAAGAATTTTTATGTATAACTTGTGGAGTTGGAGCGGATTATCTAGGTGGTGAGGCCATTACCCTCTTAGGTTTTGGAGTGGTTGGCTTCGATTAAGGTTAGTTTGTTTTTGGTTTCTGACTCTTTTTGTGTGATGGGGCGCGATATATCTCACGTATACCGTTTTCACTTTGGTGTTATATGCTTTGGCTTGTTATCAAAAAGAAAAAAAAAACTTCTAGGTTTTCTTTCTCATCTGGTGCTTATTGGTGTTTTGGGTTTTTTAAATTTTTATATCACATATGTATGGAGGGTGCACCCATATTTGGTGCCTCTAGGACATTTCTATGGTTATCAAGAAGAAAAATGGAGAATGTTGGATGAGATTTGAAGTTAAAGGAAGTGAGAGAGATGCCAACTCCATTTGCAAGTCATAAATAGAGATTTCTCATTGATACAGCATTCTATAAGTATAGATGTCTAGCCAATAAAAAAAGCCCTTCTGATATTCTATTGCAAGTCTTGAGTCATCAATTTGTTGAAATCAAAGACATAAATTGACCTGATTGTATTAAAAGGGTCTAGTTGGGATTACCTGAGTGAGCGAATAGTTGGAATCAAACCACTAATGAGAAGCTGGTAAGCTTTCTCATTAAAAGAAAATTATGTTCAATCCATCCATGTTGATCATAAAATATGCTTATTTTTGCCCTTTCCTGAAATAACAGTTGTGGCAATTGCTTTTAGAGACACTGTAATGACATGAGATGTTTGATTATGCTTTTGTACACAGGTAAAAAATACAGAAAGGGCTATCGCCATACAATCCGAAGCGCCTACCTATTGTTTATTAAGTAATGAATAAGGTACCTTTTCAACCTTTGCTTTACGGTGGTTGAAACTTCATGTCTCATTTTTAATAAACTTCATAGAAACAGGCACTCACATAAACCACTTTTATTCCTTTTATTGAAAGTTGTTTTAATCTCTTTTCTAGGAGTTGACAGGCCGTGTGAACTCAAACTTCCCCCAAAGGATGCTTATCATAAGATAAGGCATACTCTGGAACTCCTCAATAATCACATATATCTGCTCACTTTCATCTTCTGGAGAATCTTGCAAGATCATAGACCCGGCTTTGCTGGAAACGTCTGTTTTGCTAGTGCTAGTGCTGGATGGTCTTTTCACTTTGCAGTCATTTACAAAACTATATGTCCAAACTCCATGGGGTCCCCATTTGATGCTAATAAGTTTTGCATATCCTGACTTTGAGGAGATGTGTAATTACATCGTCCTGATGCCAGGGTCTTTAGGAAGAAACCCCTGCAGGTGGGAGGAAAGATCGTCGATCCAGTTTGTGCTTGAACCCTCTACAAGATATATAGCCAAGTAATTGGAGCATAAAGAGAGTGTGGGTATCTTGCCGGAACTGGGTGTCCACTCTCAGCAGAAATGCAGCCCTACAAACTAAGAAATGTGTTCCTTTGCTGAGGTTGGCCTGTAGCTCAGTCTTTGGTTCAGCGACTGGTTTCACTGATATGCTGGTTCAGCATATTCCTTCTGCCAAAGATTCTGCAGCTAGGAAGGTTGATCATATTTATACTGGACCCAAAGATTCTGCAATATACCAGGCCATGAAGTTTGTGATCCTTCTGGTCCTTTAATGGATTAATGTGACTAAACTATGTCCAAATTCCGATTACAGTGTTTTTGATACTTTTTGGTAGGAGTTTATGGCTGGTGAAATCCAAACAGGGAGCAGACTATGCATGTGCTGGAAGGCTATTCACCAGAAGATGAAGAGGATATGACAGTGAAGGAAGTTACAAAATTATGGGTTTATCAAGCTCGTTACAGAATACCCATAAGCAAGGCTCCTCCTGGTTCTTGGGTTCTTATTGAAGGTGTGGATGCTTCAATTATGAAGACTGCTACACTTTGTAATTTGGATTATGATGAGGATGTGTACATATTTCGGCCTCTTCAGTTTAATACCCTTCCAGTAGTTAAAACAGCTACTGAGCCTTTAAATCCAAGTGAGTTGCCGAAAATGGTAGAGGGTCTTAGGAAGATCAGTAAGAGCTATCCTTTAGCAGTACTAAAGTTGAGAGTCTGAACACACTATTTTAGGTACTGGGGGAGTTATTACTTAAGATTCTATCATGAAGGACCTTAGAGAGCTGTATTCTGAAGTGGAAGTGAAGGTATATTTTACATGGCTACCTTTTTTATTTTTTGCTACTCTTTTTTCCTTTACAGTCAAGGGATGTGCCTTTTGTTGACAAGCACGCTTTCCTTTCTTGTGCTGTACCAAAAATGTAGGTGGCAGATCCTGTTGTATCATTTTGTGAAACTGTTGTGGAGTCTTCATCAATGAAATGTTTTGCTGAAACACCCAACAAGAAGAATAAAATAACCATGGTAGGAAGTCGTATATTGCTTTTATTTCTTTTTTTGCTTCCCTTGATCCACGGCTATTAAGAATTGTATATGATTCAATTTTATGCATTATAAAAAGTATTATACAACCTTTTTTTTCTGTTTTTTCTTGCTAGATTGCAGAGCCATTGGAGAAAGGACTTGCAGAAGATATTGAGAATGGTGTTGTGAGCATTGATTGGCATCGAAAGAAACTTGGTGACTTTTTTCAAACAAAATATGACTGGGATTTACTTGCTGCAAGGTCCATATGGGCATTTGGACCAGATAAGCAGGTACTATACTTGGCAAAAATTTCAATTTATAACTGTGATACATTAATGCTGTTTGATTGACATCTTTTTCAGCTTGGTATCCCATCCTCTTCCTCTGATATATTTTCAACTTCTTGCTAATCCTTTTTTGATCTACTTCTTATATGTATGATTGCCATGTTTCTGTCTGACTGATGCACTGCTTGCAGGGACCTAACATTTTGTTAGATGATACTCTATCTAGTAAAAGTTGATAAAGAACTTACTAAATGCTGTCAAAGATTCCATTGTTCAAGAGGTAAACTACTTTGTTTATTAGTTTTCTTTTCATTTCTTGTCGTTTTTGCCTTTTATAAGGGTGTGTGTTGTCTGGATATAGGTTTCAATGGGGGTGCTTTCGAGGGACCTCTATGTGATGAGCCCATCAGAAATGTTAAGTTCAAAATAGTTGATGCAAGGATTGCTCCTGAGCCCTTGAATCGAGGAACTGGTCAGATCATTCCTACAGCTCGTCGAGTGGCCTACTCTGCATTCCTTATGGCAACTCCACGGCTGATGGAACCTGTATACTATGTAGAGGTATATACTTTTCTATATTAAGCAAAGGTTCATCTGGAAACAACTTTTCTATATTAAGCTAAGGTTCATCTGGAAACAACTTTTAAGAAAAATGCAGGCTAATGACCCCTTTTCCCATTCACCATTCGATGGGAATGACAGCAAATGAACAAACTTCCTTATCTTTTTATTTTATTTATAGGCAAGCAACAAGAAAATTCATTGAAACTCAAAAAAAAAAAACATCGCCACCCTAGGTCTACAGGTAGTAAACCAGGGGAGGCCACTGGCCCATACAAAAGAGAGATGAGAGCGAGGGAGACAAAAAAGCGAACCCTCTTCAGAAACTGCTCCTAGCTATAGACATGTACAAAATCATGACCTTAACTCCACAAGAGCTATGGAACTATCTGCATTTATCCATTACGAAACATGGAACTAATGATAGGTGTTTAGCTGAGCAGAGAAAAAGGAACATCTTCAAACACTATTTGTTCTTTTCTTTCCGGATCTTGGCATAAGCCTAGGGGGTGGCCTGCAATTCTGCCATTTTTTCTTCAGGATTTGACTCTTTGTATAGAAAGGTCCTTTATCATGAAAGGACAAGCCCAGGCTATTGCCTTTCATCGATAGGGTGGAGGTCCATAACTCCCAGATTGGTGAACAGTGAATCAACATGTGCTCTAGGTTGTCTTCTTCTTTCCTACAGAAAGGGCATATACTTGCTAATTGATAACCCCTCTTCTTTAGCTGTTTCATAGGTAAGACTTTCCCCCACCAGGCTTTCCAAGCGAAAAAGCTCACTTTTGAAGGCACATAAGGTTTCCACATAATCTTCACAGGGACTCTATAATGGGCTCCTTCCAAGCTATTACAGTAAGCTTTCATAGAGAACTGTCCACTTTCGTTGCCTTTTCACAACATTTTGTCCCTCTTTTGCGGATCAATCTGCATGTTGTTGATAAGCCCAACAAAAATTTGAACTTGTTCGATCTCCCAATCGTTAAAAGATCTTATAAATCTCAGGTTCCAAGCACCATAGTTATTAGAGCAATCCCATACCTCATCCACCATTGCCTTTTTGGTCCCTGCTACATTTTAAACAGTCGGGAAAGTGACACATAGGGGTAACTCTCCGCACCAAGTATCCTTCCAAAATCTGATTCTATTTTCTTCTCTAATCTCAAAAATACAGTTTTGCTTTAAATTCATTGCCGTAGAGCTTATTCCTTTCCATAGACCTATG
The DNA here is from genome assembly GCA_016808115.1 of Tetrastigma voinierianum. Classification (NCBI taxonomy): domain Eukaryota; kingdom Viridiplantae; phylum Streptophyta; class Magnoliopsida; order Vitales; family Vitaceae; genus Tetrastigma; species Tetrastigma voinierianum. Next base: position 27,805 of record JAEQBH010003003.1, on the reverse strand, counting down.
CTAGCATTACCCCTTGGGGGCTTAGAAAACCAGCCTCCTTCCCCAGTTCCATACTTGAATTATTAGCAATTTTCCGGTATGCACTTTCCTCCTTGCAAACCTCGAGGCCACTTTACTTAAAGTGCTTTGTTCATTAAGTAAGGCTTCATGCCTTTGCTTCATTTTACTCACGCAGACGCTTTCCCATTTTATGAAGTGGATTTTCCTCTCGGTGGGTGCTTGCTCCCCCATAGAAAGTCTTTACAGTTTTTCTCAAGTCTTTATCTTTCCTCCCCCTAGGCATTGAATAGAGACGCAAAGAAGTGTTGGCTGGGTTTGACATTGTGCTCACCCTCGGTATAAGCCTACCCCTTTGAAATATATTGCCTTTTCCATGTTGCTAGCATTCTACGGAACTTTTCTCAACACATCCCGGACATTTATAAACTTGTGTGCTGCAAGGGAGGCCCCGAATAGGTTGGGAAGTGTTCTGGTTGCAACCTAACAACTCAAGGGCCCAGTATACATTATCCACTTCCCCACAAGCATTGTAACACTCTTTTCCAAGTTGATTTTTACCATAGTAAGCCTCAAGCCCAGTAAATCCGACAAAGGGACCGGTTGCTCTTCGAATCATTACGAGAAAACCACTAGTAACCTATAAGCCAGGTCGGAAAACCTTTGAGTAGCTTTCTCCAATAAAATAGAGAATACTTTTTAATTCCCAAAACAAAGAATTACGAGGATGGGGTCCCCACATGTAAGGCTCACAGAACCACGAAGAAACCTGTGAGTGCCATTGCAAAATAGAGGCAGAAGCAGTGGTGATGCACCACCTAATTCAGGAAATCCACTTTTTGCCAAAGACCATTTCTTGGAGCACCACAAAAAGGAACTTCCAACTAATCTGATCATAGGCTTTTTCGATATCTATCTTACACAAACATCACTTCTCTTTTTTCTTTTTGTCACATTCAGATTTATGGTCCTCATTATACTCACAGCGATGCATCGAATTTCCTTCTCACAAAGACATTTTTAACATGATAACTAGGCGGCTCATCACCTTTTTGATTATGTTCGCTAGGACTTTTGAAATAAGTTTGTATAGACTATTCACCAGACTTATAGGTCTGAAGTCCTTGAGCTCCTCAGCCTCAACTTTCTTTGGTACCAAAACAATAAAAGTAGAGTTCAGGCTTCTCACGAACTTCCTCGACTCACATAAATCCTTAAACATCAACAAAATTTCCCCCTTAATAGTACTCTAATTGAATTGCCAAAAAGCCATTGTATACCCATTTGGCCTTGGGGCTTTGTCCCCATTTAGATCGTTTAAGGCACTAAAAACTTCCAACTTTCAGAAGGCCTCTCGATTCTACGCGAAGAGCATTAAGCTTTGAAATTCGGCCACGGTTGCCTCAATCTGCGGTATCTAGGTAAGGACTCAAAAGCGTTACTATCCCTTGTCAGAACTTCCTCCTCTCTAGCAAAAGCTTGCTGTTGATATACAGTAGAGGTTGAGTTTCTTCTCACATTGCAAGTTGGCCGTTCTATGGAAGAATCATGTGTTCTTATCACCTTCCTTCAACTAGATCTCCACTGAGCTTTTGCCTCTAGTAGGTCTTCTAAGACAACCCATTTTTTTTACTCATCTACTGCATAAGCTTTCTCCCCAGTCTCTTTATTAGACAAAGGCCTTAGGCATTCAATATCATCGATGATCCACTTTACTGCGAGCTTCTTTCTTTCTTCTATGCGAAAATCTCTTTATTCAGACCTTAGCATCACTTTCGGAGCTTTCATCTTTTCCATCATAACATAGCTCTTAGCCCCTCGGAACTCTAGATTTGCCCGCCAATCCGCCATTAAGTTATGGAAACCCTTTGCCTTAAGCCACATGTTCTCGAATCTGAAAGGCATAGGGCCTCTAATAAGTCCTGCAACCCCATCTAGTAAAATCGGACTATGATCTGAGGTTGGTTTCGGGAGAATGCTTTGACTTACTCCCCTAAATAGTTATCCCACTCTTCTAAAACCAGATATCTGTCCAACCTAGCCATCCTTTGGTTGCCCGATCCCCCTTTTCACGTAAAAATTCCTCCTTGTAGGGCTAGATCTTTCAGTTCAAGGTCATTAATGACTTGGGGGAATCTTCTCATAGTGCTCGTGATACAACCATCCTTGTTTATTTCCCCTAGAAATCTGACCACATTAAAATCGCCTCCTATGCACCACGGGTCCCCCCATAAGCGTTTAACAACACCCAGATCCCCACATATCTTCCCTAAATTCCCTTTTTGTGGGTCCATAAACCCCCGTAAAAACCCACGTGAAGTTGTCCTCTCAATTCCTAAATCTACGCGATAGAGTAAAAGTGCTCTCTTCAACCCCTATCAAATGAAGCACTCTATTGTCCCACAAGATGAGGATCCCTCCAAAGGCCTCTTTAGCATTAAGTATGACCCAATCCATATTTCTTCCAACTGACAAACTCCTGATGATCCCCCTTGTTGCCTCCTTAAGCTTTGTTTCTTGAAGACAAACCATGTCCACCTTCTGTGACTTTAGATAAGCCTTTATCACTTTTCTTTTACTGGAGTGATTCGCCCCCCTTGCATTCCAAGACAAAATCATGATCTTCATAAATAAATTGTATGGTTACCCCTCCCCCCTTTCGCTGGCCCCACTTTTGCTTCTCTCATTCTCCGTGACTATCCACTCCAGGTTTTTCATTGCCATATCAAACTTAGTCTTTCTTGTGGTATGTTTTTCGTTCCCCTTTACTCTTTTGCCATCCATCTTTTTCATCAAAGTTAGTAACTCCTTCTCGAAGCCTTTTGTTGGGAGCCCCATATCCTCTTTGAACTTCTTTGAAGCAATTTCCTCCCGACTCCTTTCGCTTGATTTCTCTGACTCACATGTCCCTTCCTCTGTTTCACCCTGAGACACTCTCTCCCTCCATTTCCCCCTTGGGGATCGACTGCCCTGAAAACTCCCCATCTTCCATTGACGTTGAAATGTTATGTTGCCCTAATTTTGCCCCAAATCTGTTCCCTCCTTGACCTAACAGCCCCCTCAAAACAGGGGCTCAGCCAAAAATAGAAGAAGAAGAGAAAGAAACGAAAGGGAGTAGTAGACTTGACCTTTTGTCGCCAAACGACTCCCTGACAATCTTCTCCAGCCTCCCCTCGCTCGATTTCGGCTAACTCCTTCTGCTTCTTGAATCCTTTGCCACTGTGGGGGGTTCTAGCGAATAATGGTGGTGACCCAAAGGAAATTGAGTATTAAAACCCGGGCCTAAAGACTTCAGCCCATCTGAATTTCCCTTTTGGGCTTTTAGGCCTTTATCAACTGCAGGGGTAGAGAAACCCTTTGGCTTGTGTGTTATTGGGCCACCAACTGGGCCAATCTCAGCCTACTGCTTTGGCTTGTGTTCCAATTTTTTCAAAGTAGCCCACACAGGATCCCCTTCATTTGTTCGAATATCCCTCTCCCCATTTTCTCCATCCGTCGACCTTAAAAAGACAGTGCTTCCCCCTTCACTTGCCATGTACTCCTGAAACTGTTGCTTCGCATTAATGCGTCTTGTGTAAAGTAACTCCACACGCTTGGGCGTGCATGAGACAAGATTGTCTTCCTCCTTTGGCTTCTTTGGCTTTCCTGTTGCTCTGCCATTTCCCATCTCTGGGTATACATCTGCTAACCAAGGAGGGATCTCCCACCAAATTTCGAATTTGAAGGATCTAGACCCTTCCAGTATGTTGACAACGCTCGGCCTTGTTTTCTTGCCCACTTTCACTAACATTCTTGCCCCTGTTACTTTCACATGCAGTGCTATCTCTTTGTCTAGAGCCAAAAAAACCTCCTCAAGTGTATCCTATATTCTTTACAATCTCTGGTTGCCATAGATGTAGCGGAAGCCCTACTACTTTGATCCATGCTTCTTTCAACTCATTTTTGTTCCTTGTGCACCCTACATCTGGCCTCCACCACTCCAGTTGTAGGAGATCCCCTATAGCTCTTTCTACATGACTTAAGGACCCATTTTGCCTCCTTCGGATTATCAAACTCCAGAAACAGAAGATCTTGGTTTATATAAGCTATCATTATTCCCCCTTTTAACCTCTAGGCCACCCTAGCCCAAGCTTCTAGATCATGTGCCATAGGAATGGTTCTCAGTTGTGTTCTCCACCTCCCCGTCAAATGGAACTTCAGTCCCTAGTGCTTCTTTTGGTACCCTTTCCCCATGCAGCCCACACAGCATTTTTCCTGTTCTTTGCCTTCTTCCAGGTCTTCAGCGAAAGACAGACCCTACGGAGAGAATTTATTTATACCAGGATTCAAACTATCCTTCTCCACAACCCTTCCTCGGCTCGACTTCGGGACTCCTCGCCGGCTTTGCCTCTTGCTGGGTTTATTCCCAAATCTAATTCTCTGCTAGCAATTCCCATCCTTTAACCAGACCTTTTCCTTCCAGGAAGAACATGTGTCTTTTACCTTCAACGTCCATTGCAGAACATAGCAGATACCTCCTGGCATTGTTATGCCTCTGGTCAAGCCTGTTGGATCTTCCATGCTCCTTCCACTCAAACGCTCTTCCAGTAGGCGTAGAAACCCTACAGCTCGCTTCAACTCCCTTCAAGAGGTTTCTCAAGCCCTCCTCTCCAAAACAGATCCATGAAGCAAAACCCCTGCTCCTCTCAGTGACGAAAAATTTCACCTTTCTTCTTTCACCCTCTGTCGAAATCTCAAAAGATTTTGATATCTTTTGATTCAACAGCAAACCGGTTGTTGTTTCTCGCCTCATGCATCCCGAGTGAAAAACTTGAGATTGTAGTAACTCCGACCCCTTTAGATCATTCATATTCACCTCAATAATATGGTAACTCTGTTAGGCATCATTTTTTCAGTGGAATTTCTGGAATTTTCAGCTTCATGGTTTTTCTCATAAAAGTTGAGAGCCTTTCTTCCTTCAAGTTGTATTTGAACATATAATCATGGAACCAAACAGTAAACTAGTTATGTTTAATTCTCCCAAAAAAGGAATTTATGGTTTCACTGTGGTATTTAAAAAATGGATTTGACTTAACTGTGCTTTTTTCCTTGTCAAGTTGATGACATCACTCTGTTATTGAATTTGGTTTCTCTGTTTCAGATACAAACACCAATAGACTGTGTCTCTGCTATATACACAGTCTTATCTCGCAGGCGTGGGCATGTTACAGCTGATGTTCCTCAACCAGGGACCCCAGCCTATATTGTTAAGGTTTGATTGCTGTACTTTATTTGCAGTTTTGAAGGATATTTTTGGAAAGTTTTTCATGACTGACTATCTTGAGGGTTTTCTATGAGATTGAGAACAGTTAGTAGTAACACTTGGAACTGCCAAATAACTTGTCAGCCTAATTTGTAACACTAAGAAATTTGATGATACAAGATGCTTGCTTATAATTTCCAGGATATATTAGAATAACATTAATTGGATTAAATGGAAGCAACTCATATCATTCCTTATTTCTTGTTACATGTGTTGCTGATTGATCTCTCATGTAAAATGTGTTCTACTGTTGGTCATATTGGTTGAGATGTTCTTGTCTTTTTTCTAGACATACATGCTTGAAAATTCAATAATCGCTTTGAGCGTTTGTACCAAACACATTTTGCCGGTGATAGAATCATTTGGGCTCTGAGACATCATAAGGTATCATACTAAGGGCAAGCGTTTTGCCTCTCAGTGTTTGATCACTGGGCGAGGCCCTGGGGACCCTCTTGATAAGAGCATTGTCCTGCGACCACTTGAACCTGCACCAATTCAACACCTTGCTCGTGAGTTCATGGTTAAGACAAGGCGAAGAAAGGTATGGAATCTGAAAAGGTGTTTCATAGTACTTGAAAAAAATATTAAGGAATGTTTGGTTTTTCACCATGGAAAATGTAAAAGAAAATCAAATATAATTTCGGTTTATATGATAAATATGATCTAGTGAACCCATATGAAGGCAATCTATCATCCACATGTTCAACATTTTGGCAGGGTATGAGTGAAGATGTGAGCATCAATAAATTCTTCGATGAGGCTATGGTGGTGGAGCTAGCACAGCAGGCAGCTGACCTTCATCAGCAAATGATTTAAGTCCAGGAAAACAGGAGTGGATTCCCTCTGTTAACTTGCTTCTGATCAATGGTATATTCTGTATCATCAAGCAGGGTTTGTTTTAGGTGGGTTTGGTCTGTTCTCACAAAATTCTTTATAGTTTGTTGTATAAGTTCAGTTCAATGCAGAAAAAAACCTTGTTCCTTGGGAATTAGGAAAAACAAAGAATAGCTTTAGGTGGGAATTCTCTTCGGGCCATTATTTGATAGATTTAATGGACAAAAAAGTAGGACTAAATAAGTCATTGGGCTCGAAAACAAACATCTCAATGAGTGGGCTTTGAAAACGCATAATATAAGGTGGGTGAGAGCTTTGAGAAAATGAATGATTAAAGGTTGGGCTATATGTGCCTAACCTTATTATGGATTTGGACATATTCGGTTGACTGGTTCAATGCCGGTTTGACTCAATTTTGATCCAATTGATCGATGGTCCCCCATTGATGTTATGATTGGGCGAACTAACAAGTCCGATCTATGTGAACTTTTCTTAACCATTTAAATATATTTTGAAGTCATGAGACTTGTTTTGGCTTAAAGAAAATATTTTCTACATAGTTACGAGACATATTGATATAAAGTATGATCATAACTATTCACGTCAGATAATGTAAGTTTTACAAAATTCATAAATGTTGGTTTTAACTCAATGATTTAATATGTATACATTTCAGTGGGGTAAAGTTTAGTACTTTGGTCTGATTTCCCTTGTATACAATGGAGGATTCTTCTTTAAAAAAAAACTACGCGGTGGGGAACTTAAATTGAGAGTTTATTTCTTCGTATTCCTTTCAAGTTTGCATAAAAGTGGGCTTTTCCTTGTGGAGAGATTCACACAAGTTTGAGTTGATAGATGACCTTCTTTTGAATACCATCCGTGACGTTGCATCATCATAGATTTTAATCTGTAAGTTACACTAAAGGGTCGCACATACAGTCTCTTTTTAAGTGTTAAATGTTAGAGGTTTGCATGCTTGTAAATTTAAAATCGAAGGCGGAAGTATACTTACATCCAGCCATTGCAAAACAAAGGAAAAAGTTGATTGGGATTTTTGTGTTTTGCCTCCTTCAAACCACGATGGTATAGACCGCTTGAGAGAGGAGTGAACAAAGGAGTGACCCAAGATAGGAATAAATGTGACTTTATAAGGAATTTTCATCATAATTTTTTTTAATGGTTGAAGTTCGTTATGACATAAAGTCAAAACGTTAAGGCTTGAATGGTAGATTAACTTAATGTGGATCACCTAAATTCTCTCTTAATGTTTCCTAATGAGAGAAAACTCCAAAACGGAAAGAGAATTAACAATATCTCACTTGGTCATATTATTCAATATCACCTTAATAAGAAATAAACATATGAATCATGACAACAAGTCCTCTGAAAGCGAGTGTTATCTTTCATGTATCACAAGATAGTTTGTCCCTTTAACCACAACCTTAACTTTGGCGAATAAACCTTATGCTTATTACGTCATCACTTAATGGCATTTCATCATAATGATCGAAATGTGTGCAACTATATGAGAAACATCAATTGAATAAGAGTTTCATTAATAACTAAATATGTTCATACAAATTTTGAGATTACATCTCATGTTGATTACATGTTATCTGAAATTCCTTATTGACATGCCTTTAATCAGAGGATCTGCAATCATTAACTCAGTGCTTATGTGCTCAATGACCACTTTATGTTCTTTAAAACGTTCTCGGATGGTTAAGTACTTTATGTCAATGTGTTTATTTCAACTCCCACTTTTGTCATTCTTAGCCAGAAAAACAGCAATTGAGTTATCATAATATAATCTTAGCGGCCTCTAGATGGAATCAATGACTCTTAGGCCAACTATGAAACTCTTGAGCCAAGCACCATGTAAAGTGGCCTCCAAATAGGAAACGAGCTCGGCCTCCATAGTGGAAGTGGCCATCAAGGTCTGCTTCATGCTCCTCCAAGACACGACTCCACTTGCCAACATAAAAATGTAACATGATGTGGACTTTCTAGAGTCCACGCAGCCAATGAAGTTAGCGTTGGAGTAGCCAATCACCTCCAAATAATTTGTCCGTCTGTATATCAACATGAAATGCTTTGTACCTTGAAGGTAATGCATGACCTTTGCAACTTTCTAGTGGTCTACCCCTTAATTACTCTAATATCTGCCTAACAAGTCAACGACATAGGCAATATTAGGTCTGGTACAAACCTATGCATACACGAGACTTCCAACAACCGAAGCATATGGTATGTCTCTCATATGTTCCTGCTCAAGATCGTCGGCTCTGGCCTGCTTCGACTCATTACCCTTCACAATGGGAGTTGACTCCGGAGAAAATTTTCATCCTCAAATCTCTAAGACTTTGTTGATATAGGTCTCTTGAGATAACCAAAATGCCTTGAAATCTTTCTCTATGGATCTTAATGCCAATGACATAAGATGCCTCATCCATATGCTTCATTTCAAAGTTCTTAGAGAGAAATTGTTTCACCTCGTATAATGTTCCCATATCATCGGTTGCTAGCAAGATATCATCCATGTATAAGACAAGAAAGCATATCTTACTCGAACAAATTTCAAATTATGTTTCAAGAGCTTATTACGCTTAGAGGTATAATAAAAGTAAATTTGTATTTTTCTCGAAATTATGCAAAGATAAAAATGTTAAAATCTGACTTAAGCCAAAGGTCAAGGGTAAATGGTAATTTGTAAACCAGACTGTGTTCATGCCAGAAGATTATATGCTAAGATAGAATATTGATAAAGCTTCGTCATAAATAATGAAAAGGAAGGACTTAAAAGCAAAGGGAAAATTAGGCCAATTGGGCCTTAAGACCACAAAATGGCTTTGTGAGAAACATTCCCATTTTGGCTAAGGAAGAGAGCTAGGCACGCTCGTGGGGAGAAGAAGAAGTCATTCCTTGGGGCTTTTCCATGCTCAAGTGAAGAAGAACGGAAAAACCTTGTTTGAAAGTACAAGAAAGTTAAGGTATGGAATATCTCTTTTGGTATGGAGAGTATGGAAAATGGTTTGGAAAAGTATCCATACTCATCTCTCCTTTGTGTTGTTTTTGGTTGATTTGAGTTGGTTTTGAGGTTGTTTTGATCTTGTTTTGGTTTGGTTTGGAATTGTCTATGGATAAGGACAAAAAATGTGTAAAGAAACATGTAGGTATATTAAGGATTTGTCAAAATTTTTCTAAAACCCCGTCCTTGTTTTTGTCATATCTGGGCTCTGTAGACTTCAAATGGGAATGATTCTGATTGGAGAAGAATCCTAAGACATGTAGCTTTAAATATCCAGAATACCACCAGGTCATATTATGGTACTATGAGCCCAGAATTTGGAATTCAATTCCAGCTGGGCTTTTGATCGCAAACTGCATCAGCCTTGGAGTATTTGAGTCATATCTTAGGCTAGTTGATCCAAATTGCTGATTCCAAATTTTTAAGAAACTGTATTTCTTGCACAATTCCAAAGGGGGAGTGTAAGAAAATCTAGCTCCTCGTTGTGCCCAGAAAATTCCGAAGTGGAGTTTCAAAACTGCTCGATTTTAGCACAAATTTTTAGTGTTTGAGTCATAAGTTGAGTTTTACTCATCCAAATTGATTGATTCTAATTTCTGTGTAATTTATACTTCTTGTAGAATAATTCCCAAGAAGGGAATATAATCAAATTCAGCTCTGTTGTTCCAAGAAAATTGTGCAAGTGAAGGTGAAAAATATGATTTTAGGTGGGAAGAACATTTCCCATAATTTGATCTCTTTGGAAAAATACATTGTTAATGCATGGTAGTTATGACTTGAACACATATAATAATATGCTCCAAAATACATATAATTGTAGGCCTGCCTGAGACTGGATAGTGAATGAATAGGCACGTCTGTTTAGTGCTTCGACACTCCTGTTTAGTGTTACGACACTTCTGTTTCGTGTGACATGCATGTCTGTTTAGTGCTTCTAAGACTTCGCATAGTGCTACGACACTCCTTTGTGTAAGTGTTGCGTGCATCACCGTTTCAAGATCAGATAGTACCTTTGGGTACCTATTGTGTCGTCCTCATTCATTGTTACTCGGTCTATATAGGTAAATACTTAAGATAAGAATCAATAATGAACCATAAGAAAGTAAAGCAATCACTCCGATGCCACTACAGATAATCTCATTATGCTCAGAATGTACCTACGGCACCCTTTGTACAAGATTTCTCGTCTATAATTCTACTGAGATATGATAATTCGATATATGAAACTGGATGTATATGGCATCAGAATTGTGGACCACTATATGTGGTCATATATGATTATCTGTTTCCCACTAAGCTATTAGCTTAGTACGGGTGTTTCATCCGTATAGGCACTGAAGAGGACATCTGAGGCATTCCGCATTTGCCAGGGCCAACACAACATTAGGAGTACACCACATGTAGTTTTTTTGACTCTATTTGTAATGTAAATGTAATATTTTGGAGATAGTGGACCTTATATAAGTATAAGTAAATGGGACTCAGGAATGTATGTACATGAACAGTTAAACACCGCTACGGTGGTCGTATTACAAGTTTTATTTAATTATGAAATTATATATGAAATGGGCCCACTAATGTTAGAAAAGCAGGTTAAAATGTCTCAGTCCCGTGTGGTGTCCCCTCAATCGCTTAGGCGAGGCAGAGGAGGTACATACTCCCATTGACCTTTTGGTATATGCAAGTATCCATGACATTCTATTCGAAACCGAAAGAAGAGATGACCTCATGGAACTTTAAATACCATTGTCAGTACGCTTGTTTTAAACCGTAAATGGATTTATTAAGCTTGCAAACTAAATGCTCACCGACACTAGAGAAGAATCCTTCAAGTTATTTAATGTAAACCTCTTCTTATAGCTCACCATTAAGAAAGACAGTTTTCACATCCATATGATGCTATTCCGAATCAAAATGAGCTACTAAAGCCATGATCACGCGAAGAGAATCCTTTCTAGATACAGGAGAAAAAGTCTCAATGTAGTCGATTCCTTCTCTTTAAGTGAACGCTGTGGCCACGAGTCTTACCCTATGTCTCTCAATATTGCCTTGTGAGTCCTTCTTAGTCTTAAAGACCCACTTACACCGTGTGGTTTTTATACCGCAAGGCAACTCGACGAGACCCTAGACTTGGTTAGATGCCACAGAGTCGATCGTATCTTTCTTGGCATTATACGATAAGTCCAATTTCTTAGAACTTATGGCCTATGAAAAGGTTTTTGGATCATGTTCGGCTCTAACATTATAATTCAATTCTTGCAAGTACATGACATAATCACTAGGAATAGTAGAATTTTTTACTCAAGTACAACTCCTCAATGTTGTTTCTTCATGAGGAACTTGTTGTTCAACCGATGTCTAACCTGGCTGTTCAACGTTTTGTTGTTCCTCAATCACGCGATCTATAGGTTCAAAAGTTTGTGGATTCTCGATGATTGGTTGTCTTATACCCGTTTCTACCTCATGGCTATGTATGACAACCATTCTATGACTTTAACTAGAGGTCTGACCTTGATAGTGATCTCTTTAGACAATGTGTCATGAATCTTGGCCACTCCCACTGATTAAGTCATTCTTAAGAAACTTTGCATTTCTTGACTCCATAATCCTAGTGGTATGAGAAGGACAATAGAATCTATAACCCTTGGATTTTTTAGCATATCCAATGAAATGGCCACTAATAGTCCTTAGGTATAGTTTCTTTCTTGTGGATTATAAATCCTTACTTCATACAGGCATCCCCATACACGTATATGTCGCAAACTGGGTTTCCAACCTTTGAATTACTCAAATGGTGTCTTTTGGATAGCCTTGGTTGGAACACAATTAATTATATACACTATCGTCTTTAGTGCCTTAGTCCAAAAGAATTAAGGAAGTTTAATGTTACTCCTCATACACCTTACCATGTCTATTAAGGTTCAGTTTCTTCTTTCCTCCACACCATTCTCAGTTCTAGACTAGACATGGTGTATCAAGTAACAATCCCATACTCGACTCCAGTAAATGGCTGGTGCTTGCCCATTCTCAATGTACCTACCATGGCAATTTCCACCCCATTTTGACCTCACTATCTTTACTCTGCTTTCCTCATTGTTTCTCTACTTACTTTGAATACCTTAAAGGGTTTCCAATGCTTCGGGCCCTGTAACCAAGCATAGAGATACATGTAGAGTAGTCATCAATTTAAGGTGATGAAGTATTTCGGATCACTCCCATCCATATCAGGACAACAAATGTCTGTATGTATGATTTCTAACAAATGTTTACTCCTTGTTGCACCATTTTTTGACTTGTTGGTTTGCTTTCCCTTAATGCAATCCAAACATGTCTCAAAGTCGGTAAAGTCTAGGGCACTGAGTACCCCTTCATGCACTAACCTTTTAATTCTTTGAATGGAGATGTGTCCTAATCTTCGGGGTCATAATAAGGACGATCTTTCATTCAAAACATTTATTTTAATTCCAACAGTTAAACTTAATAAGTTATAAGCATTATTATCTTGAAAATGTACTAAATAGAGACCATCGCATAAAGTACCGTATCTTATAACTTTTATTTTATTAAAAATTAAAACCAAAGATCCGAAAAGTGCTACAAAGATTCAAAAGGTACAAGAGCCGGTTGAAATTAAATTCCTAGAAAACTAGGAACATAGAAGGCCTCTCCAATTGCAAAACAAAGCCACTCGACAACCTAAACTACAAGTGCCAATGGCTTCCATATGTAGTTCGACCCTCATGAATAGATGTACTACCTAATACCCATTGACTTCCCGAGGTTTCGCGATGCCCTTCAAGGTATTTGAAACATGGATTGTTGAACCGTAGTCATCTACCGAGTGTTATGATTCACATTTATGAAATTTGATTCATAACATAGGAAAGCACGAAATACTTTCTTTCAAGCTGTGACTTTATGCTTTATGCAATCCTTCTTCATGTGTCCTTTCTTTTTACTGAAGAAACACGTGGACTCCTTCTTGATATCTGCCTTGGGTTAGACCTTGCCCTTTCCCTTGTTCTTAGGTTTATTCTTCCTTTGATTACTAGGAATAGTGAAAAGCACTTTCTCCCCTTGTTTCATGAGTAGCCGCTCCTCCTCTTGTACACACATAGTCAAGAGTTTGTTAATTGACCATTTATCCTTGTGGGTGTTATAGGAGATCTTGAATGGACTATATTGAGGGGGTAAGGTGCAAAAGATGCAGTGAACAATGAATGACTTAGACATGGATACTTCCAAAGACTTCAATTGAGCCGAAATGTCCATCATGTGCATGATATGATCACATACTCCTCTAATTTCACCGAGCCTTAGGGATGAGAACTGAATTTTCAAAGTGCTAGCAAGGGATTTATTAGATTTAGCAAACTACTCATCTATTGCCTTTAGTAGATCCCTGACTTTGACACGCTTCTCAATTGAGCCTCGTATGCTAGTAGATATGTGTGTCTTAATGAAATATAATGGAGAGACGGTTGACCTCCTTACGCTCTCGTGAAGTCTCACCACATTCGAGTTTTGGTCATTGTGATTGCTGATGGCTCATTCTTCTTTATAGCATAATTAAAGTCCATACACCCTAAATGGAGTAAGACTAGTCCAGACCTTACAGTTATCTCCCTTAAGCTCGGGAATTTCCAACTTAATATAAGAGTAGTTTTTAGATTAAATGTAAAGTAAGAAAATAATATCACACGTTTTGAGGTTATAAACTTAATGTATGTGAAACCAAATGGAACACATACAAAGATTAATCTAGATGCAGGGACTTGCCTGTGGGCTAAAGTCCTACTAAAATAAATGTAGATATCCAAAAATTAGGGAAGGACCTAGAGACACAAGACTTGCTTATGGGCTAAAGTCTCATGCAATTACGTATAGTTTCATAATTCCTTACTGAAAACTATAGGATTATGTTCTATTCTTCAATTTTGTGTAGTTTGAGAATTATAATCTAATATTTTATCCTGATTAATCAGAAAAATTTAACCACATATTTTCCTAAATTAATTACAATTATGATATAGAGTGATCATTCTCAATATAAAATTTTATTGGTCAACATGTTGTGGCTACTATTAATCAATAAAATTTATTGATCACCTAACACACAACAACTTGAAGAATAAGAAGATTATTCAATAATATTGCATGTGTTGTAAATATAAAAGTATGGACATTACTAAATAAAGTCATGAATGTGGAAGAGACTCTTTAGTCTTAGGAAGGTTCATGTTTCATCCAATGAACCTTGAAGATTCATCCGACGTATCTTGAAGTCATGTATCATTCACTTGATGTATCTTGAAGCTCGTGATTCATCTGATGTATCGAGAAGATTCGTGAACCTATACATAATGGTCCTTATGGTTGCTATCATGAAGAACCTTTCAGCTTTCCTAGATAATGGTCATTATGGTTACTTTATGGTGACCATTATGAAAGACCTTTTCTTCCATGATAATGGCCATTATGGTTGCTTTATGGTGACCATTATGAAGCACCTTTCAGCTTTCCTAGATACATGTATCAAAAGCCTATAAAGTGATGAGTCTTAAACTCATATATTTTTTATATCCATTTTTTGGCCTGCTTAGTATTTTCTCAGAGCTATTTTTAATGCCAAATTATGGAGTATTTACAAACTTTGTGTTTTGCAGGAGTTAATTCAAAAGGAGAGATTTCCAACAAGAAAGAAGGGAAAAATGCACTGCGTTAGCCTCTCGTCAGGACAGAAGTCTCATTGCGGTCGCGACAAAAGTCTAAGCAAATGGCTAGAGAATTGTGTCGCAACACAAGATCTAAAAATTGATAGATGAGCTATGTCGCAACAAAAGAGAGCCTATCGCAACAGGAAATGGGAAGAAGCCAGCTGAGACAAAGATCGCTTATGTCAGAACATAATGAAAGACCGTATAGTATCTATGTCGCGATTAAAATTTACTGCCGCGACACTAACTCTTGCAACATGGAGGAGTTGGTTAAGATAAAAGAGAGAACTGGAAAAAGAAGTTCACTCGCGACAAGAAAATTTATGTCGCGATAAATGACGCTCACTCGCTGAACTAGCCCTGGCCATAACAAAGGAACCTAACGCTGCAACATACTTCAAGTTTCCGGTGAGATAAGTCTATGTCACAACATGGATCTTAATGTTGCAACACAGAAATAAGATGAACAGAGAGAAACGAGGTCGTGAGACTTTTCTAGGTCGTGACAAAGGTTTCAACACAATGTAAAGAAGTTCTGTCGCGATATAACAAACCTGGCCGATAGAAATGATTGTCAACATAAGAGTCTTCATATTGCAAGATGAAAACCGGTTACGATAAAGAAATATTGATAACACCAAGAAGCCAGTGTCGAACATCGAATAAAGCTCAACAAGAAGTCAAGCTCGCAGAATAAGCCTCCGTTTACGTAATCTAGGCTACACAGAATGCAGATAATATCAGACAAAGGTTACAACATAACCCGAATAGAGATGTTGTCGCGGACATGAAAAAAAACTCGGGTCATACACCAACTTACGTATCGCAGACTAAAACCGTGGTTATGGCTATTGATTATCGATGTTACACATAACCGCTTGAAGGTCGTGAAAATAGTAAATATTGTCGCTGACAAAGGAAACTCTATCGCGACAGTTATCATACTAAAGGAAAGAAGATCAAGGTAAATAAAAATACGCATGTCGCAATCCGAAGCAAGAAGGAGCACGTGATCTTCAAGTCAGGATGCGACGACGTATACCCGCAATAAAGACACAAAACTTTGCTTTACACAACTCTCTAGAATAATAAAGAAAATCTGAAATATAATTTTGTGTGGATTCACATAGCCTTAATTTGTGGCCTAAACTTTTAGTGGCCTCTATAAATAGAAACGAATGTGGAAAAGGCCAATAAATAGAAATTCCATTATGAAAGCGCAGGCACTTAGTCTG
This sequence comes from Tetrastigma voinierianum, assembly GCA_016808115.1. Taxonomy (NCBI): domain Eukaryota; kingdom Viridiplantae; phylum Streptophyta; class Magnoliopsida; order Vitales; family Vitaceae; genus Tetrastigma; species Tetrastigma voinierianum. Next base: position 11,692 of record JAEQBH010003003.1, on the reverse strand, counting down.
ATTCACGAACTGCAGTACCGTGGTCGGAGGATTCTTGCATTATATATATATATATATATATATATATATATATATATATATATATATATATATATATATATATATATATATATATATATATATATATATATATTATTATTATTATTATTATTTTTCTTATTTTTTTTCTTCTTAGATTAGACTTCTAGCGTAAGATTGTTTAATTTGCTTCATCGGATCTCAAAATGCGAAATTGTTTTGAAGTTTTGAAGCTGAATTTAAATCCTAAAATTCATTTACGATTACTATTTGAATTAAATTTGTACTCAGATAAAGTCGGAACTCACTTCAATTGATTGCAAAGCAGGTGGAATTTTCTCGATCGCATTTCAAGCATCAGAATCCAGCCGAGAACATAACTTCGCTGAAAATATCTCATGTTACAGGTCTTTTCGCACAATGAGAAGAAAATTTCCGAGTTGAATATTGAATTTATTTGAATGGTGTTGAGTCTAAATTAATTGTTCTAATTTTAGTAGCTTATACCTAAGGAGTGACTATTATTCGTTCGATTTCCTGTGGAGGCCTCTATGAGATAGAGATGGAGATTCCTGAGAGCATAGACTAGTTACTTGGGGTATACTAGACTAATATTGAAGAACTAATGAGTTCTGAAAGGTTACTTAGATAAATCCTCAATTTGCTTATGGTTTGAGAATGAGTTAAGTGAAATATCAATTTAAATCACTAGATATCTCTCCGTCTAGAAGAATGATCTTGATCCCGTGTTAGCATGAGATCTAATCAAGGGAAAAGAGAAAACTCTTTCTGCATCTTAAGGATGGTACATACTCGTTTTGTAGAAATCTAGCAACTACTGGTTTTGGGAAAAGAAATTCGCAGTCATAGGAAATAAGTATGAAGTATCGAAAGAAAATACTCGGGGATTTTATGTAGAAATTTAATTACAAGTAATTGGATTAGAATCAAGGATTTAGAAATGAACATGAACCTCTACTCAATGAAAAGTATGGTTAAATGAGGAATCCAAACTATACTACCTTGCTTCTTGACAAATTCATATTCCAACTCAGGAGAAAATAGAATGAGATTATGACCAAGAATTGATAATTTCACAGTAGTGAAATCCCATTGTCTACTTCCAGCAATAATCCGGTTTAGTTCAATATCTTTATGATTTAAATTTTTCTTTATTTCAAATGTAGGATTCTTATTAAAATTTTTATTAGGTTACTAAATTTTATCTCAAATGGAAGTTAAAATAGTGTAGAACTTGAGTAGCTAAAAATTTGATCTTAAATTCTTTAAATCTCTATGGGAACGATATCTGGACTTATCGATCCACTTGATTACTGTGATGACCTGTGGTACGTATAAATAAGATCAAATTAAATCTTTAATTGATTTTGACAAAAAATTATTCTTCTTATGATCATACTAGTTATATTTGGTCTTAATAAAAGGCTCACTTACGCCTTTGTAATAGAACCACAAATAATTATCTTCCCATTTCTTTCTTCCTCCAATATCTCTGTTTTTTTCTTTATTTTACAACACGTTATCAGCACAAGTGCTCTAGCACCCGGTGAATGAAGCCGATATTGATGATTTACGGTATTTATGTTTACATTTGATTTATCTTTGTTTTCATTTTAATAATTGTAGACTTTTGAAATTGTCTGACATTACTAAGAGGGAATTTGCTGAGCTCACCCTAGATGACAATAATTACTTGACTTTGGCTTTTGAATCTGAAATTCACCTCACCTCTTCCGACTTAAGTGAAACTGTTGTCTTGGATTTTGAATGCAACTCTACCTAGAAGGCAAAACGCTACCACCTCAATCAAGACCTCAAAAATGAATATCTTACTGAAAAAGATCCGCTTATTTTATGGCAATCCTTGAAGGATCGCTGTCATCAACAAATAAACACCTCCCTCAAGCACAATATGAGGTTGAGGAAATACTAGTTGGTCTCATAGAGGTGGTCGGTGTCGGGTAACTGGCACATTGATCGAGTTTAAGGCCATGGAAGGGCATGAACAATTTTGAACCTCCTCCATAAAACCAAGTTCAACTAAGTAAATTATAAATCGTAATCAAGTTTGTTACATGTGGAAGTGATGGCCATTGGTCTCGCATTGATGCCGCACACTCCAAACACTCTGGTTGAGGCCATCAAAGAACATGTAGAGACAAAGGAAGACTTCTAGGTGAATCACATCATGCTTGTTTGCCTGAAGCAAACATGACCCTGAATGTTGATAATGATGATTTTGAAATTTGATCCGAAGATTTTGGAGATAATGAGCATCGTATTTTTATGTTTTCTATCAGACAATTTTCTTTCTTAAGTTTGTTTTCTATTTATTTTTTTATGAGATTTGGTTTGACTATTGACTATCATTTATTAGTTTTTTTTAGTTTGTTATGATTTATTTTAATGCCCTATTTTTCATTTTTCCCAATTTTTTTTTTGTTTTATGGTTAGAGCGTCAAAATTTTTTTGGATAGCAACTCATGAAGACTAAGGCTATTCTGTATGCTTAATAGATAGTGCTACTCACACACACTATCCTTAAAGAGAAATTCTTCACACTTTAATTTAGGAAATGAGGAAATATTATTACAATTGCAAATGGTAATGTTTTAATAGTGGGCTTCAGAAAAGCTTTACTAATCCTTCCCATGGGTACACACTCGATCATCGATGATGCACTACTATATCCACAATCTACACGTACCCTTTTCAGTTTTAAAACATGTGGATCGAATGCTTACATTGACACCGAAATTGGAAAATAATATTGAATATCACCTCATGACTGGAACAATAGGATGTCGGTTCGATAGTTGAAAAGTTCTCTCTTTCTTGAAGGATTGTATTATATATTACATCAGCCATTTTCATCACAATGTTGCGATGAGTTTAAAATTTAAAGACCCATATTCATTCAAATTATGGCATGAGTGATTGGGTCATCCTAGGCAAAACATGATGTGTTGATTTCGACCACTTTATCAGGCATAATATACCAAGCAATGTAATCCCCGCTATAATAAATTTATTTGTGAAGCTTCAGGCTTCAGTGGGAAAACTCATAGTACGACCTTCTTGTACTAAAGTTGGAATATAATCTCCTATTTTCCTTGAACGGATTCATTGAGATATATGTGGACCAATTCATCCATTATCATGACCATTTCGTTATTTCATGGTCCTAATTATGCTTCCACTAGAAGGACTCATGTGTGTTTATTATCCACATGGTACAAAGCGGTTATAAATTGATAACTTTGATCACTGGTTATATGTTTCAATTCACCAATGATGCGAATCACCAAAGATTGGCGATTATTATATGACATTAGGTGGCAGTGAGACTTGACACACGGAATGGTTTATTGAGCACTTTATTAATATATACCATTTGCGACTGGATGCACATTCAGATTTATCACATCTTGTTAATCATAATGCGATTTATCATACTTAATTCCAAATCGATCGACATATCATGATTATTCTTACAAAGAAGATTTACGTAATAACAATATCAACTGACGAACAAGATGCAGATCATCTATGTCTATATTACTATCACAACGTCCCATCCTGAATATATATTTGATATGAATCTCGTCATTTTGAACATTTAGAACCCATGAATATAGATCATTTATTATCACGTTGATTTGTAAGATTACAGATTACTCACATTAGGGGAGATAAGAACCAAAAATTAAAATAATGTTGAGAAATTTCATGGAATGTAAAAGATCTTCAATATTTAGATCCACGTACTAGTCGATCGAACTAGAAGTTCAAGATAATTGACCTAAAATATTTAGCAAGTAATCCGCGATGCATTTATTGACTACAAAGGAGTGACTAAATCTCATATACCCATCGTAAACACACCACAAAGAGTGGAGGTCCCCGAGGGATCAAGTATATCTATCAATGCCCTCACCGCCGTGGTTGAGGACCTATCCACACAAAGATAAAAATCCGCGAAAAACAAAATCTAATAAAGAAACCCTGTCACTTATGGAACCTCTTGAAGAGGATCGTCCTGAAGACGACAATCCCAGTACATTTGCACGAGCCCCAAATAATCATAATACTAGGATTGCTGAACGACCATATCAAAATATTATGGGAAATGATGAAGATCTGTTGATGTAAATATAGGAAGGCTGCACTCTCGTGGAATACGAGAGAAAGAGAGTAATAGATAATAATATGTTTCAGATTAAGATGATTTACTTCACAATCGTTTCTTATTATCTAAATATAATCAGATCCAACTGAAAGTCAAGAAGTGAGGCCGGAAGTTTCTCGGGATCGGGTAAGATAGAAATGTATACAATTGAGGTTGAACTTGACTAGCTAAATAAATATAAAAGTTTTGTTCTATAATACGTACACCTTAAAATGTTATCCCAAAGAGGGATAGAAATGGTGCCTAAAGATAAAGAGAAATGAGAATAAATATGTGCAGATATAAAGCGAGATTAGTTGCTCAAGGGTTTTCGTAGAGACCCTGTATTAATTTTGATCAAACATATTCTTCCGTTATGGATGGCATTATGTTCCGCTACTTTAAATATCTGGCAACAAATATGAATTTAGATATGCAGTTAATGGACGTCGTGACTACATATTTATATGGGTCATTAGACGCTTATATTTACATGAAAATCCTTGATGAATTTAAAATTCTTGAGATCAAAGAAAATGAAAATCGCAACATGTATAGTGTTAAATTGCAAAGGTCATTATATGGTCTAAAACAGTCAGGTTAAATGTGGTACAACCGACTGAGTGAATTCCTCCTAAAAAAAGAATATATAAATAACGATGCATATCCTTGTGTGTTCATAAAGAAGTTGCTGAATGACTTTTGTATTATCTTAGTTTATGTTGATGACATAAACATTATTGGAACATGTAAGGAAAATGAGGAAGCTTGCTCATGCTTAAAGACGGAGTTTGAAATGAAAGACTTGGGCAAAACCAAGTATTGCATTGGCCTGCAGATAAAGCACCTCCTTGAAGGAATTTTCGTACACCAGTCAATTTACTTAAAGAAGGTTTTGGAGAGATTTTATATGGATAAATCTCATCGTCTTAGCAGACCATTTAGACCTGTTAAGATACCGAAGATATTTGTGACTGTAGTTCCTTTACTTCAGTGCCATCGAGCACATTGTCTCGCAAATTGCACTAGGCTTGATATTGCATTTGCAGTAAACTTGCTAGCAAGGTTTAGTGCTTCTCCTACAAGGAGGCATTGGAATGACATTAAGCATATTTTTCGGTATCTTCAAGGTTCACAAGATCTTGGTTTCCTTTATACAAGAAATCAAGATATGACATCGTGGGCTTACTCTGATGATGCCATAGTTTGATCCCCATAATGCCAAGTCCTGTGACTGTAATGTTTTTTTGTGGTGATACTACAATTCTCTGGAGGTCATTAAACAAACTATTGTTACCACTTCTTCAAACCACGAGGATTATAGCTTTATATGAGGCTTCACAAGAATGTATGGCTATGATCATCAGATAATAGTATTCAAGGCTCAAAGTGCATCACGACAAATGATATATCCCCCACAAATTCTTACGAGGATAATGCAGCATGTGTTACACAAATGAGCAATGGGTATGTTAAAGGGAACGTGACAAAACATATTGCACCAAAATTATTTTATCCACATGAACTTCAAAAGAACGGTGTGATTATTATAGAGAAAGTTTGCTCTAGTGACAATCTGGCCGATTTGTTCACTAAGTTTCTTCCTACATCTACTTTTGAAAAATATGTTCATGGTATTGGAATGCGTAGGCTTGGAAGATTGTTGTCTTCAAGGGGAGCGACAACTTCAAAACAATCATGAGGATTAGGTCTTGAAGACCAATGTCTGTACTCTTTTTCCTTGACTAGTTTTTCTCACTGTGGTTTTTCAGTTAAAGGTTTTAATGAGGCAATTGCACACACCCCAAAATACACCTTAGTTGTTTTTAAACATAATTAGGGTATAGCATTAGCATTTGGAAATTTTTTGTAATTATTATTTTGTTGGCTTAAAAATTCGGAACCCGAAATTTGTACAAGATATAAGGGTAAATTTGTAATTTGTTAAGACGGGACACAAAAGTCATAAGATAAGAAGGTTATAGGCTAAAGTGAAATATGCATAACTTGATTTGCAAATATAAAAGAGTTTGAGGACTAAAGTGAAATAAAAGGAGAATTAAGACCAAAAGAGGATAAGATCAAGTGGTCTCTCATTTTTGGGAGAAAAAAAAACGTGAAGAGAGGAAGAAGAAGAGAAGAGAAGAGGGAAAAGATCAAAGGTATGGAAGTCTAGGTTTTTGTATGGAAAAATTATGGATTTTAGTATGGAATGTTTGGAATTTGTGTATGGAACTTTGAATGGGTGTCTATGTTTTTGTATGGGAAAATCAAACCATAAATCAATTTTTTGATGAATTTGGGTTTAAAAGAACCCTACTTGGTATATTGGGAAGTAAAAGCTGATTCGGGGTTGGTTGGATTGTAACCTTAAGGAGTGGAAGATTTTGTATTAAGGAAATATTTAGGTTTTAGGGAGATACCGCAAAATTTCTCCAAATTCTGATGGTCATACTCTTCGTCCGAACTCCGTTTAGGATGTTCTCGACCTAAGGGAAAGCCCTTTCAGTCTAGAACTATATATATATATATATATATATATATATATATTTTTGATAATATTGTAACTCATATTAGGTCCAAAATTCATGAAATGTGAGGGCCCTACGGTTGCTCGTAGCCACTGTTTATGGGAAGCCTCCAACTTCGGACGGTCATAATTTCTTTTGTCCCGAACTCCGGCTTGGATGTTCTCGACTATATAGAAGACCTTGAGTCTAGAATCCATTCATATATAGCTGATTTGAAATTGGAACCTCAAATTTGGGTTCATAAATCACAAAACATTAGGCCCTACTGGTTGCTCAGATTACCGCCTATGGAGTTTCCAAATCTCTGATCAATATAATTTCTCTTCGCCTCCAACTGCTTTTAGATGTTCTGGACTATATGGAAAGCCCTTTGAGTTCAGAATCCATTCATATATATCTTGATGATATGAATTAAATTAGGTCTAGAAATTTATGAAAACAAAAGAGGCCTTGGCCGGGTTGCTCGTAACCATTGTCTACGGAAGCCCCAACTTTGGATGGTCATAATTTCTTCGTCTCGACCTGCGGATGTTCTTGGACTCTATGGAAAGCCCTTTGAGTCTAGAATCCATCCATATATATCTTGATGAAATTGGAATGATAGTAAATAGCTCATAAGCATACATGGTAAACATAGTTATTCATGCATATAATGAGATATGAAAATGCAAAGATACAAATAAATGATTGTAAATATCACATATGATTACCGGATGAAAATAATTATTCAGGAATATGAGATATGTACTGAACATAAAATACACATGGATTGTTTGCTTAAAACCTGGTAGAGGGATAGATGGACATGCCTATTAAGGAAAAAATATTCCGCAGCATATCGATTAGTCGACCCCCATGGTCATTATAAAGGTTTTCTGGCTCCTAGACGGTCATTGTCTCGCATAATGATAACAACACCTCGCAGCCTTTATAGGATGATCATCATCGTATTGTCCTGAGAATGATACGCCTTCGGGCTCCCATGCATTCACCTGCTTCATACGCTGAGTACAACGCCTTCGGGCCCTTATAGTTTCTTGTATCCACTTCTAAGGTTTATGGTGCATGAAACATAAAACAAATGACTTGAATATGATATATGAATGATATGATATGATAATGTAAGCGTAGTTAATCGCTGGCGCGATAACAAGTATTTTGTGACAAGAACATGAAGCAAAGTGTAAATGATAGAAATGAAACATGGTATGATAAGTAAATATAAAAATATGTATACATGTTTAAAGAATATGATATGTTAGATGTGTATGCATGTGTATATGTGATGACCCTTATTAGAGGTCATTCATATGTATTAGTTCTACTAAGCTATAAGCTTAGCACGCAGTGTTTCATCCGTAGGTACAAGTGAGAAGTTGGTAAAACGGTGTTCTGACACTTCACATCGCAATCAAGGCCAACACTCTACAAGCAGCCTAATTAAAGACCTTTATTCATTTTTGTATATGTTTTGCTTTTCAGAACAATGTAAATATTGGAAATGATTAACACTTCCTATATGGAACTTGTATATATTTTGTAATCCGCTACTACAGAATATAGTATAAGTTAAATGTTTAACATTATATGAATGACAAGCTTAAAGGTTATAAGTTTATAAAAAAAAAAAAAAATGACACCCTCACTTGACACCGTGTGCCGGGTTGGAGGCATCACAAGTTTAATGGTATCAGAGCCTAGGTTTAGGCATTTCTGGAAGAGTCTTAGATTAGGGATGTACCTACATAGTAATGTGTTGGCCTAATGCGAATAAACTTTTGTTTTGTATGGTCTATAATGGATCCACCGAAGTTTTAGATGAAATAAATTTCGGTGCCGCTAACTTTTCTTGCTAATCATTTCTAAATTGGCCCCGATTCGACGACAAATGAATATGCTTCAACTGAAGCATTGGTAAAAATCTCTCAAGATATGGCAAGGGTCTTAGACCGACTCACGACCCCTTGAGCTCCGAGTGATTCAGTAAGAAAGCATGGAGTGGAAGAATTCCATAGTACAAGTATGGAAGAGTCCGATAAAGCTGAGTTTTGGCTTGAAAAATTGGAAAGAGCTCTAGATGAAGTGAGATGCCCTGTGGACCAAAAGGCCACATGTGTAGTTTCATTTCGGCAAGGTGCAGCTTATGATTGGTGGAAGTTGGTTTTGAGTTTGATTTGATATTAGGAATGGATTGGTTATCCAAACACAAGGCCATAGTTGATTGTGATAAGAAAATAGTCATGCTTAAATGTCCTGACCTATCCGAAGTAACAGTACAAGGTATCTGATCTGAACCAATACCGAAAGTTATTTCAGCTATGGAAGCCCGACGTTTTCTAAGAAAAGGTTGTGAAGCCTTTTTGGTTTTGATCCTTGATTCCAAAAGAGAGCAAGTGAATTTCGAAAATATTCTTGTGATTAGGGAGTTCCCTGATGTATTTCCCGAGGAATTATCGGGAGTACCACATGAAAGAGTAGTGGACTTATTGAAGTTGTACAAGGAACGACTCTATTTCGAGGGCAATTCCTACCGTATGGCCCAACTCGAACCGGAAGAGTTGAAGACTCAACTACATGAGCTATTGATGGCTCTATCCGACCCAGCTTCACCTCAAGCTCGTTTTATTTGTTAAGAAGAAAGATGGCACTCCTCAGATGTGCATCACCACCGACAACAAACAAAGTGACAGTTAAGAATAAGTATCCGTTGCCAAGAATATAGGATTTATTTGATCAGTTGAAAGGAGCAAGTGTCTTTTCGAAGATAGACTTGTGATCGAGATATTATCAACTCCGGGTAAAAGAGGTTGATGTCTCGAAACCAGCTTTTAGAACCTGTTATGGTCATTATGAATTTTTAGTAATGCCATTTGGGTTGACCAATGCTCCAACTGCATTTATGGACCTGATAAATAGGGACTTCCACCCCTATTTGGATTAATTTGTGGTGGTATTTATTGATGACATCCTGGTGTATTCTAAGGATGCACATGAACATGAACACCATTTGTGGATAGTATCAAGTAAATTCTAAGAGAGAAACAATTATTTGCAAAGGCAATGCGAGCTTTAATATGGAAGTGTCATTCCTAGGTCACATTGTATCTCGTTGGAAGGTATTAGGAGGACCTAGGTGAAAATTGAAGGGGCCATGAATTGTCCCCTCGAAATGTAATCGAGGTGTGAAGTTTCTCGGGCTTAGCAAAGTTATTATCGGAGATTTGTACAAGGATTTTCAGTTATAGCATCCTCACTTACAAGATTACTCTGGAAAGGAGTGAAGTTTGAGTGGGGTGATAAGTGCCAATCCAGCTTTGAAAGGTGAAAAGAAATACTGGTTGAAGTACCAGTGTTGATTTAGCCTACTTTGGGTAGGGAGTATACTATGTATATTGATGCTTTAGGCATTGGTTTGGGATGCGTATTGATGCAAGATGGGAAAGTGGTGGTTTATGCTTCTAGACAGTTGAAACCGCATGAACAAAACTATCCCACTCATGATTTGGAGTTAGCAGCTGTAGTGTTCACTTTGAAAATTTGGCGACACTATTTATATGGAGAAAAATGTAGAATTTTCACTGATCATAAGAGTCTGAAATATTCTAACTTAAAAAGATTTGAACTTGAGGCAACGTCGGTGGTTAGAATTGTTTAAGGATTATGACTGCATAATTGACTACCACCCGAGAAAAGCAAATGTAGTGGCGGATGCCTTAAGTAGGAAAATGATTTTTTATTTGACTTTGAAAGATTATGATTGGATACTTGCACCCAATGGAGCCTTGTTGGCTCAATTGAGAGTATACCGACAAAGCAAATGATAGTAGATGCTCGTAAAAATGATACAAAGTTACAAGAGATAGTTCAGCTTAGCTGCATCGAGACAAGACCTATTTATGCCATAGATGAAAGTGGAGGTTTGTTGTACAAGAGCATTATGTGTACTAATATTATGGATTTGAGAAAGAAGATATATGAAAGCCACACATCGTTTTCACCATGCACCCTAGAGGTAATAAGATGTACCAGGATATGAAACAGTACTACTGGTGGTGAGGGTTGAAAAATGACAATTATGAGTACGTGTCTAAGTGTCTAACGTGTCAGCAAGTAAAGGCTGAACACCAAGTACCATATGGTTTATCAACTCTCCCACCCCAAACAAGGATAACATTACTACGGATTTATATCCTGGCTTCCTTCACCCAAAGGAAACATGATGCAGTTTGGGTAATGGTGGACAGATTGACCAAGTCTGCTCACTTCCTACCGGTCCGACTTGACGACTCCATGGATTGTCTAGCAGAACTTTATGTGAGTGAAATTGTCAAATTGCACGGATCTCTTTATCGGAGTGTCCGATCACTGATCCACGGTTTACTTCTGTTCTCGAAGAATTACATTCAAATTTTTGCATGAGATCGAATTTTAGCACTCAGCTTCCATCCACAAACAAATGGATAGTCTGAAAGAGTGATTTAGGTGTTGGAAGATATGCTTCGGGTTTATGTATTAGATTTTCCGGGAAGTTGGGATAGGTATATTCCACTCATGGTATTTGCTTATAAATAATAGCTTATCGGGCCCAATATTGTGATGGCCCCGTATGAAGCTCAGATGAAAGAAGATGTAGAACTCCTATGTGTTGGATGAGTCGACGAAACATAAGATTATCGGGTCCCTGATTTAGTAAAGGACATGGAAGAAAAGTTCGATTACTAACAGAGGTTGCAAGTCACGCGATAGACAAAGGTCTTATGCTAATTTGAAGAGAAAGGATATAGAGTATGAAGTTGGAGACAAAGTGTTTTTAAAAGTATCTCCGTAGAAAAAGATACTCCATTTTGGAAGAAAAGGAAAACTGAGTCCAAGATTCATTAACCCTTACGAGATTTTAGAAAGAGTTGGACTAGTAGAAGTGATCGCTTGGCACTCTTTGGAGTTAGCCAAATTA